>CM022944.1:18603978-18705366 GCA_012931725.1 Litsea cubeba | reverse complement strand
TAAATGCTTCTCAATGAGCTCTTTTTAGCTTGATGTGTGACTCATTAAACACAAAAAAGAGGACAAGAAACTCACTTTCCCTTTGCTTTAAAGATTACTACCCAACAGTTCTGAATAAGAATTTGCTTGCCATTATATTTGTGTGGGGGATAACCGGAGCACGACCTCGGTACATATAACTCTCGTCTAGGCACATGAGTCCCGTCTCGGCACACGGGTCCCATCTCAACACATTGATTTCGGCTACGCACCATTAGTGAGTCTCGTCTCGGCACTTTGGCCTCACAGAATTTGTGAGTTCGAGCATGAGGGAACTTTTGCTAGAAATATTATTAAAGAAAGTAAAAAGGAATTGTTTATGCACCGGTACTGACAACCTTTGCTTATTAAATTATAAAAGCTTGTCCCTTGTCCCGATCTCGGTTTCCACTTGGCAGTTTGGCAATGGTGACATGTTCCAATTCGCCATAAGTCCCATCTCGGCTTCGTCCCACTTCGGTAAGCATGAGTTCCACCTCGGGAAACAAAGTGTTATATCGGCCTCCGGAAGAATATGAACTTCACTTCGGTCTCGATATAAGCATGAGACCAGAACATTAAACCTCACCTCGGTCTTAAGCCTCACCTCGGTCTCAATAACGAATACTAAGCCTTGCCGTGAATAAAGATCTGAGCATTTACAAATTCTGCGAATCACGCCACAGGATGTACGACAAGATATTACAAGCCGCACATATCTCTGACAGAAAGCGCTTCCACGACTCCCAAAGCGCCAATATATGGCCTGATGAGATAAGTGGGCTACGATGAGACTGTCATTGATGTCAAAGTATGCTACGATGGGACTGTGCCTCCCTAGTACCTGACAAGGTGGGCTATGACAAGATAGTCAACCACCTCCTTGCCCCTTCTCTTCTTCTATATAAGTTCAGCCATAGCTCCAGAGCAAGGATAGCCAACGAATACACCACATGCTGGTACGCCATCTTCTTCCCCAAAATCTTCATCCTACTGTTCAGTTCTTATACTAACTTAGGCATAGGAGAGCCCTGCGCTGTAGCAGCCAGGGTCCTCTGACTGTCTGTTTCTCCCCTTTCAGGATCATAGCAGTTAATCTCCATCAGTCCCTTTGGATAAGTCCTATCAGGCACCCCCTAATCTTGTGAGTTACATTTTTTGCACTTACAATTGGCGCCGTCTGTGGAAAACGGCTACAAAAGGTCATCTTCCCAAATACCATGCATCGAAGAATCAGAAAGGGAAAAGAGCCAGCAAGCTTGCACTCTCAGTCAGGTTCATCTCTAAAAGGGGTGACAGCAGCTTCCCGGCGAGACAGCCTTCAACTGAGAAATCCTCGACGAGGCAAACTCCATCATCAGATGGACGACGAAAACAACCCGCTTCTCGCGAGGGTCAAGGCCCGAAGCCTTAATAATCCAAGAGCAGGACAAACTGATTCGTCAACTACAGCAGCAGCTATAGGAAGGAGAGGCGACCTCAACTCCATCCTCCCAATCTCCTTCAACTTCGAAGAAACGAAGGCCAGAGATCAAGAGTCAATGCTCATCTGAAAGAATGGCTCAACTAACGAGTCGGGCGAATAGTACAGCAGACCATGGAAACAATTGGTCTCAATCTCACCCTGAGATCGGCCAGACCCCTACTACTCTGATCTTGGCACGACTCCCTTCTCTCCAGAAATCAAGAATTTCTCCCTCCCTAAAGATTTCAGCATTCCGAGGTTCATCTACTACGGCGGGACCTCGGACCCAGCAGCACAACTCCGGCACTTCACTCATAAAATGTCAATATGGGGTAGCATCGGTCACCTGAACTACAGAATCTTCTCTTCCAATCTCAGAGACCTCCCCCTAAGGTGGTTCTGCGCATCCCGCAAGGATCAATCACAAATTGATAGCAGCTCCAGAATTCCTTCATGGCAAAGTTCCAAGCTCACAAAGCCATCTCGAGGTCGCACACCGACCTGATGGCCCTCAGAATGAAGCACACAGAGAATGTCACCCAATTTGTCAAAAGGTTCTGGACTGTCTATAGCCAAATCGAAAGCGCCTCAGATACAATAGCAGTCATCTCCTTCCAACAAGCTCTTCTGCTAGGTAACGAGCTTCGGAGAGACTTGGCCTTACACCCTATGGTCACGATGAAGGCAATGATGGCCAGGGTGAACTGGTTCGTCATGCAAGAAGCGGGCGAAGCCCGAGCTCTGGAACACTTTGACCTCTACGAAAGCAACCAGGCGATCTCTAGCTCGGTAGATGTCTCCAGCTTGGTTGATGTCTCCAGCTCGGCTGATATCTCCAGCTCGGCAGATGTCTCCAGCTCGCCCGAAGTCTCCTCCAGCTCGGGAGGCAGCTAGAAGTCTCCTATCATCACTTAGCTTCGATGGCCCATCAACTTCGATGGCACGATCCTCTACCGTCCAACGGCACGATCCTCTACCATCAGCTTCGATGGAGCCGTCAGCTTCGAAGAGTGCCATGGAGATTGCCTTAGGGTCGTTACATACCACCCATGCATGAAGCCATTTCGGCAACTGATGAGATTGCCTCAAGGTCAGTACATACCACCCAGGCATGAAGCAATTTCGGCAACTGATGAGATTGCCTCAGGGTCGGTACATACCACCCGGCATGAAGCCATTTCGGCAACTAATGAGATTGCCTCAGGGTCGGTATATACCACCCAGGCATGAAGCCATTTCGGCAACTGATGAGATTGCCTCAGGGTCGGTACATACCACCCAGGCATGAAGCCATTTCGGGAACTGAGATTACCTTCGGGTCGGTACACACCACCCAGGCATGAAGCTATTTTGGCCAAAGAGACTGTCATCGGGTTCATACACCCAGGCTTCTCTGGTCTCGAAACTTTGGCATCACAGAACTCGTGAGTCCGAACATGAGGGAACTTTTGATGAGAATATTGATGGACCGCGCTCCCGGAATGCCCGGGGTTCCTACCGAGGTCGGCGGACGTGGGAGTCCGTTTGGTTCCGACCCTTTCGTAACCGGGGGGCAAAGGGGGGCGTGCATCAACATTTCTTTGTCTGTGGGTGTGCCAGATTTTCTATTTTTTACTTGGAATTGCAAGTGGTGATCCGGAGATCAACCTTCTCAAGTAAAAAGGAAATCAACTTCTTTCAAGTTTTCCATTGCACATATATTTAAGAAAAGAGACATTTTCTTGATTTGCAGTGAAAGGCGATTTTTTTTGGCATTTATAGCCGATTTTGGCGTTTATAGCCGATTTACAATCCTTATCAACAATGAAAGACAAGAATTGTGATTTTTGTCTCTTTTGAAAAAATACAAACTACAATGAAAAGCAAGAAAAGGAGGATCTAACTTCTCAGGAGATTGTGGGGGACTCGTTTAGATTGACGGTCGCAAGCCATATGTGGGCTTCGCCATCATCCATGCAGATGAGAACAGAGGATGCTATTGATTCGCTTGGCTTGGCTATAACCTCAGGTTTTTAGAAGACAAAGACCAAAAGGAGGTCCTATATCCAATAAAAAGCCGAGTAGACGGGCTGAAAAGCCATATCTAAGCCATTTGGAGGCAGGAGGAGAAGGCAAGGACCTTGGGGGGGGTACCCCCCAAGGGACTTTTGTCACCTTGTTGCGGTGGCCGGTGTAGAATTTCCGCAGAGTTTTCTCTCTTTTTCCTTTCTCTAGATTTCTGTATGCTGTCTGTTGGTGTTGTTCTGTGTTTTTTCTTCTTGGAGAGCCCTCCTATTTATAGGCTTTTAGGTAGCCTTTTAGGTGGGTTTATGGGCTTTTATTGTCATTAAGCCGCATAAAGGGAGGAGTTACAAAATTGAATTGTTTATTTTGTAACTCCTTTTTCTTGGCTTCTGATTGGCCGGAGGAGATTGAGGGCATTTAATCGCCTTTAATCGCCATGATGGGAGGAGTTTCATGGGTTAAATGCCATGAATTTCTTGACTTGTAACTCCCGAATGCTTGCTTCTGATTGGGCCGTCCAAAGAAATGGATTAATGACTGTAATAAAGTTAGTCAATTAATCGCATTAAGTGGTCGCCGAGCAGCTGAAGAGTCGCGGGCCGTGCCACGTCTTTTGAGATTCTTCTGTTGATGATCATCGATGGATCTTCATGTAGATCGACATCAGATGATCATGTAATTTCAGGTGTTTGTTGCCAACAGCGGGTCGGTGCCATCTGTCCTGTCGATTTCTCGATCGGTCGGGTGGAAAGCACACTTTTTTGGTTGACCGGGTGGCGATCAATACTGTCTTCGATACTCTTGATGATTTACCCGTGTTTTGGACGGATGTCAGAGGACTTGGTGTCTCAAAAGCATGAATTTTGGAAAGTACCAGAGGCTAGGCCCCTCGAATCGCGAAAAAACGGCGAAAACCGGGGTTTCCGGGGCTTTCCCGGCGACCCCGGGTTCCAAGGTCGCCGGCGACCCTGGCCCAGGGTCGCAGGGGTCTGCGACCCTGGGGGGGTTTTCCCCCTTTCGTGTCCCGTTTTGCGTCCGTTTTTGCTTTTTTTTTATTCTTTTTTCTTCTGTACTTTTCCTTGACATTTTGACCATTTATTGGCCTGATTTCTTTGTAGGAAACCTAATGAGAATCCTTGCATTTTATTTTGCAAAGTTTCCAATTTCCTGAGAAAGCCGAAGACTTTGTCGCGCAGAGCTGCCGATTTTCCGTCAGAAGCTGAAACTGGGCCAAACGATGTCGGAATGACCTGAAATTTGGTGTGAAGCCTCCTGAGCAATAAATAAGACCAACCATAGGCTTTTGTTTGAGTTTCGAAGCCGTTTGGGGTCCTATCACCTGTAGACTTGCTTTTTGTCGCGATGAAGATGTCGCGGTTTGATGTGTGGTCAACCGATGTCCGATTGACTTGAAATTTGACAGGGAACCTATTGGAGTCATTTTAAGATGATCCATAGGTTCTGTCTTGGAAACCATGGTCCCGGAGAGCTTTTGTCGCCGAGAGCTCCTTTTCGGCTGTCGGAGAAGCGAAGTTAGGCCAAATGATTTTGAAATAGCCCGAAACTTCTTGTGTACTCCTCTTTTGGCTGTCTGGAAGAATCTTGCAGTTTTTGTTTGATTCTGACAAGATTTGATTTTTGAAAGCAGCATTGCCTATTTATGGCAGGTTGCGACTTCATGTAGCTCTTTGGATCTTGAAAAGGCAAAGTGACATTTTTGGTGTCAACAAATGCCCCCTCGAGGTACAGCGGCGAGTTGCTTAACTTTTGCAGTCGATGTGCCTCGAAGAGATTTTTTGAAGGAGAGCCTGTGACTTGACCAAGAGTCTTTGAGCAATCTTTCTTTTTGGTATTTGTAGCCTTTTGAGCTTCCAGGGGAATTTTATGGTAGTGAAAGGGATCACGTACCATCTCGAGGCAAAGTTTTGAAGATGACATCAGGGATGTGGATTTGGGTTTTGACCTTGTGACCTAACAGGCTATATGTGGCAGGTTAGGGGGTCGGGTTTGGTTTTGATCGTGTGACCCAACAAGCTGTATGTGGAATGTTGGGGGATCAATTTTGGTTTTGATCTTGTGACCTAACAGGCTGTATGTGGCAAGTTAGGGGATCGGGTTTTGGTTTTTGGTTTTGGTCTTGTGACCTAACAGGCTGTATGTGGCAAGTTAGGGGACCAGGATTTGGTTTGATGGAATGTCAATTTCAAGAATTTTGGCTCAATTTGGTAGATGAGGCTGGATGGTTTGATTTTTGGAAGCTCATGGGGCTTGGAATTTTCTTTTGTATGGTCCAATCAACTCAAAAGAGGCATGAAACCATTTTTGTATGCTCTTGGTAAGAGGGATTTCTCTTTGACTAAAAGCCCAAAATTTATTTCTTTTTTTTTTTTTTTTTTTTTGTGTGTGCCTAGGTGGTCAAACCTGGCTCATATGGGCTAACCCATGGGACCTTAAGCTTTTGAAATGGCTTAGATCTCATATGGTGTCATTTTTGTAAAGAATATCCAAAAATATCTCATTTGGATAGAGAATATCTAAGAATATCTTTACTTGGAGAGAATCTCTCATGATCCCTTTATTTTGGGATAGAATATCTCAAGATATCTTTCTTTTGGGAAAGAATCCGTCATAGATTATATCTTTTAGGAGAAAATCTCTCATTGATTTCTTTTTGGGAGAGAATCCCTCAAGATATCTTTCTTTTGGGAAAGAATCTTTCTAATTTCTTTCTTTTGGTAAGGTTACTAATTAGTAACACTTACCTCTTTCTTCTTTCCTTCTTTGGTTTGCTCTCCTCTATAAAAGCAAGGAGAAGGTTGGATCTCTTGCTCTTATTACTTTCTTTTGCAATAATCTCAAGAGGGCTTCAAGACCAAAAGTTCTTCTTCTTCAAGATCTTCAAGAGTTTTCTTCTTCTTCTCCATCAATGGCTTCAAGTAAGTTCTCCCTTTTTTTTTTCCAAGAAAACTCCATTGTAGGAAAAAATAAAGAGTCCTTCTTTCTTTTTTTTTTCTTTTTTTTTCTTTTTTTTTTCACGTGTTTTCTTCTCTTTTTTTTTTTCACACGGTTTTTTTTTTTTTTTTTTGCTTTCTTTTCTTTTCTTTTTTTTTTCATGTTTTTTTTTTTTTTTGTGGGCCGTACGGACAGATCCGTACGGATCTGGCCATACGGCCACGTGGCCTGTGGGCCAACCCTCATTTTTTTTCTTCTTTTTTTTTTTTTCTTTCCCTCCCCCTTTTTTTTGAGAGAGTTTCTTTTCTTTCTTTTTTTTTTTTTTTTGTTTTCTTTCCCCTCTTTTTTTTAGAGAAAGTTTCTTTTTCTTTTTTCTTTTTTTTTTTTTTGCTCATCATGATAATGCATTTTTTTTTTTTGCAAACCTAGATGTTCATGCATGCCTTTAATTTGTAAATTAAATTTGTAGCATGATGTGATAGCATACCTGAAAGTTTTCGCAAATTTGGGAATTTGGAGCTCGCAGTGATGTTGAGCCCTTCCTGATTTTGCGGAGACTTTTAGGTTTCGAAAATTTGGAGTTTCGGAGCTCGCAGCGATGTTGAGCCCATCTTCAAGCTTTCTATTTCTTTCGGGATAGTTCCTTTTCTTCGGAATTGCCCCGTTATCATGTCAAAATTTCGCCAGATTTTTTTTTTTTTTAGCGAGACTCTGTCATTTTGATGTTTGATCTTTTTCTTTTCCATCCTTTTCAGGTGGTTCCTCCAGAGCGAACAAGGGTAAAGAGCCTGCTACAAGCGTACCTCGTCGATCTTCTAGATCTTCTAATCCGGCCGTTCAGCAGGCTTTCGAGAAGGTCCAGTATGTTGAGAGAAATCTGGAAGAGTGCGACTCCCTCAACGGAGATGAGATGAGGCAACGACTGATCACTCTCAAGGGAGAGGAATTCTATAAGATCATGGTAAGCAGTCGTCCATGGGTGATGGAAGATCAGAGCGTTTTGCCCAAGCCTACCTTCTTCTTTGGTGATGCAGTCCCTGATGACATTACATACCAGAGGAGATGTTTTCAGTTTTCCTTCACAGCAGATGGTGAGAAGAAGACTGTTACTACCCGGTCGATGTTTGATCGCACCGTCTCGATTCTGAGCCTTGCCCCCACGTGCCCTAAGAGGGAAGATCCTCCAAGTTGGGTGAGAAGGACAAATGTAATCAAGACCGGGGTTTTTGTTGGCGGTTTTCCTGGATATACGGAGAGGTCGCCTGTTGATATGGACCTGTTGATGCCATCCAGCGGCTACCAAGGCTCTGATTATCCGTCGATCGATTTGAGACCGGTGGGCCTTGGTATTTTCAGTGGTGACGGCAGCAATTGGATCAAGCCTTTCCGACTTCGAGGTCGTTTCAATGCTGACTCCGAGTGGAAGTCGTGGACAGATCGCGTCCTGCTGATTGGTGGCGCCGTTTTGAAGGAAGCCGGGATTTTTGATGCGGTTCGCGCCTTTAGGGAGACCGTGATCTTTTCCGACGAGGCCTTCATGGCTATGCTGGAGTCATTCCTCCCACAAACCAATACCTTCGTTGTGACGAATGGTGAGATTGGTTTTTCTTTGACGGAGCTGAGCGCCATTACCGGATTGCCCATCCTCGGCAAACTTTATGAGGAGTTTATGCCGATTGACAGCGTCCTCGAGGGGCAGTCTGAGGAGTTCAGGCTTTTATACTTTCAGCTCGTCGCCTTCTATGATTTTTTGAAGGAGAAGGGGGGTTCGAAAGTTAGATCCAGCAGTTGGAAGAGCTTTTGCTCTTCATTCCCCAACTTTTTTGATAGCAGGGAGTCTCCTGATAGCGTGACCCAGGAAGCCGGAGCTCAGGATCCAAGTTCAAAGAAGATCTTGGCCATGCAAGAAGAGTTGAGAGATTTCTGTGCAAGTACAAACGCCATATGTCCTGACATTGCACTGCGGAGAGATCTCGCTGTTTACCTCACTTATTGGCTTGGTGAGGCTCTATTTGCTGGAGGAGATGGAACGCACATCAGGCCGCATTGTATTTTCCCGGCTTGTCAGATGGCGTTTGGAGAGCAGCTTGCTTTGGTGCCAGCTCTTTACTCCTACCTGTGTACCGAACTGCAGGCTGCTGCTTTTCTGGTTCGGCTTGGGCTTCCCATGAATAGGGTATTTTCAGCCCATATCTTTTATTCGTGGTATGTATACCACTGTCCTGGCTTCCATCGGCTGGGTGCTGCACAGGATGATGATCCTCTGATGATTCGACTAGCTAAGGGCAAAGCCGTGTCCGAATCACTTTTGTTTGCCCGTATGAGGATCCGACGGTTCAGGGACGTCGAGATGGGGCAATCTTCAGTAAAGCTTTCTCCGGAGTTGCGGAAGAAGGCTTTTGATTTTGGTGCCTCCCGAGACTCTACCAGGGCGGGGTCGGGAAGGCATTATTCCTTGACAAATGCAGAGAGAGAGTGGCTTTTCAGCATACGTGTCGGCACGATGGTGTACCGTAGACATCTTTTCGTCGACATCCAGCCGTATGTACCCTCTCGCTTTGCTTTGCAGCTTGGCTTTTCTCAAGGCGTTGTTGGAGCGCCTTCAAGCATGGTGAAGCGCTTTGGAGGCTTACAGGACGGGAGAAATGCATGGGCTTTCTATAGTGCTGAAGACACTACAGCCATGATTTCTTATCCTGTGTTGTTGACTTCCCGTACTGCCGGCTTTGCGAAGTGGTCCGCGGAGAGCTTTTCGGCATATCGGGGGCTTTCCAAGAAGGAGCTTGATGTGAAGCTGGCATCTGGAAAGGGCCTTGGAAAGTCGGATGGCATCCGGCGAGAGGAAGTTTGGGCCTTCCTTTCTGGAGAGAAGCACAAGATAGGCTTTCTCGGTGACCAGGGCGTCATCGGTTCTGAAGCTGTTTGAGAAATACCTGACAAGGCTTTGGAGCAGCTAGAACAGGAGGAAGCCGAACTTGGTGCTTGGATGCAGGCGGCACAGAGGCAAGCTTCCGTGGAGCCTACTGGCAAGAGCAGACCATCCAGTGAGGAGTCGAGTGGCAAACCTGACTCTGACAGCGGGGCAGGTTCCTCTAAGAAGCGAGCCTGCAGAGGTAAGAGGAGGAGGAGTCATCATCGCAGCAAGGGGCAGCATGAGGATTCTCCTGACTTGGAAGTTCCTCTTACTATCAATGAGGATGTGCCAGTGGATGCTGACGAGCCTCCAGAGAAGAGAAGCCGAGAAGAAGAGACCGTCGGTGAAGGTATGATTCTTCCTTTTTCTCTTTCCATTTCTTTTCATGGGATTTTTTTTTATGTTATGATTTGCTTCTTGTTTTCTTCTTTTCTTCTTTTTTTTTTAGCAGAAGAAGACTTGGTGATGCCTGAGGTCCTAACCGATGACGTGGTGATGGATCCTGTTGAGGCACCTGAAGAAGAACCGAGGGACTCTGGAGTAAATCTAGAATCTCCAATTGGTACGACTTCTTTTGCTCCCTTTTTTTTTTGTGACTCGGTTTGCTAACACATTTTTTTTTGTCAGCTGACTTGCCACAGGATTCCGATGACTTTGAACCATCGATAGACGCAAATGTTGATGATGCTTCCGATGAGTTCATGGAGGAGGAAAGTGTTCCACCAGTCGTCGAAGAAGGTATTTTGTAGTTATAACTCTGATAATGATTTTCAAACAGGGTCATATTCATACCTTTTTGTGTTTCCTTTGCAGGTTTTGAAGTGGCAGAGGAGGATCCGTCGCTTCCAGAGCAAGAGATGCCAGAGGTTGATCCAGAGGTAGAGATTCCTGGGACCAGCTTTGACAATATTGAGGAGATTCCTCGCGCTGAGATTCCTTCCCAAGCAGGAGCAGCTTCAGCTGGAAAGAGTTCTTTTGTTACTCTTTCAACAGATGATGATATGAGTAGCCGACCAACGGAGTTGGGCGAATCTTCAGCTGGGCCATCTCTTCTTTTTGCGAAGAAGGTGGTGGTGCGAGTTCTGAGCTCTTGGATTGAGACTCTCTTTTCTGGGCACTTGGAAGCCGGATTTGGCATGATCCAGCATGTGCAGGAGATTCTCAGTGATGCTGAAGAAGCTGGTACGGATGTCACAGGTGCCAGGGCGATCGTTGATAGGATCATTGCACTGGGTGACAAGTGGTTTGAGACCGTGAGTTTGGCTGATGACCAGTTCTTCAAGGAGATGTTCCTGGACCCTGCTGATAAGGCTAAGTCTGACCTGGATGAGGCTACAGAAAGCAAGAAGCAGGCAGTCCGAAAGAGGAACTTAGAAGAGCTAGCCATCATCAGACTGACGCATGACCTTAACATCCTTGACAGGGAGGTCGATGAGGCCAGGAAACGTCTTGAGCATTTGCAGGCACAAGTCGCTGCCAAGTGGACTGCCATAATAGAGGCTCGCGACAGGGAGAGTGCTCTGATTCACCAGGTTGCAGATGCCAAACGGGTTCTCAAAAGGAAGTCTGATGAGGAGGAACAATGGCAAACTGCTCGAGGTAAGCTTCCTGGTGTGAAAGAAGGGGTACAGCCCACTCCAGCATCTCATGGCAGGTTCCTGAAGAAGCGTGCCTTGGAATCCTTGACGGATGAGGCTAAAAGTTTGCTTGGGGAGCTGAACTCTTGGCTGGAGACCATTTTTGATTGAGCTCCTGTATATTATATATATATTTTTTTACAGAAACCATCATTCTTTCTTTTTTTTTGGTACCACTTGTATTTTTTTGGTACTTATTTTTTGTAGTGCTTGTGAACATCCCTACGCTCACTTGAATCTTTTTGTGATAAAAGTATTTGCTAAATGGGATGCTCTTTTTTTTTTGTTATCCCTACGCTCACTTGAATCTTTTTGTGATAAAAGTAATTGCTAAATGGGATTTGATCAAAAGGTTGTCATTTTGTGAAAAATCTTTTGTCAAGTGATTGTTTTGGCATGAAAGCCAGGTTTTTTGTTTGTGGCATGGAAGCCAATTTTGGCATGAGAGCCAGCTTTTCTCGTGGCATTGATAGCCGAGTTTTTTTTTGTGTGTGGCATCTATAGCCAGTTTTGGTGGCATTGATAGCCGGTTTGTGGCATTGATAGCCTGTTTTGTTTTGGTGGCATTGATAGCCGGTTTTTTTTTTTGGTGGCATTGATAGCCGGGTTTTTTGAAATCTAAGTTTTTTTTTGTGTGGCATTGATAGCCGGTTTTGTTTTTGGTGGCATTGATAGCCGGTTTGTGGCATTTATAGCCTGTTTTGATGGCATTTATAGCCTGTTTTGATGGCATTTATAGCCGATTTGGTTTTCAAAAAATGCAAGTATCGACTAAAAGTCGCCTCCCTGCTGAATGTTCTTGCAAGTATCGATGGAATGTCGCATCCTTGCTCATTCGGTTGCGAGTATCGATGGAATGTCGCATCCTCGCGGATTTGGGTGCAAGTATCGATGGAATGTCGCATCCTTGATTTTCAAAAATTTTGGTTTTGCGGGTACTGACTTGATGTCGTTTCCCCCACGATTTTTGAAATTTGTGGTTTTCTCGAACCTTTGGGGTTATGGATATCAACTGAAATGTTGCGTCTCCACAGTTTTTTAGGTTTCTTTTTTTTTGAACCTTTGAAATTTGGGTTGTGGATATCAACTGAAATGTTGCATCTCCACAGTTTTGGATTTTGCAAGTATCGACGAAATGTCGCTTCCCTGCGATTTTGGAAGTGTCGAACGTGGTTCGCTTGCTTCCGATTTGTGCGAGTATCGACTAAGCGTCGCTTCCTCGCGGGTTTTTGAAAAACCATTTTTTTTTTTTTAAAGACACGAGGGTCATAAATTTTGACCTAAAACCATTTTGGCGGTAAAAGGCAGGGTGGACTAGGGTGGAAATCCCTGAATCCGGATTTTGTTTCAAACCATGAATTTTGGGTTCAAGGGTTGAAAATTTTGGTCAAGTTAGGGAAAGGTTCCTAAACTTGGATTTTTTTTTTGAACAATGAAACGATGAAAGTAGCATTGTTTTAGATTTCTAGAAAATTTCAATATTTAACATGAAAATTCTAAAAAAGGGTGGGTTTAGCGAGCGTGTACCTGGAAACCGGTTTTGGCCGTATAGGCATTGCTCTTACCCAGTTGGGTAAGTCTTCAAGGGTAGTACCGCTTTAAGAACTTGCCATTGATGGGCAGCATACATCTGTCACCTTCCATGTTTAGGAGTGCGTATGCGCCATTGGAGAAAACTTTGTCGATGACGTAGGGTCCCTCCCATTTCGGCTCAAATTTGCTTTTGGATTTGTGAGCGAAGACCATTGGTCTTTTAACCGCAAGAACCAAGTCATTCTTTTTGTAGGCGCGTTGCCTGACCTTTTTATCGAAGATCCTGCCATACGTGCTTGGCAAAGTTCAATGCTTTGTTGAGCTTCGAGCCGTCTCTCATCGAGATTGTCCAGCTCATGGAGTCGCAATTTGACATTGCTTTCTTGAGTCATGTCATTTTGCAAGGATACCCTCAAGGAAGGAATTTGTACTTCCAAGGGCACGACAGCTTCGCATCCATAGACCAAGGAGAATGGTGTGCTATGGGTTGGTCCTCGAACGGTGGTTCGATAGGCCCATAAAGCTTCAGACATTTTGTCGCTCCAGTCTCTTTTGTGACTAGAGACCATTTTTTTGAGGATTTTGCAGAGTGTCTTGTTGAAAGCTTCTGCTAACCCGTTTGCTGCCGGATTGTATGGAGTCGAAGGACAGCTTTGAATTTTGTATTTGTCGCAGAACCTGTAGAATCGATGATCCCGGAACTGTGGTCCGTTATCATGGACGAATCTTTTGGGTATGCCGAAACGACAAATGATGTTGGTGCGTAGGAACTGAAGGACTGATGAGGTCTTCATTTCGTTAAACGCAAATGCTTCTGACCATTTGGAGAAATAATCCGTAGCGGCGAAGATGAAGCGATGACCTTTGCTTGAAGGGGGAGAAATAGGACCTATGATGTCCATACCCCAGGCTTCGAAAGGCCATGAGATCGCTGTAGGATGCAGCCATTCTGGAGGCATGTGAATGTAATCTCCATGAACTTGGCATTGTTGGCAGCGCTTAGCAAATTGCATTGCGTCAGCTACCATGGTAGGCCAGTAATATCCTAACCTTTTTATCTGATCATAGAGCTTAGGTCCAGCCTGATGAGCTCCACAAAGACCAGCATGAACTTCTTTGAGTGTTTCTTCAGCCTCTTGTTGTGACAAGCAGCGTAGAAGTACTCCGTTGAAGGATTTCCTGTAAAGCATTTTGAAGGAATATCCAAATGGAAGCTTGGGGTTCGCCTTTGGATGCTTACCCGTTCTTTTGGATCTTCAGGTAGGATTCCGAACATAATGTAATCAATGAACGGATCCCTCCAGTCGCCAATTGAAGTTTGAAGGATTGAAATCCGACTTCCGACCACTTGGTGGCATTCAGCAACTGCTTGGTGTGTGTTAAGAGGAGGAAGGATTCTTCTTTCGCACACTGTGACTTGCATGTTTTCCCCTTCCTGGATTGCCATGGATGCGGCAAGTCCGGCTAGGGCATCTGCACGTATGTTTTCACCTCTACGAATGTGGGTGATGTGACAGATGTCAAACTTTTGCAGAAGTGATTGTGCCTTGTTGTAGTAGGGCAGCAAATCTGGCTTCCTGACTTCAAATTTCTGATTCATCTGGTTGACGATCAGTTGAGAGTCTCCAAAGACTTCCAGCTGGCTTTTGGTCAAGATGGGCCCTAATGGCGTGAGAATACCGCGTCCTTCTCCCAAACCGACTGGATTTTGAGTGTCAGAGCCCATTTTCTTCATAATAGCTTGTGCCACAGAACTGTATAAGGATAGTTGAGGCGTACCTTTATTTTGGAAAGGTTCAAGCATGGAGTTTGATGAAGAAGCATCCGATCTATGAAAGAAGATCGGTTTTTCCTTTGCTGAAGTTGCTGGAACAACGAAGGAAGCTGACGTAGGATCTTCTATGTCAGAAGTTGTCTCCATTGGAGTAAGAGCAGGCTGAACTTGCTGAGTGTCAGCTTGGCTTTGACGATGTGTCGTCTTCTGGCTCTGAATCCGAGTCCGTGTCGTGCATGATAGAACACGAAAGAGACAACAAATTTGCCCCAGCTTTTGTTTTGCCTTTTTCACTTTAGTTGTGATGACCAAAGGCTTTGAAGATTTGAGGGAGATGATGAAGGGAGTTTGCATGCTCTCTTCAGATTTACCGGATGGTTTATTTTCTTCCGGTGATTGTTGAGGAGCTTTGCCTTTATCTTTCTGGAGATTTTCGGCAAAGGATGCTGTATGCTTCTCCTCTTCTTCTTTTTCACCTTCATACATTTGTGAGTCTGCGAAGTGGATTTCTTTACCTTTGAAGGGTTTTCTGTCCGCAAAGACTCGATGTATCATGCCGTCGTCGCCAACAAACTTGATGCATTGATGTAGAGTTGAAGGGACAACACCATTCTCATGGATCCAAGGGCCTCCGAGAAGGATGTTGTAGCATGAAGGGGTCTTTATTGCATACACTGTGACCTCAGAGATAAGATCACCTATCTGCAATTTGAACCTGATTTTGCCGATAGGCCTTTGAGTACTCCCATCGTATCCAAAAAGAGATACAGATGTGTGGCTCAGTTTGCTGGGTGGGATGCCCAACTCTTCAAGAGCCGATGTGGAGATGAGGTTGAGTGCAGAACCTGGGTCGATCTGAACTCTATGCATAGGCATTTCCTTGATATACCCTGTGAAGTACAGGGGTCGGTTATGCCTGGTTTCGCCAAGTAGGAGGTCATCCTTTGTGAAGGCGATGGTTGCACTGGCTACTTTTTTAACCGAGAGGCATTCAATGCATGATCCCTCAGTTTTCTTCTTTTCTCCCTTTGAGGAGGCTTCTGAGTTTTTGACCCGGTAATCCATTTCAATTTGGAGGACTTGCGGGGCATGTTTGTCGACATCCTCATTCAGCTTTTGTAATTCCGAAATGAGATTATCATGAGTGTGCGGAGACATTCGCAACAAATCTAGGATGTGCAGACGTGCAGGTATGTGCTTGAAGTGTTCAATCAAGTCATACTTGAAAGCCTCCTTAGGGCCTGCATGTTCATCATTGTTGCCACTAGGGGCGCTTACAACATCTTTTCCCGAAGGATTTACATATGTAAAGGAAGATTGGTTGTAATTTTTGTGGTAGTCCCGGCCAGAGCGAGTGCCTCTACCAACTTCAAGAGCTTCTTGAGAAGGGTCTTCGTTTGGAAGATTGTCTTCAGGATCAAGAGGCTGTCGTTTTTCATTTGCTGAGGATGCATCAGCAGCAGAGTTACCATCCTCAGTGATTGTGTTGCATGGAGCATTTTCCGGGAACAAGTCCTGAACAGCATCCAGCAATCTTTCTTCTTCGTTGACTAATTCATCGTCCCAAGCATCAATAGCTGGGAATTCTTCAGTCAGGAAGGGTGTGAACTTTGAAGTCACAGTCTCAGGAGAAGAAACCTGAGAGGGTGTCATCTCAGTGAAAGTCACGTGAGACGAGGTGGCTCCAGAAGACATATTGCTAGGCGTCGCCGGAGTGTAAGTGCTCTCATCAGACGATGCTTCGGAAGAGCTATAATCCCGAATTATCACATTACAGGAAGCTCTGACGGGAGACGTTGCCTGATCAGAGTCAGACTCATCCTCGGATGTGAGAGGATCGTCTATCCAGCAATTTTCTCCATTTTCAGGAGTTAAGGGAGGATGTACCTGGTCGTCTTCAGGGACTTCAGGCTCTGGATTGCGAGGAGGCTCGTTGACGCGTTCTTGCTCTTGTTCTAGAGCGAGTCGCTGCAAGATCCTTGCATATTCTTCAAGATCAGGTATGGGAGCCGGATCTTCTTCTTCATCATCTCTTTGTGGCTCAACATTGTTGATTTCCACTGGAGTTATGAGAGGTGCTGGGTCAGCAGCATTTTCTTGTACAGCTTCTTGGTATTCTTCATCATCAGACCAGGATCCTTGTGGCTGTAGGGAGTTATACCAGATTACTGGCATAAGATGAGACTCAGGAACCCATTCTTCATCGGAGAGATATTATCCGGTTTCAAGGGATTCCTCCCACTCATCTGTGTAGTTGGGTTCGAATCCATCATCGGTGTCGCTGGATTCGTATCCATCAATGGAGAATCCAACTACTGAATTGCAAGAGTATGATGCCTCCTGCATGGCTTCTTTAAATTGAGGTGGCATGAAATCACTAAGAGTGAATTTCCTTACCCCCTTTGAAGTCTCTGGAAGGGATGTTTTTGTTGCCTCCAGTGAAGCGGTAGAGGAAGCCTCTGCCTTTTCTTTGACCTCTAGTTTTGGCTGGGTCTTCTCTTGCCGTTTGAGCTTGAGGAGATGTTTCCTAGCCTGCCTTTGCTGTTGAGCTGTAGGCTTTATTTTCACGACCTCCCAATTTTCATCTTCCAGGAGATCGGGATGTACCCATATCGGTTGTCCGTCTGGTGTCGGGTAAGGAACCAGTTCCTCGGACGCTTCGATTGAGTTTATCACCTTGAAGGAAGTAGTGATCTTCTTCTTCGGTGATCTTGATGTTTGTCCACATGTCACCATGTTGACGGAGGCAGACCCATAGTTTTTGTCAAAGGTGATGACTCCGTTTTTCCACATCTCATTTATTTTCTCTCTCACAACGAAGCATTGATTGAGAGGATGCGAGATCATCTGGTGGTATGGACAGTACCGAGGATCGTTGGTTTTGCCAACATCACCCGGTCTTTTTGGTTCAGGCAAGGTGAGCTTGCCGTTTGCCACAAGAGCCCCGAAGATTTCATCAACATCTTCATCAAACGGGTATTTCTTCTCTACTCGTTCTTTGAAGGCATCAGAGAGTTCAGGTCTCTTACCAACAGCTTTGTTTTCAGCTTTCTTTGATGGCTGAGGAGCTGACTTGGTCTGCACACTGAGGACCTCTTTCTTCTTTGGTTTAGAGGTTGCAATGGCGGTTGGCTCTTTTCTTGATGATTTCTGACTGTTGAGGTCTTTAATCACCGTTTCAGCTTCCATGGAAGCTTCTAGGAGTTCTCCCAGGTTTTTTGATTTGTTGCCGATGATCATGGAGCGGATTCTGGCTCTCATGTTGTTTCGGCAGATGTCGACTAGCGACGCCTGTGGCAATACATCAGAGCATTTGTATGCCATTGCTTTCCACTTGTGAATGAAGTCATATGTTGACTCATTCTCCCCCTGTTTTAGGCTGCACAGCTGAGCCATAGTAGCAGGATGATCCTCACCTTTGAAGTGAGTCAGGAAGCGTGTCTCTAGCATGGCCCAGTTTTGGATTGAGTCCTCCGGCAGAGTGGAGTACCAATCGAAGGCCGTACCTTTTAGGGTACTTGCAAAGAGGCGGATCTTGAGTGCATCTTGATCCGCGATAGCTCCCGTCAGGATCTTGAAGTGGATGACGTGCTGTCTGGCTGATCCTTTCCCCGTATATGTTTGGAGAGTAGGATGCTTGAATTTGGTGGGGAACGGGACCGAGTCCATCCATAAGGGATATGGTGGCTTGATCCCATGCTCTTTGAGTATATCCTCTTCTTTTGCTTTGGCGAGGATACCGTCTACGTCCTTTTTGGTAAGGGCGCGTGACTCATTTTCTTCTTTATTTACCTCGTCGTCTTGATGATTCGGAGGAGGTTCATTGTTCGCCTGATTTTGAAAGGCGAGGAGAAGGTTTTCCATCAGAGTTTCAATCCTCTGCTGACCCTGTTCCAACTGCTGGATGCGGGTGATCGCATCTTCTGGAGGTGGATTGCGGGGTGGTGGCTCAGAATTTGTAGCCAAGACATTCATCCTTCGTGATTCGAACGAAGAAACTATCCTGGTGACTGAGCTGGGGCTCATTCTTTTTGAAGAGGAGCTTGAGGAAGGATCACTCTGCTGTCCTTTGCTTGAAGGAGCAGGGGATTCTTCTGAATGTCTTCTTGTCCTTGAGACGCTGCGGGTCATCGGACATCGGACATGGATTTTTGTTGCTGATTTTTGGCGCCTTCTGGTTTTTCCAACCATATGGACGGCAGCAACTTGGTTGGATCTTTCTTTTTCGACCCATTTGGGAGAGACTTGAAGTGTGGGAGGCTGGGTCCTTTGCTTCTGTAGTCTCTTCTGTCGGTATGACGCGCGGCGGCGTATACGACGAGCAATTTGAGCTTCGGTCAGCTCTGACTGGGCTTTGACGATGAAGGATGTGCTCCCTCGGGCGCAGCAGCCGAGCCTGTCTTCTCTGTAGCTGGGCAAGGACAGGATGCGAACCCTATCCTTCGCCCGTTGCAGCGAAGCTTTGAACTTTTGAAGTTCGGCCCCTGTAGATATGAAGGGTCGAACTGCAGATTTGTAGGCCTTAGCAGATGCTTGTGGAGGCCTTGTGATGCATGACTTGATTTTGGGCTTGTAGGAACAAGCCGGCTCATGCTGGGATGACTTGGAAGTCGAGTTGGAGATGGGTCTCTCCTCTTTCATGTAAGTAAGAGGATAGAACTGGTTCTCCTTGAGTGGGGCCAGGAATGCTGGCTTAGTAGATGTTTGGGACCTTCTCTGTTTTGGTGAAGGTCTTGGGGACCAAGTCTTGGAGTAGACCTGGTTGTTTGCAGGTTGAGGCTTCGTGGGGCTGCCACGGGCTTCAGGCCTTCTGGTGCTCGCCTTTGGTGTCATGGTAGTGACACGTTGAGAGGCGAGTTTCTGCTTCTTGGAGGGAGCAGTTTGTTCCTCGGGAAGTGGGAATGGTCCCAGCGTCCCAAAGACGATAGTCCGGGGAGTCGAGGTCGACCCGGAGTTCAGAGAGTTGCCGAGGGAGTTGACACTTCGGCAGCTGATGGGGCGCTTGTAGGTGCGCGTGGTTTGCTTCTGTTGAAGCATAAGTTGGTGCTTGTTTTCGTCGAAAGTAATGGTTAGTGAAGCTGCCATTGTTAGTTTTTCGAAAATTTCTGAAACAAGACCACATCCATTAGTAATCACAAGAATATAATAATCATAAATGGGAAGTTCTATGGTTTCGTCTTTTCAAATTGCTCGAGGTAGATGACCCAAGCAATATGAGGAAGGCAAAATGCCATAGAAGGTACAATTGTTCTGATCGCAGGTATGGTAAGCCCGGAATGGGCATCCCAGTGACTGCTAGAAGCAATTGTGAACTTAAATTCGACTTATCGAGAAGCAGAGCTTGCTCGAGGTAAGAAGAATATAAAGTTGGAGTTACAGATGTGCCGGTCGCAATACAGTAGACCCTGAAAGGGCGTGCTAGTACCGCTAGACACAAATGTTTTGAGACCGCATCTATGAGATGAGATTCTCTGTTTTGAAAGGTCAAGATTGGATTCATCAAAGAGAGCAGATGGTATTCCAATCTGAACACGGGCTCAGCGATTTCTGCGAGCGCCAGTGCTCAGAAAGAAATGAACCATGATTTCTCGGATCTGAATCTAAAAATGACGAGTTTTTTTTTTGAAAGGCCAATATCGGGTTCATCAAAGAGAGCAAAAGGCACTCCAATCTAAACACGGGCTCAGCGATTTCCGCGAGCGCCAGTGCTCAGAAAGGAGAAGACCAAGATTTCTGTAATCTAAACCCAAAATGACGGAAGTTTTTTTTTTTTTTGAAGATTTTTGAAGATTTTTTTTTTATTTTAAAAAATCTCTTTTTTTTATTTTATTATTTTATTATTTTTTTTTAAGATTTTTTTTTTTGAAAATTTTTTTTTTATTTTTTATTTTAAATTTTTATTTTTAAAAACTTTATTTTTGAAAAAAATTTATTTAAAAGACGAGAGAGTACACATAGGCCTCCTAACCCGGTCTTATGAAATCTTGATTGATAGAATTGCCCCCAGGTAAGGGTAGGATTACTTAATGAACCCGTTTGGAGGACCCTTGCTTAGAACAGTCAAGCTGTCTCCACACTCTGGACAAGGCTTTTCTTTGAATCAACAATGATCAAAGAACACAGTTGGTTTAACCTTAGTGGTCTATGTCTTTTTTATATATATATTTTTTTTTATTTTTTATTTTTATGAAAATATCGAAGAGAAACAATGGCCCAACCCCCGATCCGAACACGGGCTCGGCGATTTCCGCGAGCGCCAGTGCCCAGAAGGGAAAGGATCAAAGTTTCTCAATTTTGAATCCAAATTGAGAAATCTAAAAAAAAAATTTTTTTACTTTATATATATATATATATTTTTTTTTTCTTTTTTTTTTTTAATTTTTAATGAACTCATCGAAGAGAAACAATGGCCCAACCCCCGATCCGAACACGGTCTCGGCGATTTCCGCGAGCGCCAGTGCCCAGAAGGGAAAGGATCAAAGTTTCTCAATTTTGAATCCAAAAATGAAAAATCTGAAAAAAAAAATTTTACTTTTTTTTTTTATATATATATTTTTTTTCTTTTTTTTTTTTAGATTTTTAATGAACTCATCGAAGAGAAACAATGGCCCAACCCCGATCCGAACACGGTCTCGGCGATTTCCGCGAGCGCCAGTGCCCAGAAGGGAAAGGATCAAAGTTTCTCAATTTTGAATCCAAAAATGAAAAATCTGATTTTTTTTTGTTTTTTTTTTTTTTTTTGAAAAGAGAAAGAGTGGAAATAAATTCAAAGAATTAGAAATTTCCAAACAAAAAATCTCATCTCATTTTTTTATGCGGAATTCAACATAGGCCACCAATTATAAAGTAGCCAAGGAATCGAGAAAAGAAATATAAGCATAGAGCAAAATATATGATATGCAAATATTTCATTTCTAGCATCGTGTTCTCAAATAAACGAGTCCCACCGGGTGTTGCCAGCTTGATGGACCGCGCTCCCGGAATGCCCGGGGTTCCTACCGAGGTCGGCGGACGTGGGAGTCCGTTTGGTTCCGACCCTTTCGTAACCGGGGGGTAAAGGGGGGCGTGCATCAACATTTCTTTTTTTGTGGGTGTGCCAGATTTTCTATTTTTTACTTGGAATTGCAAGTGGTGATCCGGAGATCAACCTTCGCAAGTAAAAAGGAAATCAACTTCTTTCAAGTTTTCCATTGCACATATATTTAAGAAAAGAGACATTTTCTTGATTTGCCGTGAAAGGCGATTTTTTTTTGCATTTATAGCCGATTTTGGCGTTTATAGCTGATTTACAATCCTTATCAACAATGAAAGACAAGAATTGTGATTTTTGTCTCTTTTGAAAAAATACAAACTACAATGAAAAGCAAGAAAAGGAGGATCTAACTTCTCAGGAGATTGTGGGGGACTCGTTTAGATTGACGGTCGCAAGCCATATGTGGGCTTCGCCATCATCCATGCAGATGAGAACAGAGGATGCTATTGATTCGCTTGGCTTGGCTATAACCTCAGGTTTTTAGAAGACAAAGACCAAAAGGAGGTCCTATATCCAATAAAAAGCCGAGTAGACGGGCTGAAAAGCCATATCTAAGCCATTTGGAGGCAGGAGGAGAAGGCAAGGACCTTGGGAGGGGTACCCCCCAAGGGACTTTTGTCACCTTGTTGCGGTGGCCGGTGTAGAATTTCCGCAGAGTTTTCTCTCTTTTTCCTTTCTCTAGATTTCTGTCTGCTGTCTGTTGGTGTTGTTCTGTGTTTTTTCTTCTTGGAGAGCCCTCCTATTTATAGGCTTTTAGGTAGCCTTTTAGGTGGGTTTATGGGCTTTTATTGTCATTAAGCCGCATAATGGGAGGAGTTACAAAATTGAATTGTTTATTTTGTAACTCCTTTTTCTTGGCTTCTGATTGGCCGGAGGAGATTGAGGGCATTTAATCGCCTTTAATCGCCATGATGGGAGGAGTTTCATGGGTTAAATGCCATGAATTTCTTGACTTGTAACTCCCGAATGCTTGCTTCTGATTGGGCCGTCCAAAGAAATGGATTAATGACTGTAATAAAGTTAGTCAATTAATCGCATTAAGTGGTCGCCGAGCAGCTGAAGAGTCGCGGGCCGTGCCACGTCTTTTGAGATTCTTCTGTTGATGATCATCGATGGATCTTCATGTAGATCGACATCAGATGATCATGTAATTTCAGGTGTTTGTTGCCAACAGCGGGTCGGTGCCATCTGTCCTGTCGATTTCTCGATCGGTCGGGTGGAAAGCACACTTTTTTGGTTGACCGGGTGGCGATCAATACTGTCTAATGACTTGACCATCTTCATTCAGCTTATTCCGAAAGACCCATTTAGTACCAATAACATTCTTATCAGTAGGTCTAGGAACAAGTTCCCATGTGGAGTTCTTCTCAATTTGCTCCAACTCCTCATGCATAGATTTCAACCAACTTTCATCGAGACTGGCTTCAGCCACAGTCTTGGGTTCAATGGTGGACATAAGTGAGTAATTGCTAACTACACTTTGTCTAGTTTGAACGCCTGCCTTAGGATCTCCAATGATTTGATCCTTAGGGTGTTGCTCTACCCAAGTGCTGTGCTTCTTAGGTGTAGTATCTTCTGAGTCATCCTTTGATTTCTCAGAATCATTAGATTCAGCCATCTCATCATCAATCTCACTCGAGTCCTCATAAACTGGACTGTCATTATGAGTTGCATTCTTTGGTTCAATATTCTCATCTATTCTCACATCAGCACTTTCTATGATTTTTCTGGTTCTTTTGTTAAGACACCTATATGCCTTGCTAGTAGAGGAGTAACCCAGAAATATACCTTCGTCAGCTCTTTCTTCAAATTTGCCCGGATTTTGTTCGAGCCGCTTGATGTAACACTTGCTGCCGAAGACTCTGAAGTGCTTGACTGTTGCTTTTCTTCCAAACCATAGCTCATAGGGAGTTTTGTCTTCATGTGGCCTGATCAAGCATCGGTTTTGAATGTATACAGCCGTATGAATTGCCTCTTTCCAATACTTGTCAGCCATCTTGCTTTCACTTAGCATCGTACGAGCCATCTCTTGTACGGTGCGATTCTTCCGTTCCACAACTCCATTTTGCTGTGGAGTTCTAGGGGCTGAGTACTGTCTTTGAATGCCATGATGTTCACAATATTTAGTGAACTCTTCAGATGTGAACTCGCCTCCACGATCAGACCTTAAAATCTTGATACGTTTTTCCAATTGATTTTCAACCTGTGCTTTAAACACTTAAAAACGATCAAGTGCTTGATGCTTATGCTTAAGAAACAATACCCATGTCATACGAGTATAATCATCAATGCATAACATGAAATACTTATCTCCATTGGTGCTTTGAGTTCGCATCGGTCCACAGAGATCAGTGTGCACTAGCTCAAGAGGTTTCTTGGAATGATGCTCCTTTGACTTGAACATAACCCTCGTTTGCTTTCCCTTTTGGCAAGAGTCGCAAATGGGATTGGGAGGCTTTTCAACTGTAGACATGCCTCTTACAGCCTTTGAATTGCAAATCTTTGACATGTTATCAAAGCTTAGATGCCCAAGGCGTTTGTGCCACAACCAACTTTCCTCTGTCCGACTCATCAAGCAGGTCTTTTCAGCTCCATCTGACAATGTATAGAGATTTCCAGCAGTTCTTGATCCAGTTGCCACTGTTTTGCCGTTGCTACTCTTCTTGATGGCAAACCCATTCTTTGTGAAGATAACTTCGTGACCCTTGTCACAGATCTGGCTCACACTAAGCAGGTTGTGTCTCAATCCAGACACATATAAGACTTCTTCCGATCTGATCTTGTTTGCCATAAGCTGAATAACACCTTTTCCGCAGATTTTGGCACCATCATTGTTGCCAAACTTCACTGAACCGCCTTCATAGTGCTGTAATTTGATGAATTTCTCTTTATCACCAGTCATATGGCTTGAACAACCACTATCAAGGACCCATGGTGCTGCCTTCTTTTGTGCATTGAATGCCATTTGCACAATGAGAGATTCTTTGGGACTTTCTGCACTTTGCTTTGCTCTCCAAGCCTTGACTAACTTGGGTTTCTTTTCAACCTGAAATTTGTTAGCAATATGCAACCTACAATCCCTAGCCAAGTGTCCATAATTATAGCACTTATGGCACTCAATTTTGTGGCTACTTAGGATTGAAAAAGGGTTCCTAGTCACAAGTGAGCTGTATTTTACATAGAATTTGCAATCGTCTCTTTTATGTCCAAACATATTACAATGAAAGCAATAACCATAGAATTTGTATCTTCTTTGTGGCTGGTTAGTCTTCATTACCTTTCTAACAGGAATGGACTCCTTTCTAGGTTGAGTGGGCTTCATAGAGTTAGAAGGTGCAGTGACTTGCTTCACAAACTCTTTCTTTTCAGGAGGTGCAATCTTAGAGGATTCACCTTTCTCAAATCCTAGACCAAATCTGAAGTGGGCAGGTCTTTGAACTTTCAGTAGTTCATCGAGTTTCATAGTCCCTTCAATCACTTGGAGCGCTTTCAGTTTTTTGCTATTTTCCAAATTTTCAGCCTTTGCTCTAGCGATCTCAGTTTCAAGTTTCATAGCCTTTTCCTTTTTGATACTTATTTGGTTTTCAAGGACTTCTACCATTCTTTTATATTCTTCTACTTGAGTTTTCAAAGCAATAATAGAACTTTCAGATTCATGGAGAAGTTTCAGATTTTTCTTACTTGTTTTACGTTCCATGCTAAGCTCCTCAAGTGCGAGTATGAGTTCCTCTTCAAGATTGACTTCAGCCTCCTCTTCCTCTTCCGGATCTAGCTCTTCTTCTTCTTCAACAGTGACCATGAAGAGAGCTTCGGTTGATTCATCATCGTCTGAAGTTTCAGACGTGCTGTCATCTTGTTGACATAGAAAGTTTTTAGCTTTGCCTCTTTTTCTGAGATTTCTCTTTCCTTTACTCTTTTCAGCATAAGAGTCATTATCATTGTCTTCTTTTAGCGGACACTTCGCAGCAAAGTGACCAACACCTCCACAATTGAAGCATTTAAAGGGTAGCTTCCCTTTGTACTTGCCATTGCTTCCTTTCTTCAACTTTCTAACAAATTGAGCCTCAAGCTCATCATTATCAGAATCAACATCATGACCAGCAGTCTCTTTTGCCTTTTTCTGAACTTTGAAGGCCGCTTCTTTATCAGATGAAGACGTCTTTCCTATGCGCATCTCATAGGCAGTTAGAGAACCATGTAATTCATCCATGGAAAATGCATTCAGATCTTTGGCTTCTTCGATGGCTGAGACTTTTGAATCAAACCGGGGAAGAAGAGATCTTAGAACCTTTTTGACGATGACCGGCTCTTTAATCTCCTCCCCTAGTCCACGAATGTCATTCGTGACTTCATTCACTCGTTGCATATACGAGTCAACATTCTCGCTTTCCTCCATGCGAAGAGACTCGAATTGAGAGCGATGAGTTTGCAATTTGGCTTCTTTAATCTTCTCATCACCTTCATGTATGCTTTGCAACTTGTCCCAAATTTCCTTGGCTGTTTTACATGCAATTACTTTGACAAGCTCGCTGTCCACAAGGCCACTAAAGAGTGCATTCTGCGCCTTGGAGTCATTGTCTGCCAACTTCTTCGATGCAGTATCATTGGGTACGGTGGCAGCATTGTAACCGACTCTGACAGCCTCCCAAACATCATAGCCAAGAGATTTGATGAAGGCTTGCATCCTAATCTTCCAAAAAGAGTAATTAGAACCATCAAACAGAGGTGCTTTCATATTCCCTGTATTGGCTGCCATGTGATTTGACAAGAGATCACCCTTAGCGTATTAAACTGATCAAGGGAGCCTCGCTCTGATACCAATTGTTGGATATCGCGATCACTGAGAGGGGGGGTGAATCAGTGATTTCTAAAAACAGGTCCAATTCAACAACAAAACAAGTCAAACCACACAATGACACCAGATTTAACGTGGTTCACCAAAAGGCTACGTCCACGGATCAAAACCGTCCGAACACCGATCCGGTACGGGTCTGAATATATTTAGTCGCACCAACGACAAAGAGCACCAACCCTTGTGTTTTAGATAGCACCCACTATCTAGGAAGCACCTACTCCTCTTACAATTTATCTGCACCCGCAGATAGGATCACCAAACCCCAAACACCAAGCACCAACTTGATGTAAAAACAGAATAGAAGATAAACTCTGTCTACAGCCCTTCCCCTCTACAATTCTCTCTCTCTCAATCCCTTACAAATTGAAATCTAAAGCATAAAGAGAGACACTTAACTCATGGACGAATCACCATCTTCAAGAGCACAATCTCGTCCACAATTGTTGTAGAAAACGTCACCACAACAGCACCACAACAGCACACATCAGCAGCTTCTTCTTTCTCTCAAGAACTCTCTCAATTTTCTCTCTAAAACTCTTCTCTGTTCTTCTATTGCAATCACGAATTAATCAAGCCTTTTTATAGGTTTTAATAACCCTAGCAAGTCTCCAAATTCGGCTACAATTTGTTTAGAAAGAGTCCCAACCGATCTACAAACTTTCCCTGACTTTTAGCTGAAGTTTACTAATTCTGCGTATATCAGGAAACCCATGCCCGGTCGACCGCATGAAGGCCCCGGTCGACCGGCCAAACAGACTGTGCAGAAATCTGTTACAAATTAACTGAGACCTGTATTCTGCAGATTTCTTCTTGCCCGGTCGACCGGCCACTCTGCTACAGAAAAACTGTTTTCTGTACACTTTTCAGCTCTTTTTCCATTCTGATTTCCATCTGATTTCCATTGCATAGTTGAGCTTCATCCTCTCATCATGTTGACATGGATTGACAACAATTACAACCTTAAACCATAATTACCATTCAAATCATTTAAAGCTTCTTCAAATTATAACAGGTGTGTTGGAAACCTGGTTCTTAGGTGGTGGGAGAGAGGGAGAAGTGATGGAAAGAGGGATCTGAGATGGGGTGAGGAGTTGGGGATTGGGAAATGGAGTTTTGCAAGGAAATCTGAGATGGGTATTTTTGAAATTTGAAATTTGATTGGGGAAAAGGATGAGTTTGGGGAATAGGAGGGTAGATTAATCATCTCTAATAATCTGATTCACACTCTTGTGGTTGTGGAATTTGTTTGGAGAAGAGGGTGTTGGATGGAGAGCGAAAATGAGTGCGTGTGAAAAAAATGGGTGCTGGGGAGAGGGATGGAGGATGTGGGGTGGGGGATGATTGGATAAGAGTTGTATAATCATCCTCTCATCCAATTGCTAAAGAACTTGAGCTTATGGATCTCCCACATGCAACCATTCCTATGAGTGTATTGTGGATGCTTCCACAGTACTTGCTCTGTGGAGTTTCAGACGTCTTTACTATGGTGGGTTTGCAAGAACTCTTCTATGATCAGATGCAAGATGAGCTACGGAGTATTGGAGCAGCAGCTTATCTTAGTACATTTGGCATAGGAAGCTTCTTGAGCAGTGGGATTATATCAATTGTGGAGAGGTTCAACTCAGGATGGCTAGTTGACATCATTTTTTTCGATTGCAATGGTCAGTGACGACGTCGTTGCCTCACAAAAGATAGTTGAAGGAAGTGTGTTCTAATATCTGACGATGTCATTGCTTCACAGAAGCTAGTGGAAGAAAGTGTGCTTTGATATTTGACGACGTCGTTGCTTCACAGAAGCTAGTGCTAGAAAATGTGCTTTAATATATGACGACGTCGTTGCTTTACAGAAGCTATTGAAAGACTATGTGCTTTAATATATGACGACGTCGTTGCTTCACAGAATCTAATGTAAAGAAGTGTTGATGTAAATATGTAACTTTTGGTATTCATTCATTATTTCTTTCAGCTTCAAGTGGTTATTAAATCGGACTCTGTCATCAATGAACTCTTCAATCAGTTTCAAGGATGCTTGGGGATGTGTCGTTCCCATCACTGGTTTTGAGCAACAATGCCTTGGGTTATAAGTCCGTACCTTAAACTCCGAACGTAAATTAGCTCAAACCATGTAAACTGAACCATCAAAATTTGGAATGGTGAAGTGAACTCCCTTAAGCTAAGTTTGGTGGACTCCACACTTCCAAACCTTAATGAAACATGACTTTTAAATGGAACATATCATTTTCCAATAAGCCTTCGATATTGATGATAACATATCGCAATTCTTTTACAATTTGCTCAGCTTCAAGCCTATAAATTTCTCGATTGATTCCCTTAAAAAATCACTAATTTTTCTAATTTTGAATGCCCCATAAGATGATAAATAAATAAAAAAGTAAGCATCATTAATAGGAACCGCACAAAAAAAAGTAATGTAAAAAGGGCAAAAAAAAAAAAAACACTAAGATCAGCGTCGACGTCGTTGCCCAACTGTTTATGCAGTCTTGCTGAAGGGGTAGAATAAGCGACGACGTCGTCTCTTCGCAGAATCTTGAAATATTTGGTCCCATTTAAATGAGCGACGACGTCGACGCTTGTCGAAAAAGAGCAAAAAAAGAGAAAAGTTTGGCGGGAATACCAGTTTCGTAGCATATAAACTAGTGTCCCCTTTTTCGTCTAGTGACCATCTAAGGTCCTTTTTCAAGTAAATTCCTCTAATATAATTGAATAAAATGTCTTTGAAATAATCTTTTTAATATACAAGTGGTGTTATTAAATAGTATATGATTAAAGCTCAATAGACTCTCAAATATTAATAAGACTCAAGTCCTTAAAAATATATATATATATATATATGTTTTTTAAGAGGATTTTGTAAAAGAAAAAAAAACACTTGCCACGGGACCAAAAGGTCACTTTAGCCAAACGCACCCCAAACCAGCCTTCCCGTCCACAAACCCTTATCTCTTTTACCAATGTTTTCAAAAGTCGATGTCGACCCTCAACATAGAAAATGAGGGTCGACGTCGACCCTTATGAAAAATGATAAATAAATAAGGATTTTTGGACGGAAAGGCTGATTTGACGTAGGTTTGGCTAAAGTGACATTTTTGGTCAGTGGCCATATAAAGTGATTTTTTTTAAAATCCTCAAAAAATATTCTACACCTCTTTAGATGCAAAATAAAATAAGTGAAATCACATCATGTAATTAAAGTGGACGTCCCTATAATTCCTAGGGATGGCAATGGGGCGGATCGGGGACGAAATTGGGGTTCCCCGCCCCCGCTCCAAACCCGCCCTGCCATACACCGATTGCCCCGAGGGTACCCCGCCCCGCCCCTCAATTATAAAAATTTTAAATGTGCAAGACTTAGGATTTGAACTTGGGTGGGGGAGTAACTAGAGGTTTGCCTTACCACTAGACCAAACTTCATTTCTTGTAATGTTTTACCTTATTTAAAATATATTCATATATTCAAGATTGTTACACACATATACATATATATACACACACATATATATATAGGCTAAAGGTCCTGTAAGGACGGTCCTTACGGTTCGGAACGCCCACTGAGGCCCACCTCATGATAAATCCAAATTGACCACTCATTCATAACCCCCTTATAGGCAATGAATCCCATGAATTTGCATGGATTCGGATGAACTAGACCGTTGGATTGAGGGTCAATTTTTTTTTCTTTATTATAAATCTATTAAACTTGTGGACGTTGGATGAAGGGGTTAGAAATATTAGATTGACTTCAAATTTGATATGTAAGTTGACCCCACTTGGATCTTTCAATCCCCCCTTGTCCCATGACAAGTAGGGTCTTACGGTGGGCCCCAATAGGAGGTCCTTACAGTAAACCGTAAGGTCGGTCCTTACAGGACCGCCTCCCATATATATATATATATGTTTGTATATATATAAACATAACCCTCTATATATTATATATATACATATATATAAACTTATTTAATAGCGGGGCGGGGTACGGAGTGGGACACGGGACGGGGAAAAGAGCAAACCCATCCCCGCCCCGCCTTCGATGCACAGTTTTATTCCCTGTCCCCGCCCCACCTAAGGATCGGGGCTGGGAAAACCCGCGCAGGGCGGAGTGGGCGGGGCGGGGCGGAGCAAAATTGCCATGCCTAGTAATTCCCACCGGAATGAATACGGGTGTACAAAAAATTCGTCGATCCGGAAATCCAATCCGATCCGATCCAATTCGTGGATTTTATCCGATCCGAAGGTAAACGGATTGGTGACGGATTGAAAATTTTGTAATCCTTTAGCAACGGATCAGTGGCGGATTTCACCATCAATCCACGGATTCAATCCGATCCAATCCGTTGGTATAAAATATAAAAAAAAATTATATAAGGGGTCTAAATATAAATTAAGATGTTTAAATTTAAAATAAGAAAAAAGATTTAAAGGGTCAAAATATGATTTTTTATAAAATATTTGGCATTTTTATTTTAAAATTAGATTGAACGGATTAATCCGATCCGATCCGATCCTCCACAGATCCCTAGGAATGAAGTTTGGTGTGAGCCTACAATTAGAGATGTCAAACGGGCCGGGCCGGCACGGCACGGCCCATAGTGGGGCGCGCTAAATAAATGGGTCTGGGTGAACTCGATCTCACAACCATTAGGATGTGAAAGATAAACATAACCACCAGATCACCTAATTTTTGTATACTAATATTTATTCAAACAATGTAAAAACTAGTTAGATGAGGATGAGAACTTAACCACGAATATTAAACTACTAGTTACATTAGGATGAGAACCTAACCACTTTAGATGATGATGAGAAGCTAACATCTTTTTTATCCAACTTCTCACTCTTTCATTCAAACAACCTGAAATATAAAAAAATCATATCAGGTCCTTTTTTTTACTCGTTTTTCAGCCAAATTGAAATGCCATGGTTAAGGATATTTCAATTGAGATGGCAAACTCAATTTCTATTTTTTGGCTTGATTATCATACTTTAAACGAGAACTTAGCTCGGTTAAATATTTCTACCTTTATCAACAATCATTTCAAGTCTTCCAAATGACCCACCATGAAACCACAACCTTGGACTTTATTTTATTTAGATTTGCATCAATTTCTTTATTTTTTTTAGTTATGGGTTTTTAGTCTTAGTCAATAATTCTCATTATCTTTATCATGGTTACATATTTTTTTACTTCTTTTTCCTAGTATTCATATCAATGTAAATATATGGCTTCATGTGATGTGATCAAGAGTGGAGTTATAGGTACATGTAACAAGATTATATTGAACAAAAATGACTGAATTATGAACATATTCTTGTGTTTAATTGTGAGCTTTCCAACCTATAAAGAATCTCAATTTCTCAACTGCTCAGGGGTTCTTGAACATAGATGAATACAGGTAGGGAATTTCATTTGAGATTCTCAAATATCTCTCAAGACAACAAAATTAGTTAAGGCAAGGGGGCAAATTTAGTGAAGGTAAGTGTGTCACTCCAAAATATTCCCCTTATTACTTTCTCCCCAAAAAACACATTGCCCCTCATTATTAGTGTGACAAATTTACACTAAAGTCCTACCTTACCAAGTTATGTAAGTGTTTTTTTTTTATTAGAAAATACTTAGGGTTGTTGGTTGGCTGAAAATTAGATTTTTATAAATTAAAAAAATATATAAAAAATAGTTTTTTTAGCGGGCCAAGCGGGCCGTGCCAAACGGACTAGTGGGCCAACAAGGCTCGGCTCAGTACGGCCCATTTGACATCTCTACGCCTACAATATAGATGGTACAAAGCATGACTTTACTGATAGTTGGCACCAAAGGTACGGCCTTACAATGGTTTCTTGGGTACAATTTGAGCTCAAGCTAGGCAGGCTTCACACAGCACGTGATATTTGATTCTTTCGTGTAGGTTTCTATTTTTGACTCTTTAAACTCTTACTTGGGTCAATCTTCATTTGAGGTTCATTCAATCAGTGGTTTTCATGAAAAAGTTAGCATCTTCCTGTGAATGGTCAGTAACGACCGTTAGTACTTGGCAAGTGTTTTTCATTAATTGGTGTGTCATAAAGATTTATAAAAAAAAAAAAAAAACCCTCAAAACATAATTCAAATTATAAAAATTAGCACTCAGTTAACCTCAATTAAATGAGGGTAACTTGTAGCTTTTTTGGTACCTACCTTAGGAGGATGGGCCCAGTCCTTTAGTGAGGAAAGTAGATATGGAGCAGCAAAATAGCACTCAGGTGAGAGAAAGGTAATTGCCTAAATTTGAACCTTAGAAAGCTAGATAAGAACTGTCCACCTCTTACCCAGGAAAAAAAGCCTTTTCTCGGGTAACTTGAAATCTCGATGACTAAGGTACCATTTAATCATAGTTTGGTTCGTGGGTTTTCTGGTTTTGCTACTGTGAAATGTGCAGCGGTGGTGATTGTGCATTTGCAAGTTGCAACCCTGGAGGCAAGTTATTAGTGAAAGGTTGGTCTCACCTTATGCATGTGTTGAGCCTTGTTGTTGGGTCTCACTGTACTCTATTGATTGTTAGGAGAAGAGAAAAGGCCCACGAGGAAGGCCGAAGAATGATGAATGGTCTTGATCTTCCAATCTCACATTGTTTTGGAGCATTCCAGGCTCCATCATAGGACCCATCTAAATCAATAAAAGATGGACATGACCAACATTTATCAAGTGGGGCATCACAAAAATGCACAAGCCCTCCACCTTATGATTATAATATTATTTCTTGTCGTTTCTCCAACAGTGTTTTGCAAATTGGCCCTCACCTCACCTTGGTTTCAAGAAAAATAACTATAGAGACCCACTCTGTATGTCCGATGTCCAATTGACTATGAATCTAATCTAGTTACCATTACCTTGCACTCAGTCAAGCGCATATTTATGAAATGACAACTTAGTCTTAGCTACAACTTGCCAATGGATAACAAAGGTTTGTTATTTTTAAAATAATTGACCATTTCTAAAGTTAAGTCAAGTTAAACATCACATCAAAAGCACTTTTTACCAAAACTCCCTCCATCTTTTCTAAAAAAAAGTTAAAAAGCAACTAAATTTACTCACTTAAAGATAAAGAAACTATATTTTCCGAACAAAAAGTTAAAAATATTCCATCCCAAACAACTAAAAATAAAATACCATCATAACCCACTCATTCTTTTTATTTCACTTTTTCACCCATAAAATGTAATAATGTGACATATATATCACCTTCACTACACTATTTAAATTAACAAACGGATGGGTCTATTTGTTTCGTGTAATTGAATTTTTAGGATTGTATTTCTATACACGGTTTAAAATGAAGAGAGAAGTATCAAAAAATGGCCATCAAATGACCTCTCTTTTAATGAAAAATGAAATTAAGGGGAGATGGGAAATGAACATCAAACCCTCACCCCTAGTAATTCGAGTTTTAGAAAAGCTGAAGTCCCTTTATATTTCTACCTTGTATCTACCACCCTCATCTCATGTCCTTTGCTCCTCAACTTTTTAAATATTTCTTGAGCTAATTAAGTTTATTTGACCATTAATTCCTATATATTATATAAAAGGACTGCTTCCATGAGTCAAACCCACAAGCCTTACTTTAAAACATTTAAATCATTGGAGGGAGGGGTCTGAAAGTTCTCCCTATGATTTACTTGAGTGTGCCAATTGGAAACCTTTCAATTCAGGGAGTACTGCTTTTTTTTTTTTTGTACCCCAGCCAAGGGGGCTGGGACACAAGGGAGAGCCTGCATACACCTTTTCATTAAAAAAAGGAAGTATTTACTTTTTGTTCATTGTGAATACGAGACCTACCTTTAAAAAATCACAAAGTGGTACCCACATTTAGAAATTCGAACATGGGGCCATACTTTTTGTTAATTGTGAACACGGGACCCACTTTTAAAAAATTACATAGTGGTACCCACATTTAGAAATCTGAACATGGGGCCATATTTTTTGTTAATTGTGAACACGGGACCCACATTTGAAAAATCACAATGTGGTACCCACATTTAGAAATCCGAATATGAGGCCACCATTAAAATGTAATTGTGGACACGGGACCCACCTAGAGAAATTACAACGTGATGCCTACCTTTATAAATGATTTATAATGTGTACCCACCATTATAGAATTATAATAGGGGCAACCTTTTATGATTGTGACCATATGGCCCACCTCTAGGAATTATAAAGTGGGGCCACCTCCTTTAGGATTGTGAACGTGGGGCCTACATTTAGGGTAAGTGAGTGGATTTAGAATCTTCAAATGATATTCTTTAAAAGGCAAGATATAAGAAAGAAACAATTGTACCAGCAAGTTGTTTCTTAAAAAAAAAATAAAGTTTTTTTGTTCCAACTTATGGGTTAAAATTTTGAGATTCCTTTAAAATTTTGAGATTCCTTCTCATGAGAAAAAAATTCGGAATAATCATTTACACATACCAAACATGTTTTCTACACCCTTATCTCGTGGGTACATGGAAACATCCAAGTGGCACGATGCCAAACACACCCTTAATGGTGTTTTTAATATTCCGGCTTCATAAGGATTCTATTTGAAAATAGAGAAAACTTAGGGACCATTTTAAAAGTGTACAAAACCTGAGAGGATGATGGTTTCTATCAACTGAAAGTCAAAGGAGGTTTGTATAATTGTCTGGATTCTAAAAGAATCTGCCCTATTTATGATACTAGAGAGCATTTAAAAACCATTTTTAGCTACTAAACACTGTTACCTGAGACTTTGGACTGCCAACCACAGGTCTAAAACTCAGAGCAGCCTTCAAAGGTGTTTGTGCTCCATCAGACATCTTCACTCTCAAGTTTACCACCTGAGTAACTGCAATCCAAACCATTGGTTTAAGTACTGCCCCTCTTATGATCAAAGAAGACATTCCTAACCATCACTTCAATCAAAGCATCCCCCCCCCCCCCCCCCCCCCCCCCCCCCCCCACCCCCAAAAGAAAAAAATAAAAATAAAAAAAAAAAAAAAAAAAAAACAAAATAAAATAAACCAAAGCATACCTTTAAGTTGAAAAATTACTAACAGAAGTCCCATCATGGAGTCTTAATTCAATTGCAAGATCTTTCTTAGCATAGAAAATATTACTAAATTTGCAACTCTTCTAAAATACCAAACATATATCTACAAGAAGACTTTTATAGAAAGTGGTGGAACCACATGGATGTGTGGTCATTGGGCCATACAAGAACCCAATAGTTCTAACAACAGTTCCACAAACGTGCCCTAGAAATTCACCTTTTATCTTTTTTAATAATAATCAAATATGGAAATACAGGTCTTAAAACTTAAGAGCATTCAATTCCACCAAACAAACGGCCATTAACATGACCCCATTCCAATTGGTGGTGAGCACCAACGGTTTGTATTTAAGTGGGCCCATATAGAGATCCTTCAGTGCCTCTCACTATTAGACGTAATCTGATACACACACCATCTCTACCGCTAAGAAACAAAACTCGGCATTTATTTATATGCATATTTATTCTCCTCCTCCTCTTGGACCCTCCCAAGTATCAAACCTTCTCTCTCTTCCATCAGACCCAACCTGTTCTCCAGCCTATGCTACAAACAAAGTTTGACTCATCTTCTCCACCCTCTGCTAACCCAAAAAGCTGAAAAAGCAAGAAGATTCAATAAAGGAAACAAGACATGGGTGGTTTTTGCAGATGGGTCTCTCTTATTTTCCTCCTCCTCCTTCCCACCTTGTCATATTCATCAATCAGCCCAAAAGGGTCCTCAGATATACCTCTAGACTTCCTCAATTTCGCAAAAAGATCAGACCTTTACAAGTGGATGGTAGACATCAGGAGGAAAATCCATGAAAACCCAGAACTTGGTTTTGAGGAATTTGAGACCAGTAAGCTGATTAGAAGAGAGCTCGACGCCATGGGCATCCCTTACAAACACCCAGTCGCCGTTACAGGCATCATCGGATACGTGGGGACCGGCGAGCCGCCTTTCGTAGCAATAAGAGCGGATATGGACGCTCTTGCCATGCAGGTGAGGCTAAATTTCTCATCTTTTTTGGTCTCTGGTGTTGTTTATGTATGCGTTTGGATGTACCTAAATCGCCTGTTTGGGTGGAATGCTGTGATTTGTGATAGAAGGAATGGTTTTCCAAGATTGGGTTTTCTTGTCTTCTGCTTATTGAGGTTTTCTGCCCCCAAATCAACATTGGCAATCGTGCTTGTAAAGAAAAGCAGTATCCCCAACTGTTGTGATTTTCAATTTCTCGGATTCTCTAAGTGCACAGTGAAATGGATAAGCACATTCCCTCATAATTATGAGACATTTATGCGATTAAGTGCGCACCAAAGGCATCCCAATCCCGTGTGGGTGCAAAGCTGACTTAATTTACTATAAATTTGGTTCCCACAAAGCAAAAGTGTATAATCACATTACTTTTTTTAATTAAAATATGTTAGCTGCCTGTTGATGTTAAATGACGTTTTAACTGTATATTGGTCTAAACTGTTCAAGCATAGCAAGGGACTGGTGTGTCACGTATATTGGCCGACGTATCCATTGAAGCTTTCTAATTATAACAACTATTATACTGGGTATTGGATCAACGAAAATAATATAATTCTAATAAAATCTACTATGCAATGTGCATATTTACCACGCTGCGAAGGAATTTTTTTAGCTCACATATTGAAAATTAATGGCCTATACTGCATATGTGCCTGTGATTGGCATAGGAGGACATACATGACAGGGATTAACGCCGAAATGGGTATAATTTGACTGCTAAGAACCTTGATGTTATGAAAACTGTTTCCATTTCAAGTCCTAACTCACCTAATCACAATTTGGGATTGAATGTTCACCCTGGAAGAAGGTAGACTAACAAAGCTTTGAACCTTCACCTTGTTGCAAATTGTGCTTCCACAGTAGAAAATAATGGGGAATATTTGGTTGATCATTGATGGAATTTCCATTGTAGGAGAGTGTGGAGTGGGAGCACAAGAGTAAAATTCCTGGGAAAATGCACGCTTGCGGGCATGATGCTCATGTGGCAATGCTACTTGGCGCAGCGAAGATCCTTCAAGAGCATCGCGATAAATTACAGGTTTTTGTTTTCCTTGACTTGTCTTCTGTCCTCATGTTACTGTTTTTTGGTTTTGTTGATTGCTTTTATTATTTTATGGTTTTCTAGCAAGTCTCTGCAGTTGTGTAAGTCCTTCTGTTAGCTTTTAAAGTGTGGCTGGGTATTTCCCCATTTCTAAGGGGAATGGATACTTTATCTGCAAGCAAGAGAAAGATGTGACTTAGAAAAGAAGTTTCACTTTTTTATTCTTTTCTTTTGGGAGTAGTAGTGTTGATTGTCTTCCCAAATGGATTTGTAGCAGCAGTATCCAGATCTTCCAATATAGAACTATACTCAAGGTTGCTGGATGAGGACTTTGATTTCCCCCCATAATGTGTTGGACACCCAAATGCAGTATTGATACTAGTTGTTGGGGATTGGGAAGTCATGTTCCTTATCATTCACCAGGGATGAAATTGAAGTGCTCTCTATGATACAAAAATGTGCATTTGATGCTGGTCGTAGTTTTCTGCCCGGATGAGTCGACTAGGAACTCATCCAAGTCAAGTCAGAACCTGTCCCACACTAGGTGATTGGTTGAGTTGAACTCAGATCTTGAGTTTGTTTGAAACCTCTCACAACTTTGTCTTGACTTTGACGGTTTGGGCAAGTCATTCGGGTTAACTAAAGTGCAATTTCCATCTTTACATATTAGAAAAAAGAATCTTATATAATATATATATCAGAAGAATGATAGAAGTTAATATGTACTTAAATGAGAAAAATTGAAACTAAAATATGAAATTTTTATAGAATTGTTTAGGATAGTTTTTAAGTTTTTTTTATACATATATCTATATTTTATTTACTGTAGATTTTTACTTCTAAAAAATTTATAAATTAATTACTAATCCACCTGGTCGACCTGCTGACTTTCCTAGTTGACTCAACCCTGCTTACTCCCAAGTCTGGTGGACCCACTACGTCAAAAAACTATGGTCCAGGACAATATATCATGTCGTTTACTTGCACTTTTAGGCAGTGGTGGCTGTGCATGATATCTTGAAATTTAGTAATCTTAGAAGGAACTGGTTTACAAGGTAGTTGATGTATGTTCTTTTACGTAAATGCATCTAACTTCATCAAGCTGTAAGGTATTTAAGTTTTGTTCACCGTGAGTAGGAGAAATTCTTGGGCAATTGGTGAATTGCAATGACTTAAGATTTTTTTTATTTTTTATTTTTATATTTCTATCCTGTCCTTAGTTTTGATAAAGTATGATACTGATAAAAAAAACTCGATTAAGCGGGAATGTATTGCTATAACACCTTTGCTGAATTCACAATTTTGATTGATTGATGGTGATGTAGCTTTTAGAATTGCATTAACATCTGTGACAGTGGGTTGACCATCATTTCTTAAGCTGATGGTACAATAACTTTCTTGCTTTGGTGGATTATGGTAGTATCTTTACGTTTTTTCTCTCCTTTTGGCTTTATTGGGGAGTAACATTACACAGGCAATCACAGACTCTATCCCTGGACATCTCCCAAGAATGGAGTATGCATTACCATTGTATTACATGCTGATTGCGCATAAATTATTTTAAAAACTATTTTTGAATCATATCATCCTATCCTAATTAGGTACAAAAAGGCAAAATCGCCAGAGAAAGCTAGAAAAGGAATAAGTCAGGGGTTCTCCCAAGTGGAAAAAGCTCCTCAAAAATAAAAATATGGAAGATAAAATTCTGCAATGATCATCCAAAAAGTCCATAGATAGAACTGAAAAAACCTTTTAAAACTATTTTTGAATCATATCATCCTATCCTTACAATCTTTTTGATATTTATTCTTCAAAATTAAACTCGAGAACTGATTTAGCCTGTGTTTACAACAAAAACTTAAAAAAAAAAAAAAAAAAAAACATTTGTCATCACTATTTTAATGATTTTTTTATGCTTCAAGAAACAATGTCACATGATGTGTATAAATCATTCGAAGTGAACAAGCTGGCATAGAAGTTCTCTACTTTGGATATGAAGCCATCTTGATGCAGCAGCAATACCACATCATTACAACAAGACTCGTGGGCCACATGTGGGACCCATGAAATTCTAATTTTAATTATTATTAGTTTTATTTTAGCAAGAGTATAATTAGGATTAGTTTCTAATTATTATTTGGTTTCCTAGTTTGGTTAAGATTGCTTTCTTAGCCCTTAAGTTTCTTTTCTTATAAATATGACATTGTAGAGATTGGTAATCTCAGAGAGAATTGAGTTAATAGAAGATTTATCGTTGAAGACTGTTTCTTCCTCGTGTGATTGTTCCCTGAGAATCCTAATTGTGCCCTGGCACTTGCATCCTAAGTTCCTAACCCTAGGACTGCATCAATTGGTATCATAGCCCAACGATCCCCGATCATTGGCGTGATTAACCCTATCCCCACCCCCTACCCATTGTCCATCCACTCTGTCCGTTCCTTGCTCCCATCCCCGATACCTCACCATCTTCCCAAATCAAGCCCATCTCTGCCAATTCCCCAGAAACCCTTCCCTTTTTTTTTTTCGATCAAATCCGACAACCCAAACTACTCCCATCACCCCACCGTTGCCAGCCCCTTCTTCAGAAACCCATCGACTTCTTGCAGACCGAGTCAACCCGTCCACACCACCTTATTGCCCTCACTCGAGTTACAAGCCCGCGCTACAGACGTTTCAGAAGCCTATCGACTTCCTGCAAACCATCTCCATCGCGCCAGAAAACCCTTCTGCCGAATCCCCCTCATCGAACCCACTGCGGGACCCAATTCCATTTCCCTTTAGAGCCCGCCACCCCAGCCCTATCACAACACCAGCCACATCGCCACCGTGCGACTCCAGCCCCATCGTCGTCAGCTACCAGTCCAAAACCCCAATCCGTGAAAAAAAAAAAAAAGAGCAGAGAGACGAAGAAGAAGAATAGAGGTAGCAGAAAGGAAGGATATTAGGGAAGAAGTGAGTACCTGGCACCGTCGTCGCCGCTGCTCCACTCCACTGCCATCCATCCATCACGGAGCACCTCTCCATCGCCAAACTTGTTGTCGGACCCGCAGCCATCACCATCGTCGTGCATCTCCATCTTCCCTTTCGTCGGAGCTCTCCTCCTGTTCTCTCTCTTTTGTTCGTTTCGTTGAGCATCACCAGTAAAAAGGGTTTTAGCCCTTTGTTTCTGTGCACAGAACACGAGGAGCAATAAAGGGCCCCCAATTGGGCCTAGTCAGGTCTGGGTCAGGCTCTTGCCTGTCTTGTTTGAGGTCCAACTCTTTTTGAAGCCCAGTAAAGTTGTGCTGACATCATCTCTGCATCAGCACATCTGATCAAGGGCCCATATTTGACCAAGATCAACCGTTGGATCTTGTTTTCGCAGTATCACAGCCATCCGCCGTCAGAATTCAGATCCGTTTTCGACAGCGTGATCGTGGAAGGCAAATCTACACATCAGGTCAGTCAGAAATTTTACATTTGCATTAAACAAAAATGCCTCCCAAGAAGCTGATTGATGCAGAGTCTTCCTCTCATAATGATGATGATTTGAGGGGAACTGTTGCGCAATTGTCGGTAACTGTTCATCAAATATCTGCAACGATGGCTCAAATGCAAGCGACTCTTGAACGGATTGAAACCCGATTAACCAATTTGGAAACTAATCGGCGTGATGATAATCATCGCGATGATGGAGTACATCATCGGAATCAACGAGATCCACATGTTGTCAATGTTGATTGAGATTTGGGTATTAAACTTGAGATTCCCGAATATGATGGGAAATTGAACCCAGATGAATTCTTGGATTGGTTAGTGTGTGTTGAAAATATTTTTGCACATAAACCAATGACAGATGGTCATAAGATTACACTGGTTACAACTCGATTTCGCAATTATGCTGCAATATGGTGGACCGAGTTGCAAAAGAAGAGACGATACCAACAAATTGACCATGTTGACATGTGGGCTGAGATGAAAAATTTGTTAAAACAAAAATTTTTGCCTGTCAATTATTCCAGAGATCCGCGTTCACGTTTTCAATACTTGAAACAAGGATCTAAGACAATTGTTGAGTATTCTGAGGAGTTTATGACCATACAAGCTCGTTGTGGTTTGAATGAAGATGAGGATGTATTAGTTGACAGATACTTTAATGGGCTGACACTTGACATACAAGATATCCTCACATTCAAGCATTTTGAGAATGTTGATGAGATTGTTCAGCATGCTATCAAAGCTGAGGGAATTGCACATCATCAAGCCAGAAAACTTAATGCCTCTAAATGGGTTATGCAGAAGAATTCTTCAATTGCAGGTTCTAAGTCGAGTGATTCATCGGAGAAAGGATTCACCAAGCCCGAAGATCATAATAGGATCACATGCTTTAATTGTCACCAACAAGGGCATCGTGCAAGGGAATGTCCCAAACGCATCAACTTCCTTGAGAATGAAAGTGATGAGAATGATGTCCCAGATGATCCTAAAGAAAAAGAGGTTGCAGCTGAGACAGAAGAATTAGAGATTTACAATGCAATTGAAGGTGAATCTCTTATGGTCATCACCGATGCTCCATCAACTACTGCGACGAAGTGGTTGCGAGAAAATATTTTCCGCTCCAAAGGAACAGTCAAAGGTCAGGAATGCACGGTAGTCATTGATGGAGGCAGTTGTCAGAATATTATATGCCAAGCTTTTGTGGATCGCTTACAGGTGAAAGTTCGGAAGCATCATCGTCCTTATTTTGCTAGATGGTTAATGACAGGTGATGAAGTGCAAGTCCGCTACGCATGTCCAGTTACCTTTTCCATTGGTGCAGATTATACAGATACAGTTTGGTGTAATGTGGTACCTATGGATAGTTGTGATATCTTGTTGGGTCGTCCGTGGATGTATGACAAGAATGGAACTAATGGCATGCGCGACAACACCTACACATTCATGCATGGTGAAAAGCAAGTCACACTCCATCCTATGAAGCCGACACCACCAAAGCAAGGGTCAAGTTTTCGTCTCACCAAGGATGCGCTTCATGTGCACACTATCTACAGAAGTAACATCAAGAAGAAGAGTCGAGTTCGAGGTCAAACTCTTTTCCAACCTGGGGAGAATGATGCAGCAGCAATACCATATCATTACAACAAGACTCGTGGGCCACATGTGGGACCCATGAAATTTTAATTTTAATTATTATTAGTTTTGTTTTAGCAAGAGTATAATTAGGATTAGTTTCTAATTATTATTTGGTTTCCTAGTTTGGTTAAGATTGCTTTCTTAGCCCTTAAGTTTCTTTTCTTATAAATATGACATTGTAGAGATTGGTAATCTCAGAGAGAATTGAGTTAATAGAAGATTTATCGTTGAAGACTGTTTCTTCCTCGTGTGATTGTTCCCTGGGAACCCTAATTGTGTCCCAGCACTTACATCCTAACCCTAGGATTGCATCACATCTCTTTTAAGAAGGTAGCCAAATGTCGAAGTAAGATTTTAACTCTGGAACCCCTTTGTCCCTTGCTTTTGATCCTTGTTCATTCAGTCCTCTGTGGCCTTTTATACTCATTTTGTTGGAACTGTTACTTTGCATCATTATCTTCTGATTGGAATGACAACATTACATGGAAGATGATAGTTTGAATGCCTAGGCCTCAAGCATAGGTCATAGGCCCTTTTAATATACAACTGTTATCCCTTAATTTAAGATCCCTTTTTCTTCAAAACTGAGTTCTGCTCCATTTCTTTGTACCCTTGGGAATATTGATGTTCCCATCTAAATAACCTGAATGGCCTTGCCCAAGCACAAAATAGTAAAAATAAAATGACAAAGGCAGAAAATTCTTGCTATCTTTAATTTTATTGGTAAAAGCTCTTCCTTTTCCATAGCCATTGATGGCAACTCACAACAGTCCCACAATCACGAATTACATATAAAAAAAGGTACAGGTTCGAGCGTCCCCATCAACAGAGAGCAGAAAATAAATATCCTTTTTTTTTCTTGTTCATCCAACTCACATGTGAAGAACAAGGCACACATGTCCAGTGCACCTTCCTATTAAGGTGATGCTAGAGTTAAGAAAAAGGACTTGGACGAGGATGAGACGAGCGTTGCTCCTCTCAAAGTTCTAAAAAAAAAAAAAGGGATGACAGACCCTGTTTGTAAGGCCCCAACTACGGGGTCCTTTTTCGTGCAATGGCCATCTACCGGGAATTTTTCCGTAAAATCCTCTATATATATTATGATAAATAATTCATAAAGCAGATCATTTATAGCCTGGAAAAGATTTCCCAAAAGCCAAGTTGACTAATTTTGAGCATATGCTAAACAGGGATTTCTTCACATTGTTTGTCATTTTCTGAAAATGATGGAGTCTCACGGTCTATAGAAACTAAAGTCATCGTGGATCTCAGAAATAACTTCTGGACAAGATAAATTCATCGGAAAAAACATAAGGTTATGCCTCTTGAAAGGATATAGTCTCCGCTCCAAACAAGATTTTAGATCTACATTCCCTCTACACCATCCTTTCTTCAAAGACTTTGTTGGATTTTTTTTTCATTTTTTTCTTTTTAAATCTTCGATCTATATGATCCTCCCATAGGTCCTTGAATTATTGATTTGGAAGACTTACTATTAAAAATAACAGTGTTATCCAACATCTATGAAGTTGCACGCCTGAATGGTTTTAATGCCTCTGGAATTCTTTTGAAATTGCATAAAAACACCTGTGCTTCTTTATTGTCTCCGAACACTCCCTGGAATCCAATTTTAAGCTGAAATATGAACTGTTTGAAGCCCAGATTCTTATCAATTCTTGTCTAAACGCTTGCGTGCCTTCTTCGATGCTCAATCTGTTCCACGTAGGCCTCGGCGGCTTCAAATTCACAATCGAAATTCCATTCCACATCAGCAACCAAGCAATAACCATCCCCCATTTCTTATTATAACTATGTTGATGCTTACCTCCTAACCTCAATATTTAATTATTATTATTATTTTATAACTGTTATTATTTATTACCTCAAGATTTTATTATGATGCTCCTCACGAAATCTTCATGGATCATAGTAAATCTGAATACCACAAATTTCAGCAGCCACCATTCTATTTTCAAATATATGCTAAGTCGCCAACTGCCAATAAACTCACTGTTTTAAGATATTCATCTTACTGTAGTGGCTGGGTAATTTAGTTTGAAGATTGGCTGGATGACAGTTCACTCAGCTAGGTCGAGAAAACCAAGCTTCTCCAAGTTCATGCTGAAACCAGGCTTTGTTTTCCCGATAGTGAATCCAAGCTTAGTTTTCCTAGTCAAACTTGTTTTCCTCCTAGTCCAGTTTGTTTTCAGAAACAACACGTGGCGAAGAACAATTCTTTGCATGTATTCTACAATGAAAAATAATAAAAATGAACTAATTTTCTTCATCTGCTTGGTCAATCCACCAAGTCTCCTAAGCCCTAGTCACTGACCGGGTCTGAGTGTTGGACTCATTGTTCTAGGTTTGATGCATGATCAAGAATGAGAAGCAGCTTGCTCAAATGGAGAAGAAACCAAAGATTCTTGTTGGAGATGGTTTAGGTACTACGTTAAAAAAAAGTGATCAGAAACGGCCCCTGTAGGATGTGATTAGGACTACAGGTTCAAGGAACTCAGAGAGGGGAAAGACCAATATCGACCTTAAATGAAGTGGGGAAAGACATGATAAATTGCCGAGTGATGGAGAAATGGTTATATAGTCAAGTGACTAAGTAAGAACTGAATTACATTGACAGCATGGGTAAGGGCTAGCCAAAAGATAAAAATGCATTTTATCACCTAGTGAGTTTTCTGAATTTAGGGTCTTGATAAAACCGTGGTGAAACAGTAACCACCTGTTCTGCCATAAATAAAATATTTAAGCCAGCTGTGAATTGGGTTACATGCATTGCACCTTTAGGGGTCGTTTGTTTAGTGTGAAAGTGGTTCACATGTGTAAATGACCCACATATGAGTCATTTGCATATGTAAATGACTCACATGTGGATCAGATTCCACTGTTTGTTACTAGCATAATATTTCACATGTGAATCCATGAATAGGTTGTATATTGTTTGATGATATCTCAATATCCAAGCAATATCAATGGTTGAAAATTGGATACATGGCAGTGTCTGAGCTTCTAAAGAATATGAACGGTCTTGATTTTACATATGGGCCCCAGAACATTACAAAAATCATAAAAGGCGGACTGGGTATGTTACTTATAATAGGTTGTAGATTGTTTGATGATATCTCAACATCCAAGCAACATCAATGGTTGAAAATTGGATACATAGCCGTGTTTGAGTTTCTGAAGAATATGAACGGTCTTGATTTCACAGGTGGGCCCCAGAAAATTAAAAAAATCATAAAAGGCGGACTGTGTATGTTAGTTACAATAGATTAATCCAACGGCTGTAATTCTGTTGATGATATCTCAACCTCCATGCATCATCAACGGTTGAAAATTGAACACATGGCCGTGTTTGAGCTTCTTAATAAAATGAATCGTCCGGATGTTACTAGTGGGGCCCAGAAAAAAAAAAAAAAAAAAGGCGGACTGCTCATAATGGTACTGTAGCAGTCCGCCCAGTAACAGTAGCCTGTGAAACATTTTCACACCTCTTGAGGTGTGAAAATCTCAGGCACAAAAAGGGTCAGTTTTCACACCATTTTCATATCTATTTTACACATGTGAATCAAAATCACCCCAAACAAACATAACTTATGTGTATCCGTTACACATGTGGTTTCTTTACATATGTAAATGTATCCAGCCAAACGACCCCTTAATGATTTTTTACCCGAACCTATGCACATTGACATCATGGTTTTATGGTGGATTCGGAAAGCTAAGACGAAGACAAGCATCATCATTAGATGCATGTTTCATGTTTAATAATGCTATCAAGAATGAAAAATGCCTGTGACTTGGAAAAACATACGCTACTTGTCAGCTTTCTTTGTGATGATTTTAACCCATTGATAAAGTTAATGCTTCTTCGACAATCTGCAAAACCTTTCTTTGTTTTCACATTTCACAGAATATCAACTAACATGAGAGACTAGGGGTGCACATCGGGTCGGGTTCCAGGTTATCAGACCGGGTCTAACCCGACCCGGTATTTTGTAAGACCTCTAGACCCGGTCCGGTATTCCTATTAAGTAAAACCGGGTTACCGGGTTCGGGTAACCCGGGAACCCCGGTAAGAAAATTTGCGCATTGTCTCTCGTATGGGCTTAATGTGTTGCCTGGTCTTGTTTGTTTGTGATCCCTTCCGTTGGGTCCCAGATGTTGGGATCGACGAAGATAGTTGTGTTTGATCTCTGCAAGCAAAGGTGTTTCAGCATTTCATATAGTTTATCATTCCTCTTCTGACCACTCTTGTTGTGCTGCACACAGATAGTTCAACTGGGCTACATTGCCAGCAGGTGGTGCCATGACATTTGGTTGATGTTTGTATCCTCCCATACCATTCAGCTCCAACTCCAATAGAAAATCCTACTTCTTGCCCCATGAATGACGACCCTTGTTGTTTCTCACTAAATCATTTGATCAATCATCAGTCCATTGGAAATTCAGTGGTCTAAATTTTTAGTTGATTAAATGGGTAGGATCAATTATATGAAGACAGATTTTTAATGCTCTGCACATGGTGGGATCAAACACAAGTTCTTCTTTTATCACATGTTTGAACGTACTCACACCAATTAAAGGTGGTAAGATGAAGTGATAATGTGGGCCACCTGATACCTGAAGTTAACACTTCTGATCACAAGGATGATAATGAATGATGAGTAGGAGGCGCTGGTTTCGTTAGGTTGCCTATATACAGATCCCTGTAGATGCAGAACTACTGGGTAGTAGAGCAAATACACTCATCATATTATTTGGCCCAATCATATCATAAGATGAAACTCTAGCGTCTGCATCAAACAAAGAACAATCTCGTGGATATTGCCAAAATGTCAAACCTATTCTATAAATATGGCCTTTGGTAGCTCCAAAATAAGTAAATTCTGCAAAACAATGCGCAAATACAGTGCATTATAATTCTGTTTTAATTTGTTATTGGACCCGATAACCCAATAACTAATAAAATACAAACCCGGAACCCGGACCTGTTAAGTAAGGTCTGGGTCGGGTTTGACCCGGTCCGATAAATTCTTTATCGGGTCAGCCCGATAAGGTCCGGGTCAGACTGGGTTTCAAGTCCTGATGTGCACCCCTATTAGAGACTAGTATTTATTGGGAAAATGTCTCATGGCTGTTGTTGTGATTGCAAAAGGGAACTGTTGTCCTTCTCTTTCAACCAGCTGAGGAAGGAGGTGGTGGTGCAAAGAAAATGGTAGAAGCTGGAGTATTGGAAAATGTTGAAGCTATTTTTGGGCACCATGTCGCCACTGACTTGCCCATCGGCACAGTGGCCTCCAGACCTGGCCCAGTTATGGCAGGGAGTGGCTTCTTTGAGGCAGTGATAACTGGAAAGGGAGGGCATGCCGCAATCCCTCAGCATACTATAGATCCAATTTTAGCAGCATCCAATGTGATTGTTAGTTTGCAACACCTTGTTTCACGTGAAGCTGATCCCTTGGACTCACAGGTACATTTCTTCTTTTGGCATATACATCTCATTATAGGAATGCTTTGGCTTTTGTATTGAACCTTCTCTTACCGCATCTGGTCCTTTCTGATTAAAATGAGACAATCAATTTAGTTATTTGGACAGTACATTTTCCTGTAAAGCTTGTGTCCGTTTTGCTCTGCTCATGTGCTTTAATAGTGACGTCATGTGTCGATCATGGCCCTGGTTTACCACAATAGTTGTAACAGCTAATATATGCCCCCTGTCGCACATGTAACGAATGTTTGTATCAATAGCACCTGTTATTTGAAAAAAAAAAAGCAGCTATTGTGTGACAATATGTTGGCTCTCGCACGATTGTTTTTCTCAACATGCTAGTGTTAAATTACCGGCGTTGCTCCATTCTTCTTGTAGAGAACAAAAATGAAAACATATTATTTCATCAAAGCACTGTAAATGAATTGCCAAAAATGTATGTTTCATGTCAATAACCATTGCAGGCATCGTGTTTTCTATGTTTCAGTACATCACCATTTCCGTTGTACAACAAAGATGCCCGTCAGCCATTGGAAGCTCAAAGCACCATAGTTTGAGTTTCATCGAGGATTAACTTGTCCAAATCTCATCAAAATTGCATTATCATCTCATAGTAGCTGTGTTTGAGTGGCAAAAGGAAAACGAAAAAAAAAAAAAAAAGAGGAGGGAAAGAAAAAAGAAAACAGTAGTGCTTGTGAGATACTGTAGATAACTGTTTGCCCTTTTCATGCTTATCATTTGAATATCATCTTGTGTGGCAGAAGCTGATGTAGTCCCCAATAAACAAGAGAACAGGGATGAACTTGGCGAAAAAATGGTGCAAAATCTAGTTAAATCCAGCATCTTGATTACATGCCCAAATCGAACACAAGGACTTCGCACTCACAACTTAAGGCTTCACAAAGATTCTTAAACTTTGATTGTATAATAAATTGAGTTGCCCTGGTTATTGTTGAGATCTCCACATATAGACAGCTACATGCATAAAAAAATCATATTGACCCATCCCATTTAATTTTGAACTCCTGAAAAGACTCAAATTCTATCTTTAAACTCGACTAGAACTTCAACGCATGTGAGGTTAGTATGCATGCTTCTGACTAAAGACTTATACACTAACTAAAATTTCATTAATAAAAATTTTCTAATATCATTGATTTATTTTTTACATTTGATCAGATAGTTAATCTATAAATCCGTCACAACTTACCCAATTCATGTTCATATCGTTCAGTCTTATGATAGTTGGATGGATTATCCAATATACGATGAAATAACATCAATTTTATTACGTTTTAGAACATGTTGATGTCACCCACCACAAAAAAGAAAAAAGAAAAGAAAAGATTAGGCCCTCGTGAGTACTACCTCCCGAACCTAGAATTAATAATTCCAGTGAATGCCTTTCATCGCTTGAGAACTTCTCTTCTTTTTTTTTCTTTTTTCTTTTTTTTATAACAAATCAAATATTTCTAATGCTTCTTGGCAGATAGAAATGAGTAATAATGCCTGATTAATTCTTATATATAACATTGAACCCTAGTTTTGTAAATTCTCATCAGTTATCGGGGGAATTGTCAATTGACTGTATGACTATTGGGGTTTATAATTATATGTATCATAAATGTCTTGTGATTCCATGCATAAGGACGTGGATGCATCAAATGTGTTGTTACACTCACATCTGAAAAATATTTGAGACTTCAACCTTTGTTTTTTATTTAATTATACTACTAGCTTGTTAAATATTAGCATTCTCAATTAACTTGCCTCTGATTCTTGGCTTCACATAAAACATGCACTCACAGGTGGTGACAGTAGCAAAATTTCAAGGTGGCGGTGCATTCAATGTGATTCCAGATTCAGTTACAATTGGTGGCACATTCCGCGCCTTCTCTAAAGAAAGTTTTTTGCAACTCCAGCAGCGAATCAAGGAGGTATGACACTTTTTTACACTGACCATAGCCATTCTCAAGATGCACACTTTCAGAAATATGTCCCAACTCTCCTCCAAATGTAACAGGTTATCACTGGACAAGCAGCAGTGCAGAGGTGCAGTGCAGCCATTGATTTCCTTGATAAAGAACGGCCCTTCTTCCCGGTAACTGTAAACAACAAAGACTTGCATGGGCACTACCTAAGTGTCACTAAAGATATGCTGGGCACCCACAATGTCAAAGATGTCCAACCAAAAATGGGAGCAGAGGACTTCGCATTCTACACCGATGTGATCCCTGCATATTACTACTTTGTTGGTATGCAGAAAGAGTCACATGGACCACTTCCATCTGGGCACTCCCCCTACTTCACTGTCAATGAAGAGGTGCTTCCTTATGGGGCAGCGCTGCAAGCATCTCTAGCCACTAGGTATCTTCTCGAGTTCCATGACCCTTCTCCATCTCTAGAAGGAAAAGTCCATGATGAACTCTAAGGTGTTGTTTGGATAGTTTCATGGATATCTTTTTAAGACTATAAATAAGAAACATCCAAGCTAAATCACATGTGAAGCTATGCATACAGACTTCATGATTGTCTCTTCATCAAGAGTACTGCATTTGTAAATTCAGGATCTACTCAGTAGATTGTAAACCATATTTAGTTAATTTTCCCTCGTTTGGAGGACATTTTCTGAAATTGATAATGTAGGACTTATTCAGAATCCTCGTTGAGGCCCGTTTCGGAGACCAAGAGAAACCTCTTTCTTATTTTTAGAAAACCATGGCTTTCATAAAGAGATGAACCACTAAGGTGTAGGATATTTCTGTTGTTGCATGTTTCCTCTTGCTAAACATTAACTTAAAAAAGAGAACTGTTTTTTGAATGTCCCATTGGCCCATTTGTTTACATGGATTACTAGGAATTCTGAGAAATGCATTCTTAGGTGTGGTTAAAATTGATGAAATAAAGGTGAAGATCCATAGTGGCCATCAAATAATTTTCCCTTTAATGGAAAATTATTCAAAGGGGAATAGAAAATGAACACCAGGCTATCACCCTAATAAATTAAATCCTAGAAAAGTTAGGGACGTCTACTTCTCCACCTTATATTTTTCACCCCCACCTATTTAATAGTAGTATGTTCCTACCCATTTTACCATGAGTTCCTATGAATTTAATTTCAGCAAATAAACAGGCCCTATATTGGTATATTTAGTAAAAAGATACGTTGTCTGTTTTTGGTAGAAATGTGCCAATTTTCACTCACTTGTATGGCTCTCTTAATAATTATTGATCGCCAGTGTGAATATCATATGCTTGCATAATAACTGTAACATGTTGTAACTTGTAAGGTCTATATACTTCATTTTTCATGTAAAATCCATGTCTCCAGCGTATTCATGGAATTTTCTTGCCATATCTTTGCTCTATCTGGGAGTCATCGATTCTCAATTCAATTTGTGATAAGAGTTGTCCCTTTTTTATTTGGTTGTCTAGGACATGATTAATGCTTGTCGCACTCTTAATCCATCAGCTTCTTTTCTTTACCCCCAAATTTCTGTACTTGATTGCCTTCCATTTATGGATAAACCTTTTTCCATTTGAGGCCAATTTAGCTATAACTCCATCTACTATTTTCAAGAGGCCTATTATGTTTGGGTTGTGCATCAGTAGGTCCTTGTGCCCTTGTAATATATGCTGTTTGTGACATCTCTTCTTTTGTAAATCAGTTCATCTTAGGACCTTGTAAGCTGTGTCCTGCTCTATGCGGCTATACTCAAAATCAACGTGATATCAAAACTGTTCAGATGTGGATCATCTGCAAGGTGGTTTTGTGCAGCCCATCCTATTTTCTGGGCCACCTATCCCAGTTATGATCAAGTTACACTCCTTTCCAACACTCACCCAATATATTTTCAGTCCAGAGTAGAGACAATCATTTTGCTTGCACCTGATTCAATGGTCACGATCATCTAATAAAATCTGAGATTTCAGCCATATTATTATGTTTTTATTATATAATTCCTATCTGATCAATTATCATGCACATATAGTTGGCTGCAGTGGGTCCCCCAAAGTGGACCAGAATGCTGTTATAGTCCCTCCCAATGGTATTGATCATTAGTAAATCAGCTGACTGTGTTTCAAACTTAGGCAATCGATCAAAACTACTTCATATGCAACGATGATTGGCCCGGATCTTCCACTTTGAGAAGAAATACGAGATTAATAATCTAATAAGAAGTGACTACACTCTAATTTGCATATAACTTAAGGCCTGAAAGGCCCGTATTAGGGATTCACATTAACCCAAATAACTAGTAATAGGGGGCTCAGACCCGAACTTGAACTTTAATGGACCCATCCCCAAACCCAAAGTCTAAATAAAGGCCCTTCGACTCAGGCCTGAATCAAGCCCAAATACATCTCTTTCTCATTTGCACATGCAGAGCTGAACACCCATGTTCAATTCAAATCCGTGCACACATCCATCCCCATTATAATATATAATATATGGATTCAATTTTGACCATATTCCTTTTAATTTTGACTCTTTTATTGAGCATTTGTAAAAAGCTAAAAACATGACCTCTTGAACTTTAAAATAGGAAAAATTTCAAAAAAGTCCTTAACTTTTGGGTGATTTTCAAAAAAGGGTAAAAAGAATTCAATATTTCAAAAAACATATGAAGATTTTCAAGATTTATTTCAATCAGGTCCAATCCGGCAATCTATACCCACCGCCGGAAACTTTGTATAAACAAAAACTCAAAAGAACAAAAGTGCCCTTAGTGAGTAGTAAGTAGGTAAAAATAAAATTTTCAAAACAGTCCTAAACTTTTTAGGTGGTTTTCAAAAAAGGACCAAGGAATTGAATATTTCAAAAAGTTATGAAAGTTCTCAAGACTTCTTTCTATTAGGTCCTGTTGGGAGATCTCCATCCACTGTTGGCATTTTTTTTTTCAGAATGAAAAAAATAAATTTGGTTTCATTCATTCTCCAAAATGTTGGACCAACTATAAGATCACTTTTGCTTGCTCCAAGTCACTTATAAAATACAATGCATCGATTACACTGAAATTTACCTTAATAATTAGAGTGCCCGTATATTGGATCGATCATGACGTGAAAACTAAAATTAACTATTGACTAGGTAAATAATTAGAGTGCCCACCTAAAAAATTTAGGAGTGTTTTGAAAATTTCCCTTTTACCTACTTACTACTCACTAGGGGCACTTTTGTCCTTTTGAGTTTTTGTTTATACAAAATTACCAGTAGTGGGTATGGATTGCTTGATTGGACTTGAGTGGAAAAAGTCTTGCAAACTTTCATACGATTTTGAAATATTGAATTCTTTTGACCCATTTTTGAAAATCACCCAAACGTTAAGGCTTTTTTGAAAATTTCCCATTAAAATAACAAACCTAATCTCTACAACACTCTTATGTGTACTTATTTAAAAAAAAAATCAAAACTAGTTAGATGGAGCATGGACCCTTGCCACATGGGCCTGTGTTTATTTTTATCGCATGTAACTCAATTGACAATTCGAAATTATCTGAATTGATTATTTATAGATGTTCTGCTTATGGAACTGTTTGGCCTTAAAATCAAGGGTTAAGATGGTTCGATCGAGGGTGATGTCAAGAATGACTCCTTACCCGAGTGGCAGGGAGTGGCAGTTCTCACTTAACTACCTAGGATTTTCGAACTCTCGGTACGTTACCTCTTCGTGCGTGTGCGGGCTTCCTTCACCGTCGATGGTCAACTTAAAATGAGGTTTTTTTTAAAGAAACTTTCAATGATAATGAGGGAGGAAACCCAAAATGGAAAGTGGTTTATGTGGGGAAATTCTACTGGCACACAGATTTTTACTTTTTCCACACAAATTCTTTCTTCACACATCACTATAATTTAAAAATTACATTAATTCTTTCCACACACATCAAAATTTTCCAAAGTACCCATCCCTTCATTTCCCTCTTTCTTCCCACACACATCCTCCCTTAGATTATCTTAGATTATCTTGTTTTCATGAAAATTAGTTATGGGGATAGATTCTCATTCAATTTAAGATTTTACAAAAAATTCTAGTGTTTTCTCATGCATTTGGGTTGTTTTCCATCCATTATCGCAAAGGTTTATCACCCAGAAATCGTGATTGTTCGGTCTCTGAGATGCCGAACATAATGCATTTGTCCGGAACTGTAGTTCCGAACAAAAGTTGACTGTCCGGACCTGAGTGTCCGAACAGTGTGTGAGGTCTACTGAAAACCAAGTGTTCGGACATTATCTGCCGAACATATGCCTTCTGTTCGGATGTACAGTGTCGAACATATGCATATTGTTCGGACCTGATAGACCGTACATATCGGGACCTGCAACTCGTTCCAAGTGAGAAAAAAAAAATAAAAAAAGTGGCATTTCCACTGCTGCTCTGATTGAAAGGCACCATTTGATTGTTGTTTTCTTACTTCATTACGCTAGAAATCCTTTAGAGATAGAATGAAAAAAGATAACGTACAAGAAGAAGGAAAGATGAAAGAGATGGAGGAAGATGAAGTGCCCAAGAGCAGAAAATGAAGAAAGATGAGTTGCCCAATATGTTTTGAGTTTTTCTGAAAAGTGGAGAGTGAGATGGGTGCAAGGAGGGAAGAAGATGAGCTTGTGTGTAAAAAGAGGGGTAATGGATATTTTGGTCATTTCATAAAGGGGTAAAAATATAATAAAAAGATAAATTCCTTGTGTTGGAAAAGAAAAAATTTGTGTGCCAGCAACACTCTTTATGTATAAGGATTAAAATAGAAAGTGATTTATTTAATTAGATTCAACCGAGTATTAATAAGTTATAAGTGGAAACCGTATAGGAAAATGCATACTTTTTAGGAAATGCATATTTTTTAGAAAATCTCAAGAGGAGCAAAATTTTGACTTGATAACGTTATAACTTATAATCCTTCTCATTTTAGAAAGACAGATAATCACATTATTATAGAGATATCCTTTTCATTTTAGAAAGACAGATAATCACATTATTATAGAGATACGCTAGGATAAGTTATAAGTTATAAGTGGAAACCGTATAGGAAAATGCATACTTTTTAGGAAATGCATATTTTTTAGAAAATCTCAAGTGGAGCAAAATTTTGACTTGATAACATTATAACTTATAATCCTTCTCGTTTTAGAAAGACAGATAATCACATTATTATAGAGATACGCTAGGATAAGTTTCTATAAATATTTCATGGACTCCTATCATCTATATAGATCTCCAAACCACACCCTCTTCCGACTACAGCATAAAAGCGGTATTGATTTGAAGGTCTGCTCACTCCTCCATTACCAAAGTGTAGTATCATCTTTTCCATCTCTTTATATATATATATATATATATATATTTATATGATATCTTATCATGCATGATGGTTTTGTAAGTAGGTTGTTTTCTGAGTACAATGGGAAAAGTAACTTTCCAAAAGGTAGTGTTGGTTTTTGTACTCCACAGTTTGATATATGTTCTTGGAGCTTCTACTGCAATAGGAAGAAAAACCCTTGCAGATTTGGAGATTAGAAGAGAGCTTGCACGACTCAATAAGCCAGCAATCAAAACCATTAAGGTGGTTCTTTTGTTTTAAGTATTTTCACTTTTTTTTCTTCTCTGTTTCTAACATCTAATATCTCACAATGGATCGGTTTTAAAGCCAATCTTTATCTTGTATTGATGGTTTAAACCTTTGGTTTGCATCATTAAGTCATGGGTTTGAGACATTGCACAAGCAAAACGATTGGTTTTATAGGGGATCTGGGGGGTTGGGAGCGGGTTTGACAGGTTATAGGCAAGTATGGAATTTTATATTTTGAACCGAGTCCAGTTTTGGTTGAATGACCAGCATCATCTCTGGCATATAAATAGTGAATGTTTTAGGGGGTATTTGGAAATCATATATTCTTAAAGATTTTGCTATATTATATCTTAGTTTAGAATATAATCTACCCACCTAAAAACTAGGTGTTTGGATAACTTAGAAGGTATTCTACAACATCTCATTTTCTTACAAAAACCTTCATGTTATAATATTCAACTATATGCAGTATAAAACTATATTTCATTCAGACAACTAACCGAAACAAGGGTTTGGCCCACTGCGATTTTTTTAAATATTGATTGTTTCTATAGGAATCCTGCAATGAGTCAATATTAGATGAGCCCTTTAGTGTTTATAAATTTTATGTGGGTCCCATAGCCCTGTCATAATTACATAATTTCTTTATTGATTACTAATATTAGGTGGGTCCTACAAATATCACATTAGGTAATTTCTACTACGATTACCAACATTATGTGGGTCCGGTACTGCCAACTTTAGATGGGTCTTATACTAATTACTAATAATGAATTGTAGGTCTAATTACTAGTCTGCCATCATTAAATGAATCATATTGTTTAATGCCCCCTTTGTGATTACTATAATTAGCCTGGTTCATGTGATTATTAACATCAAATGAGTTTTACATTTATTTCTCATAGATGGATTCCTCAATGATGTTCAACACTCATAGGGTTCTCTGTTATAATCACCATTGGATGTATTACATTTATGGTTATTAGCATTTGGTGGACCCACATTGATTAAAAATATTACTCGTGGTTTTTAATATTTAGTCTAATGGTTTTCTAATTAAATGGGCCCTACTGTGATTACTAATATTAAATCACTATAGTGTGACTACTAGTTAGTGGGTTCCCACTGGGTCAATCATTCACGTTTTCTATTCATTTATTGTTTCAATGCATCATCTAGTGAAAATATTACAGATAGCCAAACACTTGAAAGATATATTGAAATTTGTAGAATTGCCAAACACCATAAATGACACAATATTATAATATGATACTATTTTATTATATGATAATAAAATCTTACAATATTCAAATTTGATCATATTATATTCAGGGCCGGCTTGAGACAACTTGAGGCCTAAAGCAAAAATCTTAAATGAGGCCTTTTCTATTTTGTAATATTATTATAAATATTTTATTTAAAATCTATTTTTCTCGCTTTTTGTGATGCAAAATTACTAATTAAGTTTTTATATTCAAGTTTTGCTAGCTGATCCACTTAATCTTTCTTGTGACATTGTTGATCGTAGGTAGGATTTTATTAATTTTAATTTTGAAAAACTTCGTTCTGCAGAAGCAACAGTTACAGGTATTGTCAATAATATTCTGTAAGCAATATATGCATTTGGAAAAGAATCTAGTCTTTTTATATAATTAAGTATGTCAATTGGAGTGTTTTCTTCTGTTTGTAAAATCTCTTTTAAAACTTTCAATTCTAAAAATAAATCTAAACCATCAATATCTGAAAAACTATCATGCTTCAAGGAACATTCGAGATTATGGCAGCTTTTTTTCAAACTATCATTGTCTATTGATTTTAAAATTTTAAAATTAAATAAAAAGGGAAAAATGTTTTCATATATTTTAAACTGTTCAAACCTACTCTGAATTGAAGAAATAGCTTGATCTACTATGTATATAAAATAATCAATTCTAAATGATTCTTCAGCAGATTGTATTGTCTCGTCATTGACATTCTCATCAAACTGCTTCTTTCTACGAATTATACGTTTTTCACGAAATATAGGTTCTATTTCCATTTCAGCCGCAATCTCTCTAGCTGTAATCATAGTAGATGTAAATCCATTTTCTCTATATTTTTCAAAAAAAGAAATAAGACCTTTTAATTGATCTATAGCAATATCAATACGCATATCTTTTGATTGTAAATTTTTACTAACTGAGTTAACAGCAAATAATATATCATACCAAATTGTCATGCCTAATAAAAATTCAAAGTTCTCAATCTCATATGTTGCTAAACAGTTAGCTTCACTTTTAATTTTAGGATCTTCACTATTTTTTGCTAATTGCAACAGTGCATCTCTTATTTGTGGAGCTTGGTATCTTATTGCTTTAACACTTTCAATACGACTTTCCCGACGTGTTTGTGACAATGACTTAAGAGTTAAACCGGGTACATTATTTTATAAAATTCTCCAGCGTTTTGTAGAAGAAGAAAATAATGAATATATACGTTGTACAACTCCAAAAAAAGATATAGCTTTATGACAAGAGTTAGCCATATCGCAAAGTAATAGATTTAGATTATGGCAACCACATGGTGTGTAAAATGCTCTAGGATTTATATCTAGGAGTCTTTTTTGTACCCCTTGATGTTTTCCTTTCATATTAGATCCATTATCATATCCCTGTCCTCGTACATCATTAATATCAAGTTCAAGATTTCTTATTGCATCTATAATTGCATTAATTAGACCTTTTCCAGTGGTATCATCTACTTTTAGAAATTCTAAAAAATATTCTTCTATTTTTATTGGACTTAATGAAATATCTACACATCGTAATACGAGAGACATTTGCTCTTGATGACTAACATCCGGAGTGCAATCGAGTATAATTGAAAAATATTTTGCTTCTTTAACTCTTTTAATAATTTTACTTCTAATTTCATTTGCTATTAAATTTATCAATTCATTTTGTATATTATGTCCAAGATAATGATTGTGAATTTCATCATGTTGAATACGTCGAATATGTTCTTGTATTACCGGATCAAATTCTGCAATTATTTCAATTAAACTTAAAAAATTTCCATTATTTTCTTGATATATCTTTTCATTTGTTCCTCGAAATGCCAAATTATTTTTACCAAGATTCTTTACGACAGCAATAATTCTTAATAATACTTTTTTCCAATGATCTTTCTCTTTGTTAATTTGTTCTTGGATATTTTTATCAATTGTTTTATTTTTTGACAATCTTATTTCTAAATCAATCCAAGTATTCATGTTAGTAATATGCTCATTAGTTGTCTCATGACTCTTAAGCTTAACACCAAGATTTCTCCAATCTTTAGTTCCTTCATTAGTTAGTTTACTTGTATTACAATATGAATTAAACAACTTACAACAAAAATAAAATACTCTATCCAAATCTTTTGAATATACTAGACATTTTCTATCATGCTTCTCCCCATTTGGTAATTTTCGAATATAATATGTAGCAGAAAAATATCTAGAGAATTCACCTTTGGGAAAATCTAGATCATTATCTCTAATTGGGCCCTTTTCTACTAATAAATCTCTTAGTTTTGTATCAATATTTGTCCACTGACTTGGATCATAAATATTTGTAGGAATATGATGAGTTGTTTCATTAATATTCTCATGTTCTTCATTAAGAAATTGACTATCATTATGAATATCTTCATTGATATCTTTTTGTTCGACTATTTTATGATCTTCTAACTCATTTAGATCAATTTCTTGTTCATTTATTGTTATATTTTGCTTATTGCTTGTAACAAATTTATCAAGAGCTCCTTTTTGAGATTGAATTAAATCATCTATTCTTTTTTTTTTAATTTTTGAGTACCCGGATTCGTATTTTCTAGTAGACATATTTATTATTTATAAATTTTAACTAATAATATTTACAAATAAAATAAGCACTAACTATAATAAACAAAGAGTATGAGCTTGGAATTTAAAAAAGTCTAAAAGCACAGAACAATAGAACCTGATTTAACAATTTATCAGTGTTGGCCACAAAGATTATAGAACCTAAAAAAAAAAAAAAACAGATTATATTTGTATTAGTGAGCCATGATTAACATATATTATCAAAACTATATTATAAAAATAAGTATCACATAAGAACAAAAAAAAAAGAGGGGAAAAAATAATATATAAAATGCATACATTTTGGCTTCAATCAGAACAAAACAAGTTCCTTTTGGAGTCCAAGTTGCAGTGATAGAAATTAGAAGGAGAATAGAGTATGGAGAAAAAAAAAACTCTTGAATTGAAAGGATTCAATAAGAACACAGAGGAGATTGTTCTCTTTGGATTGCAAGCAGATGTAGAAAAAATCTATAAAGAGGAAGAATTTTAGAACTCAAAATGAATTCATTACTTGTTGTAATTGCAAGGTTTTCTTTTTTATGTTTTTAAAGACTACAACTTTTCTCATTTTTTGGAATGTGAAAAGGTATAAACCATGTGAAGCCCATGAAGGAGTAGTTCGTTGGATTTTTTTGGGATGTGGAACAGTCTACAACTTTTCTCTTGTTTTGGAATGTGAAAAGTTTAACTCTTTTGGAATGTGTTTAAACATGTGCCTTATTTTTTGGGATTTGTTATGAGGCCTTTTTTAGAATGTCAAAGTTTAAAATGTGGCCTTATTTTTTGGGATTTGTTATGAGGCCTTTTGGAATGTCAACAGTTTAAAATGGGGCCTTATTTTTTGGGATTTGTTATGAGGCCTTCTTTTTTTTGGGAGAAACAAGCAACTTTATTTTTATTTTTTTTTTGGAAGTTGAGAACATTGGGGGCCTAAAATTTTGGGGGCCTAAAGCAAGGGCTTTTATTGCCCCTTATGTTTAAGCCGGCCCTGATTATATTCTACCTTTATTCAAACACCCCCTTAGTCCAAAGGTGATGATGATGTTTTTCATTTTTCTTGATTGTGTCTACAGAGTGAAGATGGCCATATCATTGACTGTGTTGATATCTATAAGCAGCCTGCATTTGACCATCCCTTGCTCAAAAATCACACCATACAGGTTTTTTCAATTTCCTGTTTTAGTTACTCCTAATCGATTGATGTGTTCATTTCCATGCTCCCCTGTTTACCTAGAAGCAGGAATTTGTAGAAACCATGTCATGGTTTCGGTGGATACTGATGATAAATTTTAAAGCAGAGACATTGTTGATATAATATGATTGAAGGTCCCCATTTGTTGCAGCGCAACTGAATTCTTCAACTTATCCGTTTCTATGTTAAATCAAATTTCAGTTAATCCTGCCTTACCGTATTAGGTATTGGCCTTGTAATACTTCAGAGTCTAGGATTGTTTACCTTCTAATATGAAACTACTCTGGATTTTTTTCACATTCCATTACAGATGAGACCAAGCTCTTATGATAGGGAAAATATGTCATCTTCAAAACCAATACAACAGTTGTGGTATAAGAGCGGAAGTTGTCCAGAAGGAACAATTCCTATTCAAAGGACTAAAAAGAGACACTTACTTGCAGCCAGGTCCTTGTCTACTCCGTCCCCCGACATGGATGTGAGTTATAATTTTAGTTACATTTCATTTTCTACTCTATTGATGTGATGATGATTGATTCCTTCAATTGTTTATGGTCTGTCGTGATCGTAGTAACAAACGGGTGAACATGAAAGTGTGCTACTATTTGAATACCAATTACCAAGAACTGATAGTTTGTGTATGAAGTCAAACGAGTATCTTTTGGTTATTTGGTGTATTGTGACAGTGTGCTAAATTAAGTTTAGTCAAGAACAATCTGGGAGGTGAAGGATTTATCAATTTATGGAACATAAATGTGGAGGGACCATCAGAAGCAACCAGATCTTCTATCTTTGTCGGTAGAGGAGATCACCTCGATTTAGTCACCTGTGGATGGATGGTAATCTTTCTCCCTTTCCCTCTTCTCTATCCATTTATTTTGTCTAGGAAATAGATGTAACGTTGTGATCTTAAAAACAATATGTCAAGGCAAAAGAATAGCCCCACCTTATCATGAAACACCGATGGTGGGGAATTATATACTCTCGCACCAAAGATTTCAAGATGAGAATCTTAGCTCTTGATTCAAGCTTGCTTTTTATTTTGTTTTTTATTTTTTATTTTTTTATTTTTTGTGTGTGGGGAACCCCATGCAAGGGGGTTGGGACCTATGAGAGCACCTGCACAATTGAGAGGACAACACTAACACAAGTGAACAGAGGTCTCTCATACATGTGGAAATGGTGCACTGTTAGGTTGCTAATTCATGGGGTTAGGACAAAACTCTGGGTCATGTGAGTTGTAATTTTTATTTTTAAAAAAGAACTGTATTTATGCTCTGAAGATAGTAGTCTGGGAGAACTTGAAGTCAGAAGTCAGAAAGGGACCAAAATTGCTGAAATTTTCGAAATCTAGAATGGTACTCACTCGAGCGGACGTTGTCAAGAAGTAGACAGAATGATGCCTGTGCCCTATGAAAATTAGAATTTGTGATTCTAATTGTGCTCAAATTGCGTGTTTTAGTCCTAATCAAGTTAGGCAACTATAAGCTCATCCTAAACCTATTTAAAGGACTCATGCGCTATCATATTGAGATACCTCTCTCATTGTTCTGAGTCGAAAGACCTTAATTGGGAGAATTCTTCTCTCAGACTTATTTGAAGAGTTGGACTGTTGAGACGAGCAATCTAGAGATCAATCTTAGAACCTTCAGGTGCACCCTCAAATGCAGGGAGGGACCCAAGTATGGATCCCTGGACATTCTGATGAAACATTAGGTAGACACCCAAGGATGGATCCCTTGATATCCGGGTGAGAGGTGATGTTCTCAACCAAGTGGGCACCTTCATTCTCAAGTTTGTTTGAATTCTGATATTTAGTGATAGTTGTCAATTTTGATTTGGTTTGGTGCAGTCAAAATGCTAAATAATTTCTGTTAGAACTATGGCTGAACTAAATTACATATGCGGAAAAAGTTGGTCTGAATTTCAACCCATTTCAGTTGGTTTTGTCATTTCGACCATTTTAGTCGAAGTTGATATATGAGACTAAAGAGCATAGTTTTATTTTTAAAATTTATTTTAAATGCATTCAGACTTTCAGAGTCCCCCCGGCTATACCAACTAGGACATAATTGCATGTCATATTATGAGTTGAGATTTGAGAATGCATGCTTAGTTTAACATTGCCACATATATCCTTACAATTTATTCATTTTGGCATGTAAGAAAATTTTATATATTGCATCTTTGATTTAGTGAAGTAAATTAAATATATGCTATCTTTATATTTTTTAAAATTTTATACTTTTTAAATATTATAAATTATTTTTTCATACTAGCGGAAACATTTCAGTTCGGAGTCCTAGCTACTAAAATAGGTCCAAAACAAAATTGACAAATAAATATTTACATGACATAATGGATACATGGTTGAAATTTGTTCATTTCGCTTATTATTTTCTTTCTCATCATAGGTTTCTCCTAGTATCTTTGGAGATAATGCAACACGACTTTACGCGTTTTGGGGTGTAAGTAAATTAACTTTATACTCTACTTTCTTTTATGATATATGAGATGGTGATATACTCTACATTCGGTTTATAACACAAGCTGAATTACATGTTGGCCATCATTTTCTAATTTCCATGTATCTCTGTTCAGACAGATGACGGGGGTTGCTTCAACTTGCTGTGCTCTGGTTTTGTTCAAACAGGCCAAGCGGTTACCTTAGGCGCAGCCACACGTGTTTCTACCTATGGTGGCGATCAAATGATTATTAGAGTGAAGATATACTGGGTAAATTCTAATCAAACAAAGAAATCATTTCTTTCTCTAGTTCCCCTCCCTATCTGTATGATGGACCCAATGGTTTGCATAGTATCCCTACTTTTATTTGTTAAAAACTAAAAGATCAAACCATTTGTTTCATAGAAAATCCTGCAGACATAGCTTACTTGCTTTTCAAGTTGGTGAAAATATATTTCTCTCTCTTGACCTCGTAAGACAAAAGAAGTTTTCATGAAATTATCAGCATAATTCAGTGAATCAAGCTTTAGGGAGATGATAAACAACCGTTCAAATTGTTTTATTATCAGACTGCTAGTGAAACCTACTGAGGGATTTTTTTTTTATCCCCCTTCCTAGATTGCAAATGGAATTAAAGAATGATATGCAAAGGCATTCCTGAAACAAGTACCAAAATAATACAGTCAGATAGAAGTCCACAAAAGAAAAACAAAGTCACAAAATGTACAATTAAGGGACAAAACTGAGGAAGCTCCTCTATACTAGTAATGAAGTTAGTGCTTCTTAATAGGTAATTCCCAAAATCTTCTTCTACTGGATTGCAAGTGAATGACTGGCCCCAAATAACCTTTTTTTGTGGTACACAAATGCCCAATCTTGGTGGGCAACATATTCTATCATTTGGATCTAATTAATCATCCAAAATACTTTAAATACTTTGCTTACAAATTATGGTTCATTCATAACCCTAAACAAATTCTTTTCTAATGTTTGAAGGAAGGGAAGTTGGGAAGCAAGCACTGGAACCCAACTGTCTTTAATTCTTCCAAGTTCTATGAGTTGATTAGGGCACACGAGTTTTTTTTACAAAGCAGTCATCTTTGATTGTGTTTTTTGCGCAGGACAATACAACTCGTAGTTGGTGGTTAGTGGTTGAGAATACACCCGTGGGGTACTGGCCCGGTTCTTTGTTCAAGAACATGGCAGGAAGTGCTCAGCTCATTCAGTGGGGAGGACTAGTCCAAAACAGTCTACCTAGAGGAAGACATACTAGCACTCAAATGGGCAGTGGTCATTTTCCTGTTGAGGGCTTTAAAAAATCAGCCTACTTTGATAAATGTGTCTATTTCGATACTGATACCAACATTGGAAAAACTCCTGGTGACGGGTATGAAAAGCTGGTTACCAAACCTACTTGCTATGGCATCTCAGATATATATCCAGTCGAAGGAGGTCCAGGTGTTGGTTTCTTTTTCGGTGGGCCTGGTGGTCCTAGTTGTGATCGATGAAATTCAATCTCTCTGAAGCCTATTGTTTCAAGCTAATAAAGAAAAATAATACAGTTTCTTCTATGTATGATGACTTTTTTTAATATCTTTCCCAGCTTTTTGGCTAACTTCAAGTGCAGTATCACTTCTTTTTATTATTGCCGACTTTAATTTGTATTTGACCGTATATGTTTTGTCTGATTATCCATTGATAATAAATCAACATTAGACCTAGGGGTGTAACAGTTCGGTTAACCATTTATTTTGGAAAAACCGTTAACCAAATCGTATTTTATAATTTTTAATTTTTAAAAACCGTAATTGTAACCATAGCCTAAAAAACCGTTAAAAATCGAACCACGGTTAATTGTATTAGATGCTTCGGATATGGTTAGTTCCAATACGGGCTGAAAAAGAAAAAAAAAACATATATTCCAATATACGAGCAATATCTATACATATCAAAGAAAACATAAAAAAGAAAATATAAAAATACAAAAAAAAAAGAATTCGTAGAGAAAGCAAGATGAGAAAAGGGGGCTTAATTAACTTAAGTCATTTTATTTCATTTAGGCTCTTTAGTTTTTATTTATTAGTTTAACAGTTCGGTTAACCATGTGTTTTGGGAAGACGGTTAACCAAACCGTATTTTACGGTTCGATTTAGTTAATAACCGTGAGTCGAGATTCAAAACCGTAACCGAATCGTGAAGCACGGTTTTTCGATTTGAATAACTGCAACCGAACTGTGAAATTCGGTTATTAACTGTCGGATTGGTCGATTATACGGTTTTTATTTACACCCCTAATTAGAACCACTCCACTTGTTCGTAGTGAACATGTGTTGTTGTCATTAGTGTAATTTCTCCCCATATTTTCCCTAATACTTCAAACCTTCCATGGTGAGATCAAGAATGTTAGACATGAGATCTCACTCTTATTAAAGGAAGAGCTACTCTATAACACTACAAGATGAATTACCTTCTTGGCCAGCCCAATTGGATGCATGACAATCAAGTGAAGTACAATGTTGAAAATAAGGGTAAACATAGGACTGAATTTGGATGCAATTACTAATTTAAATTTGAATATACAGTTGTTTACTCAACGGTGTGAAGTCGTTAAAACGTTACGCGATACAAGGTAACTTCAGTCTTTAGATAAGAGATATTGGGGAGGAAATCTGAGTTTCTTGTAATTGCGAGATTCATAGTGTTTGATTTGATTCAGTTCGGATATGTGATTTTTTACCCGGTTAGGATTTTCTACCTTAAATTTGGTGTCGCTGTGGTGTGTGCTTGTGATTTTATTTCCGCTACGTAGATTATTATTTTTTTGCACACTAGTGGGTTATTTTATTGAGTGGACCAATATAGAGATCTTGAACCTTAAACCTTCAATTTGTATCAAAGCGAATTGCACTAATTTGTTGTGTTTGATTTAAAGCGATTTCTAGAAAAATGCTCAATAGAGAAGGGATATCAACTTCCAAGTCCCATTTACTAGATGGTTCTAATTATGCATATTGGAAGCAAAAGGATGTTTGGATTCCTTAAGTCCATTGATGATGATGTGTGTGATATTATTAATGAGGGCTACTCTAAATCAACAATTGTGGTTAGTGGACAAACTGTTCCTAAACCTAAAGCTGAATAGACTAAGGATGGGAAGTATGCCTCCAATTGTAATAACAAGGCTGTAAATAGCATATACAATGGAGTATCTGCTGAAGAGTTCCATAGGATTTCCACTTGCAAAACTGCAAAAGAAGCATGAGAAGTCTTACAGACAGTGTATGAGGGTACAGACATGGTGAAGCAATCTAAATTGTAAAAGCTGACTAAAGAATTTAAAACCATCGTGATGCAAGAAGATGAGATCTTTGATCAATTTTATGCAAAGCTGAATGATATTGTCAATTCTGTTTTAAATCTAGGTGAGAAAATTCAATAAAACAAGATTGTCAAGGAAATTTTGAGGTCTCTACCTTCGAGGTTCGATTCTAAAGTTAATGTTATAGAAGAAAATAAGAATCGTGATACCCTTGAGTCAACCAGCTGGTTGGAAATCTTCAAACCTTTGAAGCAAACCATTTGGATAAAAGGAAATTCAAAAGAGAAAGGTATTTTGCTTTGAAAGCCAACTCAGAATCAAGAAAGAAGCCTGAAAAGAAAATTGAGTCTGATTCTGAATCTGAAGATGATATGGATGAAATGTTTAATTGCTTCAAGAAGTACATGAAGTCAAAACAAGTCAAGTGGAAGAGTTCTAAATTTGAGAAGAAGGATTCTGCGAAAGGAACTAAGTGTTTTGAGTGCCAAGGCTACAGACACTATTCGAATGAATGTGCCAATAAGAAAAAGAGTACAAAGAAAAAAGCTCTCAACACAACTTGGGATGAAGAGTCATAGAAGAAGAAAAAGATCATTCAGTTGATGTCTCTGAAACTGTGAATGGAAAGTTTGTGGCGCCTTTCATGGCTGGGTCTCTGTCTGACAATGATACTAATGACGATCATATGATGATGAGATGTCAGATCAAGAGAATGATTATGAAGAGTTGTATCATACTACATATGCTGATTGTGTCAAGATGACCAAGTATGGCAACAAGATTGCCATCAAGTTTAAGGCTGCTCAAAAAGAAAATTCTGCACTGAAAATTGAATTAGAGCAAGCACTTGAAAATGTTTATCTCTTGGAAAGTCAGAAGAACTGGATAGCTGAAAATTTGACTACTGATGGTCAGAAATTCAAGAAGGCTGAACAAGAGATTGAGACCTTAAAAACTGAGTTACAGACGGTCAAGCTGAAAATAAAAATTTATAAGGAAGGTTGAAGATCACTCCGTCTGAGCTAAAACTGAAATAAGCTTTGCTAAACAAGATGAACACTGGTTGGAAGACTCGTACAAAAATCTTGTGCAGTCAGAAGTCTCAGTTTGACAGAAGCGGTCTCGGTTATGATCATGGTGCATCCACTTCAAATGCTAAAGGTAAAACAATTTTTGTTTCAAGTGTTGCACATGCTATTCCACATACTGCACTTTCAAATAATGTGTCAAGTAGGTTCGAGAAAAATAATGTGTCACGCGCTGCGCGCACATCCATTTGTTACCATTGTGGAAAGAAATGACACATTCATCCCCATTGCAAGAAGCTGCAAAGTCTACTCAAAACCAAGCAATGGCGAAAGAGTTTTTCTCCACCCAAGACGGGGTAAAAAAATCTTATTTGCCTAAATAGTTTGCTCACACTATGCTGAAAGCTCAAACTACACAAGTGTGGGTGACTAATTATAAAAAGCCCTGATCAAGGAGGTCAAGCCCCCACCCCCAGTACTGATACGAAAATCATAGTGAGGGGGAGTCAAAATTGAGGGGGAGCTACTGTTGCATCCAGATTGATAGAAGCTACATGATTATTTTTGTTTGTCAATTATGGACAAATTTAGGGAAAGAAGAATGAAGCCAGGGTGAGTTCTACAAGCTAAGGCAATTCAAGATCTACAATGCTGATTTTTTTTAAATTCTATATTTTTGGGTTTTTTTTTTGGTAGATCATATTGTATTGTACTAGGAAGATTTGTCCAAGAATTACCAAAAGGGGGAGATTGTTAGGTACAAAAGGGCTACATTAGACAAAAGTCACGTCAGTGAGCTGTAATAGACTTGTCCCGACAGTCCCGTCTTGTCAGGACTCAAGAAATGTTGAAGAGGCAGAGAGGCACCTCGCTATAGCGAGAGTGGCGCGCAGAGCCGAGTTGGATCCCGACTCTGAATGGAAGTTTGAGAAAACCTTCTATTCTAAGTGGATTATTCTTAGGAGTATCTTGCGCTAAATAGTGGCTATAAATTGGGTGTTTCTCAACCTAAAGAGACACAGATAATCTCTCAAGGTCTGAATTAGTGATCTAATTGAGAGAAATATTCTCTAGAGATTTTTAAAGAGTTGTGCTACCAAGTGCTCTATAGAGTCAGGTTCTTCTGCATCCCTTGTAGAAGATCATCTTCTTGCGTAGAAGATTTGAAGAGTCAAGCACTGGATTGAGTCTGTTGTAATCAACGCTGTGAAGTCGTTGAAACGTGAAGCGACACAAGGTAACTTCAATATTTAGATAGGGGATATCTGAGGAGGAAATATGAGTTTCTTATAATTGCGAGATTCATAGTGTTTGATTTGATCCAGTTCGGATTAGTGATTTTTTATCCAATTAGGGTTTTCCACATTAAATTTGGTGTCCTTGTGGTGTGTGCTTGTGATTTTATTTCCGCTGCGTAGATTATTATTTTTTTTGCACACTAGTGGGCTATTTTATTGAGGAGACCAATATAGAGCTCTCGAATCCTAAACCTTCAGAGTAGTTCAGTAAAACTAACCTGATATAAATACATTAGGATTGCATTTACAGCATTACAATGCTCAAAATAACAAAAATGGTAATGACAGTGGCTTTACCTACCCCATCTCCTTCCCCAAACATATCTCTGGCATTTCACAACTCTTTTGGCTTTTAATTCGTCCCTCTTTGATGTTTAGCTTCGCATAGTTACTCGTCCCTAAAATCTCAGTATCTAATGGGGTCCACCTTTTAATGCAGGAAGAGAGATTATTTCTGGGCCTAGAGTTCGATTCTTACCAAGAGCAGATAACATCACCAATTCTTGGCGGGGTACAAAAATAATAATAATAAACAAATAAAAAAATCAACAATTAGACTCCTAGCTCCTTGTTGGTGAGAAATTGAAATTCTCCATATGCTTACTCTTCAAGTGAAATCCCAAATGCACTACAACATCTAGAAAGTTAAAATTTCACATGCCAAAAGTGTTATTTCACAATTTAGCCTAGTGAATTCTCATAATTGAAATGGAAAATTAAGATTCCACATGGAATAACAACTGCATTCCTATCAATAATACCTAACTAGCACAATAAACCGTGCTCAGCACGGTATCTCCCTATAAAATAAATAATCACATATTAAAAAAATTATCTATTTCCATAGGACAAGTTGGATAAAATAGAAATTGAAAAATTGGAGAAAAAATGATATGGTTACATAGGAATAACTGAAACATGAGTTATTTGATGGAAAAATGAGAGGGAAGTTGTATGATTAGTTACATAACCGTCGGTCAAAATTATAACTGACGGTCAAAATTGAAGCCAAAATCTCCTGGCTTGATATTGAAAGAAGTTGCTGGTCCCAGATGGGTCTCGGAACCGAACTCGCCGAGAACCTTGTGCGTTCCGGTGTGAGGTAGACTTGCGAACTCGCTGCGAATGCTCTCAGATCTTCTGGATAATCAACCAAGAGTTCCCATCTCCCTTATATAGAGCAATCCCTAGGAGTTACAACTCTATCCGGACACTACCTCACCTGGAATCCCACATCTCTTGACCAGCGTGGGAATTCTGTCAACTGAGAGTCTGAACTTGATCCAAACTCTATCACCAAGAGTTTGATCCTTATCTGACTCAACCAGATCAAGACTTGTTGGGAGTTCATCTGCGGCACACCGCCGGGCTCGATCTGGCGTGGGCCCAATGGCAGTCGGGCCACACAATTTTTCTAACAATCTCTCACTTGGCACGAATGCCATGTTTTGACAAACGTGTCAATGTACATCAAATGTATTTAAGTCCCATGCGCATCACATGCCTCGCAAATTCTTCAGCAGGCAACGGTTTGGTGAGAGCATCAGCCATCAATTCCTTAGAAGGTAAATAAGAAAGTTCAATTTCTCCATTCTAAGCCTTCTCCCGGACAAAATGATATTTTATCTCAACATGCTTTGATCTGCTGTTAAATTTTGGCTCAGTCACCATAGAGATGGCAGACGTACTATCTACATTCATTGGGACAGGCTGCTCCATACTGATTAAATCAATACCACATAAAAAGTTTCTTAACCAGACAACCTCCTGAACTGTTGTACTACAGGCTATATACTCTGCCTCGGCCGTAGACATGCCGTTGAGGTCTGTTTCTTGCTACCCCAAGAGATCGCACCTCCCCCCAGAGTATACACATAGCCTGTGGTTGACTTTCTTTTGTCTAAGTCACCGGCCCAATCCGCATCGGAATAGCCACGCAATTTCAGGTCATCACCTTGATAACACAATTACAACTTCAAGGTGCCTTTAATGTACTATAGAATCCTCTTAACCGCATACCAATGAGGTAATCCAGGGTTACTTAGGAATCTACTCACGAGACCCACGGCGAATGCAACATCCGGTCTCGTACACAGCATCGCATACATGATGCTTCCCACAACCTGAGCATAAGGCTTGCCCTGCATTATTGCCTTATCTTCCTCAGTTGTGGGCCCCTGTTTGCTGGACATTTTTTCATTTTTGCTAATGGGAGTATCGACTGGCTTGCACATCATGCCCATTGACTACTTGAGAGTAGGATGTCGGATCCAAATCCTCTACGGTTTCCATTAAATTGCAATAATCATCCAGATATGACGGATGTTTCCTTATCCGAACGGGTCTATATATTTCCAGTTGTTCCTCATCAAGTGGGCCCTGGCCAGGTGTTAAATTTCCAATGTTAACGACGTCGGACCCCCCACTTGCTTGAACATCCTTATCCTTAGAGACCTCATAGAAATCCACCATTCGTGGTCTATCTCTAGGATTACTTGTTGGATTCTCAAGGAAATACATATCCCGACATTCCATGATTATTTTTATTATCGTGATCATACACACGATATCCTTTTGAATGACTTGGGTAGCCAACAAACGAGCAATTCTTTCTCGTTTTTTCCTGCCCTTTGTGTCTTTCTTGTGGCGGTAACAGGACATGTACGGGGCAGCCCCAAACTTTTAGATATTCCATTTTAGGTTTGGCTCCAGTCCAGATTTAGAGGGCGCCCTATTCAATATATATTGTGCAGTATTAATTGCCTCTCCCCACAAATACAGCGGAAGTTCTGCGTGGCTCGTCATGGACCTAACCATGTCCATAAGTGTTCGATTTCGACGTTCAGCCACGCCATTTTGTTATGGGGTGTAGGGGATCGCATACTCATGTATGATTCCCTCTCTTGCACAATATTATTTGAACAGCTCAGAAGTGTACTCCCCCCTCTATCGGATCGAATCCGTTTAATTTTCTTGCCCTTTTGATTCTAAACTTCAGCAGTATATATTTGAAAAAATTTTAATGCTTCATGTTTATATTTAATCATGTAGATATAACCATATCTACTGAAGTCATCAATGAAGGTAATAAAATACACATCCCCCATCCTAGTATGAACATTTAAGGGTCCACATATATCTGTGTGAATCAGGTCTAGCAATTCTGAAGTTCTAGTTCCCTTTGGGAATGGTTTCTTGACCATTTTCCCACTTAGACATGGTTCACATGTAGGGTATTCCACTTTTCTAATTTCAGGTAAAAGTCCATCCCTAACCATTCTAGTTATTCTGTTCTTGTTAATGTGTCCTAATCTGTAGTGCCATAATAATGCCAAACCATTAACACATTCATTCACACACACAGAATAACTGGAACTAGATTTTATTGCAACTTTAGAAGTGTCCAGCAAATACAATTTGTCATGAAGCAAACCAGAAATACAAATCTTTCCATTGAGCCCAATAGTAACCTTATCGGTAGTGAACCTAATTTCAAAACCACTAGATGCAAGCTAGCTGACGGAAATCACGCTCCTCCTCATGCCGGGAGTGAAGAAGACATTTGATAAATACAGCGATTTTCCAGTTGGCAGGGGAATTTTGACTTTCCCCACCCCCAACACATCGCAGAATGTCTCATTCCCCATGTATATGTTATGTTCTCCAGCTTTAATTTCTTGGAATTCAACAAAAACTGCTTTGGTCCTCGAGATGTGTCGAGTAGCCCCGGAATCGATCCACCAGTTGCTTTCATTGGTGTCCACCATCATGGATTCCGTGATCATATCAATATAATCTTTACTTCCATGTTGTACCATGTTCTGTTGCCCATTCTCACCCTTTTTCTTTTTATTTTTATCCAGACAGTCTGCACGAAAGTGCCCAGGCTTCCCGCAAATAAAGCAACGCCCCTTTTTCTTTTGTTGCACCTTAGCTTTCCCTTTGCCTTTATTCTTCCTTTTCCCCATAGTAGCCATAGAGCCACTAGCAGAATTGGTTGGGGCAAGCAAAGCAGTAGGCACAACACCAAGGGCGGCCTGCCTTTGTCCTTCAGCAATTAATTCAGCCTCAATATCTTTAACGGTCCGTGTTTTCTGGAGGCTTAGGGTCTGAAAAACATTCTCCCATTAAGGAGGGAGACTTTGCAATAGATACAATCTTTGCAACTCCTGGTCCATATCCTTTCCCAAAACAATCAAATTCCTCAATCTTATATTCATCTGGTCAATGTGGTCATATTGATCGAGGTTCCTTCAGGCATTTTATAATTAACATAATTTGAGAATGTCTCCATAAGGTGGGACACAGTGAATGCATCGTATTTCGCAATTATTTGACCATAAATTTCTTTTGCTGAAGCTAGTTGCTCAAATTGCTTAACCAAATCATTTGAAATAAATCCAAGTAACAGATGCCTTGCTGATTCATTATCATATTCCCAAGTATCTTTATCTTCCTTGGAAGCATCATCAGCAGGCTTCTCAGGTGTTTTTTCTTTAATAACATAAGAAAGACCCTCAAAATGCAACAAGGCATCCATTCGACGTTTCCAAATGGGTAAGTTCTTCCCATTGAAAATATCGACCTTAGTGAGATCGTGCAAAGCAGATTTAGTAGTAGACATATCTGAAAGAAAAATAAATAAAGTCCAGATACCACTGACCGTGATCGCAGTCCAAATTTTTTTTTTGAATGATGGAATGCCGATCAGTCGTGTCTACCAAATAGTGCTCGTCGCCACGAATCCGCAGATCCAAACCGCTCGTCGATCGGAGGTCGGATGAACAAGTTACGGACGGTCAAAGGTACTGTTGACCGAGGAGATTTTCTCCGTGCTTGCGTCAGCCCCTGCGTCGTGCTGACGTCAATTCCGTAACAGATGCTGCAACAGTTGGATGTGGGCCTGGCCGAGATCGGGTCGGGTTAGATTTCAGGCCTGACCCGACCTGGTTGTGACTTGCACTGGAACAGCAACACCAAGAGGGAATTGCTGCACGCGTTCTAAGGCTAAAGGTTACACGCGTCATGAGCAACACCACAGACTCCAGACGTCTGGAATGGACTGCTGCACGCATTCCAAGGCGAGACCCTTATGGCTGGTTGCACCAAAAACCGCTCCCTGCTGACGCACACCTCTAGGTAGAAGAGACAGCAGCAACACGTGGTGTCTTCCTTGACGCACAAGCCAAAGAAAATTGAGTAGTCTTCTTCCTCGTTGGCTTCTGTTGCAGAACAGAATAGAACCGGGAGAAACTTTCGATGAAGAGGTTGTAGATCCGACGATCCACAGCTTTATCGCAAAATTTGAACCGTCAAACATACAGATCAGAACTCTGATACCAATTGAAAGAAATTGCTAGGTCTCAGATGAGTGTCGGAATCGAACTCGCCGAGAACCTTGTGCGTTCCGGTGTGAGGTAGACTTACGAACTCGCCCCACATCTCCTTACTAGCGTGGGAATTCTGCCAACTAAGAGTCTGAACTTGATCCAAACTCTATCACCAAGAATTTGATCCTTATCTAACTCAACCATATCAAGACTTGTTGGGAGTTCATCCGCGGCACACCGCCAAGCTCGATCTGACGTGGGCCCAATGGCACTCGGGCCACATAATTTTTCTAACAAATATATTATAATATAAAAAATTCTCTTCAGAAATACCTCTAAACAAACATACCCTTGAGGTGCTCCAAACGTCAAATGCAAATGAGCCATTTAACTTCATGAGTGGATAAACAATAAAGACCCACTGTGATGGAGGAGTTTGCACATTACATAGCTCCCCCAAGTATTGACTGCGTTAAGTACCACAGATTTCAAGGTGGGCCTGGACTGTGGACCTGTAATGCCATCCCTTCAAGCGACTGAATCATTGCCAGGGTCTGTTTTTTTTTTTTTTTGGGTAGAAACCTGGGTCTGTTTGTGCAGCCTACCTAACCGCAGAAAAGGAAGATCACGCGCAAGCCCTTATCCCCTACTGAGAAAGATAGAAGATCTGGTCGTTTCTGATGGTCCCTCCACATTTATGTTCCATACATCGATAAGTCCTTCACCTCCCCGATTGCTCTCGACTAAACTTAATTTAGCGCACTGTCACAATACACCAAATAACCAAAAGATACTCGTTTGATTTCATACACAAACTATCAGTTCTTGGTAATTGGTACTCAAATAGTAGTTCACTTTCATGTTCACCAGTTTGTTACTAGTTACTACGACCACGACAGACCATAAACAATTGAAGGAATCAATCATCATCACATCAATAGCGTAGCAAATGAAATGTAACTAAAATTATATCTCACTTCCATGTTGTGGGACGGAGCAGACAAGGACCTGGCTGCAAGTAAGTGTCTCTTTTTAGTCCTTTGAATAGGAATTGTTCCTTCCGGACAACTTCCGCTCTTATGCCACAATTGTTATATTGGTTTTGAAGATGACATATTTTCCCTATCTTAAAAGCTTGGTCTCATCTGTAATGGAATGTGAAAAAAATCCAAGTAGTTTAATAATATTAGAAGGTAAACAATCCTAGACTCTGAAGTATTACAAGGCCAATATATACCTAATACGGTAAGGCAGGATTAAGTGAAACTTGATTAACATAGAAACAGATAAGTAGAAGAATTCAGTTGCGCTGCAACAAATGAGGACCTTCAATCATATTATATCAACAATGTCTCTGCTTAAAAATATGTCATCACTCATCAGTATCCACCTAAAGCATGACATGGTTTCTACAAATTCCTGCTTCTAGGTAAACAGGGGAGCATGGAATTGAACACATCAATCGATTAAGAGTAAATAAAATAGGGAATTGAAAAAAACCTGTATGGTGCGATTTTTGACCAAGGGATGGTCAAATGCAGGCTGCTTATAGATATCAACACAGTCAATGATATCGCCATCTTCACTCTGTAGACACAATCAAGAAAAGAAAAGAAAAAAAATCATCTCCCTTAGGACTAAAACATTCACTATTTATCATTGACTATTTAGGTTATAAACACATGTTTTAAGCGTTAGAAAATCATCTAGAATGCCCCAACCTTGGTTTACTATATATGCTAGTACCTTTTCAACAAAATGACTTTGTAATACATGCATACATTCTAGTAATTTGCACACATGATGGTTATGGATTTTAATTAGGCCTTCTGGGAGCAATGCAAGAATACTTCCAATTAGTCAACGGAAGACACGGATTCGAGCACAGAGAGTCAACGGAAAATAAAGGCAAGAAGATTAAGTAGCCCCTTGGGCCGGGGGGGGAGTTTTAACACTATTTTTTTAGAACACTGCTATTTCTATATTTTAAAATTTAACGAAGTGGAAATATTCAGTGAGTGACGGAATAAGGATTTTTTTTAATGGAACAAGCGACGGACGGATGATAATTTCTAACCCTTTCAAATTGTCTCAAGATCACTATTCTCATTTTATTTTTGGTAGAAAAGAGAATTCATCAAAAGAGACAGAAAATCAACCAAAGGTACATCAAAGAACACGAAAAAAACTAAAAAAAAAAAAAAAAACCTTCCCCCCCCCCCCCCCCCCCCCCCCCCCCCCCCCCCCCCCCCCCCCCCCCCCCCCCCCCCCCCCCCCCCCCCCCCCCCCCCCCCCCCCAAAAAAAAAAAAAAAAAAAAAAAAAGAAAAATAAAAATTACCTGCAAAACACCTAATCCATAAGATTTCTTGACAAGCTCACAAGCAAAACCATTTAAGACTTCCAGGGATAGGAGAAGGAAATATCTTCAATGGCAAAACTCAATTCATGTCAAGCAAAATAGTGTGGATGGACCTCTCTACTCTGACTTTGTTAATAATATCATTGTCCTCATAGATATCGTCCAGAAGGGGCACTAGCTGGTGTATGATGGAACTGAATATGGAATATGTAATGTACTATCAATATGCCCCCTTGATGGACTCAAAAACCTATGATACCAGGATACCTTAAAGGGGACAGGTAAATACACCCAGTCTTAAACCCACTCTAAATCCTATTGATTGGATTTATGCTGTACTTGCACCACCAGTCAAATTCACATTGGGTGTTGTTATTTACACCTACTCTATAACCCTATCTATAAGCATCTGGCCTTCTCTTTTATAAAAAGTTGTACGGTCATATTCTATCAACTTCAAAATCATTGCTTACCTTTTGTCCAACCTCGTGACACGCGCCAGAGATCTTTGCTGCAAGCCCATTCTTTGGCCAGGCCATGTTGACCCGACCCGTCGTCAGCCCGGCCCACTACAGAGAATCTGTTGGGGGCAGTTCAACGCAATTGCTGATGCAAGCATAGGTCCGCTCCATGGTCCATATAAATTTGACCATCCATAACTTTTTCAATAAATTAGTAAAAGATTCCTAAAGTGAATGTATCCAGCCTCTCGTCTATGTAATTTTTGTTTCGAGGTCAAAGCAAGTGGTCATATGCATGTGGTCTTCCGTCAGCATCAAAGCTTGTACAACTATATGTGTTTACGCAATAGGGCTGAACGGGGTGGGGTTAGAGTGACATCATTGCGAGGCAGAAATTGACGCAAGGCGGGCCCAACTTTGGGCTACAGAAAATCTGACCGGCCGTAACTTGTTCATTCGGACATCAATCGATGAGCAATTTGGTCCTTTGGATTCGTGATGACGAGCACTACCCAGTAGCATTGACAAATCTGGAATCCAACGGTCAGAAATTTTTTAGACCTATTGCAGTCACCTCTGATTTTTGAATTTTGTCACACGATATCTGGGTCATTTGAGCTCAGATATATAGATGATAAAAAAAAAATATAACATTAGTTTGTGAAACTAAAGGATCCTACATTATACAAAATTTTGTTTTCATCAAAAACAGGAATCTTTCATTCTTATCCGTCTCATAAATAGAAAGTGGAACTCCACAATTAGCTCAACATTTAAACAGTACAAAATAAATGTATTTTTGGCATTTCGGGTGTACTCAAATTTTATTTCAATTAGAGTTTTTTTTTTCAAACCAATGAGATCAGCGGAAATTCTACTTCAAACCAATGAGATCAGCGGAAATCTCTAATTGAAGTAGAATTTTCAGGGAATATATTCCCCAAACTAGATGATTCAGGGAATATATTTTCAACAGAGTCAGCTCGTTTGCCATGAACCCTCACTTTATATTTTTATTCCTCTAGTAGTCATACAATTTCTGTCATTCAATTCCCATAATAGAAAAATTAATAAAAATCTCAGTCCTTTTTTTACAATTAATTCGTCCCTCTACATACTCTTAAATCCCTGTGCAGCACAATTCATTCAGTCATTCTCATTCAATTCATGTCCCATTAGCCATCAGCCATCATCCAAAAGTTTTTTTAACTTGTGACGTGATGTCCCTTGTCAAGCGCATGTGAGTTGCTGTTTTTTGGGTTTAGGGTCACTCCTCAAGCGCATGTGAGCTGATGTCCCTAAATTATAGACATAGAGGAATCCTAGGCCGTACACCCACTCTTTATAGAGTGGGTGCATAACCCATCACCCCTAATTAAACTCACCCTATCTCTATATTCTATTAGAGTACTGATTGTTACTAGACAGGTACTCATGAGTGATAAAGAAAAAAATAGTTTTGTGAGAGGTGTACTGTCATGTACGAGTTTTGGGCCCACTGACCTGATCAATAAATTCATTGGTTTGAAAAAAAAATTCTAATTAAAGTAGAATTTCCGCTAATCTCATTGGTTTGAAAAAAAAAAAACTCTAATTGAAGTAGTATTTCCGCTGATCTCATTGGTTTGAAAAAAAAAAAAACTCTAATTGAAGTAAAATTTGAATACACCCGAAATGCCAAAAATACATTTATTTTGTACTGTTTAAATGTTGAGCTAATTGTGGAGTTCCACTTTCTATTTATGAGATGGATAAGAATGAAAGATTCCTGTTTTTGATGAAAACAAAATTTTGTATAATGTAGGATCCTTTAGTTTCACAAACTAATGTTATTTTTATTTTAATCATCTATCGGAGCTCAGATGACCCAGATATTATGTGACTAAATTCAAAAATCAGAGGTGACTGCAATAGGTCCAAAAAATTTCTGACCGTTGGATTCCAGATTTGCTCGCAAGGATTCCGGAGAACCAAACTGTTTGTCGATCAAAGACCGGATGCTCAAGATATCGGAGTGCGAAGTTTTGACGGTCGAAGATCACACTGCCCGTGTCAGCAGTCTGCTGACGTCGTAACTGCCTGTTGCCTGCATCAGCACCATGTAACGGCGCCTGCAGTTTTGGGCCTGCTTAATCTGGGTCGGGTTGGGTCTTGATCTGACCCAACCTACAATGAAGTGAGGCTGTGTTCCAATCTTTTTTGGCACGCGTGCCGATGACAAGAAGAAAATAACATGCACGTGCTTCTCATATCTATAGCAACAAAGAAAAGAAAACATAATCAAAAGTGTGAACGGCAAACCCGAGACAGGACAATGGCCTTCCCATGAGACATGCAACCCGAGGTAGACAATGACCTTCCTTCACTTTTGTTGGGGTGCTACTAAAGGCCGTACAAGGGTGGGTGCATTTACTTATTACCTAGGATAGCATAGAGTATGTACGGTGGGTGCATAACCCATCACCGGATCACCCTACTTTAAAATAGTCAATGCATCATGTTATTCTGCAGTTGATACTTCATTTTTTATATTTAAAATCCATTTCCTTTCACCCTCCTCTTGTTTTGTGCTGTCCTGTCTGTCCTTTTTTTTTTTTTTTGTCTTTTAATTAATGATATGTTTTTCCTACCAAAAAGGGTAAAAAAGAAAAGAAAAAAAAAGGGCCATTATAAATGCACCCACTCTAATTCATAAACAAACCCACCCTATATCCATAGGGATTGTACTCGGCAGCTACTAAGAGAGAAGAAGGACATGATCATTCATACTGTCACATTCTAACAAAAAAAAGTTTCCGACTGTCACATTATACGGTCAAAGAGGTGGGACCCATTATGGCCTGGGAGGCATCTCTACATGTTTTTGTTCTTTTTTATTGTGATTTTACCTCTGCACACATCTCAGCGTGTTTTTGTTCTTTTTTGATCCAGCAAAGAGGTGGGACCCATAAGGGGGTCAAGGGGTGGGCAACTTCTCCAAACACCCCTTATTATAAAAACTGTATGGAACTTTTTTACTAATGTTCCTCCAAGAGTTTTCTTTCTTCTGTTTTTTTTTCATAGTGGCCCCTGCATTTCCTAAGTCTGCCTCGAGCTATACTGTATTTCAACATTTTGGAATTGGAAGACAACTCAAAAATGCAATCAGAGGAGGGCCTTTGTGTTAGAACTCAAATTTAGATTTAATTGGAATTAACCTAAATTTTCACGGCGAATGATGACCGTACGATATATGTATATATATTTTAATTCATTTGGTGTGGGTGTTTATCTACTAAATGTGGGACCCATCATGGCAGATAAAGTAGGTGTTACTACTTTAGTGCTACTAAATCTTAAAAGATGAGCATTTGTTTGTATTTTAGTGCTATTATATCTTAAAACACTGGATTATAACTACTAAATACTGGTAACATAAAAACCTTCCTAATCTCAAAATTTTTGAATATTTAAAACAAATTTATTCAAACATATTAACACATGTTACAATCCTAATCTTCTAACACAATGGTTTCAGAAGGAAACCTAGAACGTATATACAGACTGAACACATTAATTTGCTCCCCATACGGGGTAGCCCATGTAGTTGCACAATCATGTCAAAAGTGAATCCATTGAGGCATAATGAGAGGCATCGGGTAACCATCTGTCAATGCAACCTGGACGTAATGATTATTGTTTACGTACTCGATAGCGATAGCAACATGTTGATACGACGGTGGTGGAATAGATCGAAGTGGCAAATGCATAAAGCTCTGTGCAGCACTTAAAACGTGTAATCTTCCAACATAATGGTTTCAGAAGAAAACCTATGACGCATATATTACATGAATGCATTAATTCGCTCCGCATACGGGGTAGCCCATGCAGCTGTATAATCATGCCTGAAGTGAACTCATTGAGGCATAATGAGAGGCATCGAGTAACCATCTGTCAATGCAATTTGGACGTAGTGATTATTATTTATGTACCCGATAGCGATAGCAACATGTTGATATCACGGTGGTGGAGTATATCGAAGTGGCAAATAAGTAAAGCTCTGTGCAGCACTTAAAACGTGTAATATCACATTGAACTTCAAAGCAATTAAGAAAGCCATGTCTGGCATGGTCATCCAATACTCAATCGGTGCTCCTCTATCTAATGCAAAAAATTTTGGCGAGTTGTAAACACGAGGGTTAGTTAGTTCATGTTTAACATCTTTATTTTAACTAGATGGGAATAAAAAGAGAGATACCAAACAAAGCTCTAATTTCAGATAAATAAGAGCAATTAGTGAAAAATGAAAAGTATTAGTTTACAATCTACTAAAATTGAGACTAATTTTTAAATTGTCATACTCTATTGACGAGAGTCTCCACGTTAAAAAGCTACAAGTTTGTGTCTAATTCTTAAGTCTATTACTTTAAGTTGTCACACTCAATTGACAACGTCTAAGGCCCTGTTTGCAAATCTTATCTATGTGAAATAGATCTACATGAAATAGATCTGTTTCAAATGGCTCCATTTGAGATACATGTTTTAAAAATAGTGTGTTTGGTAACACAAAAAAATTAATGGAAATAGAACTTTTTAAAGCAATGGTTGAAAGTTATTCATAAATATCTCGAGATCCATAAGGAATCAAGCGTTGAGATTTGATGCCATAGCCATGTTTAGTCTTACAAAGAGAATTACCGGTTTGGATCTTGTAATTGGGGGCCATGGATTTTTTAAAAATAGATAAAAACATCTGGGTTTTTTTGCCAATATCTCACATTCTATGATGATCGAACGGCTAGAACTTGGACCCATAGTCGTGCCTGGTCTTCTTAATATATCAGATGGTTTGGATCATGATTTATGGTCCCACAACTTATAAAAAATACAAAAAAACGGATTGCTTGTGGGCCCTTCAAAAAATCAGCCACCAATTAGTTTTTAAACCAACGGTCCATGATGTTTCTTAAATTCCTTGATATCTGAGGGGAATCAAATATGAAGATTTGATAGCATAGTCGTGATTGACCTTACAAAGGAAACTAACGGTTCAGATCTTACGTTTGGGGTCCACAAAAGTAAAAAAATATAAATCAAAAGTCCTGGAGTATTTTGCAAATATCTCAAAATATATGAAGATCCAACGGATGGAATTTGAAACGTGGCCTTTTTTGACCTTCTGATTATTCTTAACGGTCTGGATCATGATTGTGGGTCCATAAACTTTAAAAAAAAATGAAAAAATCGATCTACCTCTAAAGACCGTCAGTCACTGTAGCGGAACACTGTCTGCCCGCATCAGACATTATTTTCTGTTTCAAATGTGCCTACTTCTGGAGTTTTTTTAAATCAAAGGCAATTCCTCTTATAGTGGTTTGAAATGGACATGGGAAAAACACTTTTCAAACTAACTAAAAACTGATTGAATCAGTTTTAAAAGAATAAGAGGTGCACAGTAGAGACGCCGAACACCACCTAAGTTATAAACAAGGAGTCTCTTGTTGATCTGTACCCCAATAAAAAAATAGTAAATTGCACAATACATAAGTGGAGCCATCAGCCATCACATCTCATGCCTAGGTAAGACAAGACATGATCAGACTTTTGATATCCCACCCTTGCCTCCGGTCAAGCACCAAAGCCGCCAGCAATCTCATTGTTGACGTAAATAGTAAGGACTGAGCTTTTCATAGGCCGTACACCCACTCTTTATAGAGTGGGTGCATAACCCACCACCCAAAAAAAAACATTGTCCTTTCATACTCCTCCTGGATGACTCAGCATCGTAGCATAAAAGTCCATCTTTGATGTTACACTTGCTGCTTCAAAATATTTTCTGAATAATGGGCACAAATTAAGGAAACATATCATAAGAGCAGTGACTGTAACTGTTTGGGCCACTAATCAGACATTCAGATTTCAGACTCGACTCCTTTTTATTAAAATCCTACACTCTCTGCCTTATTGATTTAATCACACAAATAGAAATTGATCTCTCAGTCGTACAACATGGTCATAAATTTGTTATTAAGATAACTAATTTTTTCCTTAGTTTTTCGCGGAACACGCAATTTTATATAGTAATTAAGAACAGACTCTTTTTTTTTTATTTAACCAATTTCATTAAGTTTACAATATATAGTTTGAGATTCTAAAAACATGGTTTTGAACATTTTGTATTGGCATTACTCTACGCATTTATTAGTTTTGAGCAGAGATGTCTTTTAAATGAGTTTGGTCATAGTTTTTTTTACAACTGGAGACTCAAACAAAGTCCAAGTCGGATCCGTATGATCCAGTTGATTTTAGACATGTCACACATATGTACATGACCCATCCACTAACAGTCTCATATGAGATTTAGTCCAGTGCACAAGATCTTATCACTGGATAAGTTGACTATTAGCGGCCTTGCATAGATTCAGTTACTCGATCTGTTGACAGATCAAGTCTATCCAGAGGGAATCTCCCAGATCACTGCATACAAAAGATAAACAACAAAAAATCAAGCAGTGGGACGGACGAGTCTGAATGTCTGTGGCATGGAGATCTAGGATTTTCTTTTGAGTGGGGGTGGACAGCAAACACCTAGTTTGATTTTGTGGCAAATGTCAGATTAATTTCATGTGGGTTTTGAGGCAGAACAAAGAATTTTATGGATTTTGAAAGCTAATGCAAGATTTTTAAGGATTTTGAAAGGAGACCTAAGTTCCGCTAGGTGTGAGATCCCACCTGTACTTGTTTGGCTTGTTTGTTAGCTTGCTTGTTTCCCAGTGGGCTTGAACTACACAAAGTCCACATAAGTCCAAGGTAGACAATATCATATGGGCACTGATCGTTACAAATATACCCTAAAATCAACTGAAAAAGAGGATTCATAGTTTCTGGAGTGGATGTCTAAATCCCTCCCTTGATTCTTTTTATGTGTGTATTTTAAATGATGTAGCAGCAATACCATATCATTACAACAAGACTCGTGGGCCACATGTGGGACCCATGAAATTTTAATTTTAATTATTATTAGTTTTATTTTAGCAAGAGTATAATTAGGATTAGTTTCTAATTATTATTTGGTTTCCTAGTTTGGTTAAGATTGCTTTCTTAGCCCTTAAGTTTCTTTTCTTATAAATATGACATTGTAGAGATTGGTAATCTCAGAGAGAATTGAGTTAATAGAAGATTTATCGTTGAAGACTGTTTCTTCCTCGTGTGATTGTTCCCTGGGAACCCTAATTGTGCCCCAGCACTTGCATCCTAACCCTAGGATTGCATCACATCTCTTTTAAGAAGGTAGCCAAATGTTGAAGTAAGATTTTAACTCTGGAACCCCTTTGTCCCTTGCTTTTGATCCTTGTTCATTCAGTCCTCTGTAGAAAGGCCTTTTATGCTCATTTTGTTGGAACTGTTACTTTGCATCATTATCTTCTGATTGGAATGACAACATTACATGGAAGATGATAGTTTGAATGCCTAGGCCTCAAGCATAGGTCATAGGCCCTTTTAATATACAACTGTTATCCCTTAATTTAAGATCCCTTTTTCTTCAAAACTGAGTTCTGCTCCATTTCTTTGTACCCTTGGGAATATTGATGTTCCCATCTAAATAACCTGAATGGCCTTGCCCAAGCACAAAATAGTAAAAATAAAATGACAAAGGCAGAAAATTCTTGCTATCTTTAATTTTATTGGTAAAAGCTCTTCCTTTTCCATAGCCATTGATGGCAACTCACAACAGTCCCACAATCACGAATTACATATAAAAAAAGGTACAGGTTCGGGCGTCCCCATCAACAGAGAGCAGAAAATAAATATCCTTTTTTTTTCTTGTTCATCCAACTCACATGTGAAGAACAAGGCACACATGTCCAGTGCACCTTCCTATTAAGGTGATGCTAGAGTTAAGAAAAAGGACTTGGACGAGGATGAGACGAGCGTTGCTCCTCTCAAAGTTCTAAAAAAAAAAGAAGGGGATGACGGACCCGTTTGTAAGGCCCCAACTACGGGGTCCTTTTTCGTGAAATGGCCATCTACCGGGAATTTTTCCGTAAAATCCTCTATATATATTATGATAAATAATTCATAAAGCAGATCATTTATAGCCTGGAAAAGATTTCCCAAAAGCCAAGTTGACTAATTTTGAGCATATGCTAAACAGGGATTTCTTCACATTGTTTGTCATTTTCTGAAAATGATGGAGTCTCACGGTCTATAGAAACTAAAGTCATCGTGGATCTCAGAAATAACTTCTGGACAAGATAAATTCATCGGAAAAACATAAGGTTATGCCTCTTGAAAGGATACAGTCTCCGCTCCAAACAAGATTTTAGATCTACATTCCCTCTACACCATCCTTTCTTCAAAGACTTTGTTGGATTTTTTTTCATTTTTTTCTTTTTAAATCTTCAATCTATATGATCCTCCCATAGGTCCTTGAATTATTGATTTGGAAGACTTACTATTAAAAATAACAGTGTTGTCCAACATCTATGAAGTTGCACGCCTGAATGGTTTTAATGCCTCTGGAATTCTTTTGAAATTGCATAAAAACACCTGTGCTTCTTTATTGTCTCCGAACACTCCCTGGAATCCAATTTTAAGCTGAAATATGAACTGTTTGAAGCCCAGATTCTTATCAATTCTTGTCTAAACGCTTGCGTGCCTTCTTCGATGCTCAATCTATTCCACGTAGGCCTCGGCGACTTCAAATTAACAATCGAAATTCCATTCCACATCAGCAACCAAGCAATAACCATCCCCCATTTCTTATTATAACTATGTTGATGCTTACCTCCTAACCTCAAGATTTAATTATTATTATTTTTTTATAACGGTTATTATTTATTACCTCAAGATTTTATTATGATACCCCTCACGAAATCTTCATGGATCATGGTAAATCTGAATACCACAAATTTCAGCAGCCACCACTCTATTTTCAAATATATGCCAAGTCGCCAACTGCCAATAAACTCACTGTTTTAAGATATTCATCTTACTGTAGTGGCTGGGTAATTTAGTTTGAAGATTGGCTGGATGACAGTTCACTCAGCTAGGTCGAGAAAGCCAAGTTTCTCCAAGTTCATGCTGAAACCAGGCTTTGTTTTCCCGATAGTGAATCCAAGCTTAGTTTTCCTAGTCAAACTTGTTTTCCTCCTAGTCCAGTTTGTTTTCAGAAACAACACGTGGCGAAGAACAATTCTTTGCATGTATTCTACAATGAAAAATAATAAAAATGAACTAATTTTCTTCATCTGCTTGGTCAATCCACCAAGTCTCCTAAGCCCTAGTCACTGACCGGGTCTGAGTGTTGGACTCATTGTTCTAGGTTTGATGCATGATCAAGAATGAGAAGCAGCTTGCTCAAATGGAGAAGAAACCAAAGATTCTTGTTGGAGATGGTTTAGGTACTACGTTAAAAAAAAGTGATCAGAAACAGCCCCTGTAGGATGTAATTAGGACTACAGGTTCAAGGAACTCAGAGAGGGGAAAGACCAATATAGACCTTAAATGAAGTGGGGAAAGACATGATAAATTGCCGAGTGATGGAGAAATGGTTATATAGTCAAGTGACTAAGTAAGAACTGAATTACATTGACAGCATGGGTAAGGGCTAGCCAAAAGATAAAAATGCATTTTATCACCTAGTGAGTTTTCTGAATTTAGGGTCTTGATAAAACCGTGGTGAAACAGTAACCACCTGTTCTGCCATAAATAAAATATTTAAGCCAGCTGTGAATTGGGTTACATGCATTGCACCTTTAATGATTTTTTACCCGAACCTATGCACATTGACATCATGGTTTTATGGTGGATTCGGAAAGCTAAGACGAAGACAAGCATCATCATTAGATGCATGTTTCATGTTTAATAATGCTATCAAGAATGAAAAATGCCTGTGACTTGGAAAAACATACGCTACTTGTCAGCTTACTTTGTGATGATTTTAACCCATTGATAAAGTTAATGCTTCTTCGACAATCTGCAAAACCTTTCTTTGTTTTCACATTTCACAGAATATCAACTAACATGAGAGACTAGGGGTGCACATCGGGTCGGGTTCCAGGTTATCAGACCGGGTCTAACCCGACCCGGTATTTTATAAGACCTCTAGACGTATTCCTGTTAAGTAAAACCGGGTTACCGGGTTCGGGTAACCCGGGAACCCCGGTAAGAAAATTTGCACATTGTCTCTCGTATGGGCTTAATGTGTTGCCTGGTCTTGTTTGTTTGTGATCCCTTCCGTTGGGTCCCAGATGTTGGGATCGACGAAGATAGTTGTGTTTGATCTCTGCAAGCAAAGGCGTTTCAGCATTTCATATAGTTTATCATTCCTCTTCTGACCACTCTTGTTGTGCTGCACACAGATAGTTCAACTGGGCTACATTGCCAGCAGGTGGTGCCATGACATTTGGTTGATGTTTGCATCCTCCCATACCATTCAGCTCCAACTCCAATAGAAAATCCTACTTCTTGCCCCATGAATGACGACCCTTGTTGTTTCTCACTAAATCATTTGATCAATCATCAGTCCATTGGAAATTCAGTTGTCTAAATTTTTAGTTGATTAAATGGGTAGGATCAATTATATGAAGACAGATTTTTAATGCTCTGCACATGGTGGGATCAAACACAAGTTCTTCTTTTATCACATGTTTGAACGTACTCACACCAATTAAAGGTGGTAAGATGAAGTGATAATGTGGGCCACCTGATACCTGAAGTTAACACTTCTGATCACAAGGATGATAATGAATGATGAGTAGGAGGCGCTGGTTTCGTTAGGTTGCCTATATACAGATCCCTGTAGATGCAGAACTCCTGGGTAGTAGAGCAAATACACTCATCATATTATTTGGCCCAATCATATCATAAGATGAAACTCTAGCGTCTGCATCAAACAAAGAACAATCTCATGGATATTGCCAAAATGTCAAGCCTATTCTATAAATATGGCCTTTGGTAGCTCCAAAATAAGTAAATTCTGCAAAACAATGCGCAAATACAGTGCATTATAATTCTGTTTTAATTTGTTATTGCACCCGATAACCCGATAACTAATAAAATACAAACCCGGACCTGTTAAGTAAGGTCCGGGTCGGGTTTGACCTGGTCCGATAAATTCTTTATCGGGTCAGCCCGATAAGGTCCGGGTCAGACCGGGTTTCAAGTCCTGATGTGCACCCCCATTAGAGACTAGTATTTATTGGGAAAGTGTCTCATGGCTGTTGTTGTGATTGCAAAAGGGAACTGTTGTCCTTCTCTTTCAACCAGCTGAGGAAGGAGGTGGTGGTGCAAAGAAAATGGTAGAAGCTGGAGTATTGGAAAATGTTGAAGCTATTTTTGGGCACCATGTCGCCACTGACTTGCCCATCGGCACAGTGGCCTCCAGACCTGGCCCAGTTATGGCAGGGAGTGGCTTCTTTGAGGCAGTGATAACTGGAAAGGGAGGGCATGCCGCAATCCCTCAGCATACTATAGATCCAATTTTAGCAGCATCCAATGTGATTGTTAGTTTGCAACACCTTGTTTCACGTGAAGCTGATCCCTTGGACTCACAGGTACATCTCATTATAGGAATGCTTTGGCTTTTGTATTGAACCTTCTCTTACCGCATCTGGTCCTTTCTGATTAAAATGAGACAATCAATTTAGTTATTTGGACAGTACATTTTCCTGTAAAGCTTGTGTCTGTTTTGCTCTGCTCATGTGCTTTAATAGTGACGTCATGTGTCGATCATGGCCCTGGTTTACCACAATAGTTGTAACAGCTAATATATGCCCCCTGTCGCACATGTAACGAATGCTTGTATCAATAGCACCTGTTATTTGAAAAAAAAAAAAGCAGCTATTGTGTGACAATATGTTGGCTCTCGCACGATTGTTTTTCTCAACATGCTAGTGTTAAATTACCGGCGTTGCTCCATTCTTCTTGTAGAGAAGAAAAATGAAAACGTATTATTTCATCAAAGCACTGTAAATGAATTGCCAAAAATGTATGTTTCATGTCAATAACCATTGCAGGCATCGTGTTTTCTATGTTTCAGTACATCACCATTTCCGTTGTACAACAAAGATGCCCGTCAGCCATTGGAAGCTCAAAGCACCATAGTTTGAGTTTCATCGAGGATTAACTTGTCCAAATCTCATCAAAATTGCATTATCATCTCATAGTAGCTGTGTTTGAGTGGCAAAAGGAAAACGAAAAAAAAAAAAAAAGAGGAGGGAAAGAAAAAAGAAAACAGTAGTGCTTGTGAGATACTGTAGATAACTGTTTGCCCTTTTCATGCTTATCATTTGAATATCATCTTGTGTGGCAGAAGCTGATGTAGTCCCCAATAAACAAGAGAACAGGGATGAACTTGGCGAAAAAATGGTGCAAAATCTAGTTAAATCCAGCATCTTGATTACATGCCCAAATCGAACACAAGGACTTCGCACTCACAACTTAAGGCTTCACAAAGATTCTTAAACTTTGATTGTATAATAAATTGAGTTGCCCTGGTTATTGTTGAGATCTCCACATATAGACAGCTACATGCATAAAAAAATCATATTGACCCATCCCATTTAATTTTGAACTCCTGAAAAGACTCAAATTCTATCTTTAAACTCGACTAGAACTTCAACGCATGTGAGGTTAGTATGCATGCTTCGGACTAAAGACTTATACACTAACTAAAATTTCATTAATAAAAATTTTCTAATATCATTTTTTTTTTTTACATTTGATCAGATAGTTAATCTATAAATCCGTCACAACTTACCCAATTCATGTTCATATCGTTCAGTCTTATGATAGTTGGATGGATTATCCAATATACGATGAAATAACATCAATTTTATTACGTTTTAGAACATGTTGATGTCACCCACCACAAAAAAGAAAAAAGAAAAGAAAAGATTAGGCCCTCAGTGAGTACTACCTCCCGAACCTAGAATTAATAATTCCAGTGAATGCCTTTCATAGCTTGAGAACTTCTCTTCTTTTTTTTTCTTTTTTCTTTTTTTTATAACAAATCAAATATTTCTAATGCTTCTTGGCAGATAGAAATGAGTAATAATGCCTGATTAATTCTTATATATAACATTGAACCCTAGTTTTGTAAATTCTCATCAGTTATCGGGGGAATTGTCAATTGACTGTATGACTATTGGGGTTTATAATTATATGTATCATAAATGTCTTGTGATTCCATGCATAAGGACATGGATGCATCAAATGTGTTGTTACACTCACATCTGAAAAATATTTGAGACTTCAACCTTTGTTTTTTATTTAATTATACTACTAGCTTGTTAAATATTAGCATTTTCAATTAACTTGCCTCTGATTCTTGGCTTCACATAAAACATGCACTCACAGGTGGTGACAGTAGCAAAATTTCAAGGTGGCGGTGCATTCAATGTGATTCCAGATTCAGTTACAATTGGTGGCACATTCCGCGCCTTCTCTAAAGAAAGTTTTTTGCAACTCCAGCAGCGAATCAAGGAGGTATGACACTTTTTTACACTGACCATAGCCATTCTCAAGATGCACACTTTCAGAAATATGTCCCAACTCTCTTCCAAATGTAACAGGTTATCACTGGACAAGCAGAAGTGCAGAGGTGCAGTGCAGCCATTGATTTCCTTGATAAAGAACGGCCCTTCTTCCCGGTAACTGTAAACAACAAAGACTTGCATGGGCACTACCTAAGAGTGTCACTAAAGATATGCTGGGCACCCACAATGTCAAAGATGTCCAACCAAAAATGGGAGCAGAGGACTTCGCATTCTACACCGATGTGATCCCTGCATATTACTACTTTGTTGGTATGCAGAAAGAGTCACATGGACCACTTCCATCTGGGCACTCCCCCTACTTCACTGTCAATGAAGAGGTGCTTCCTTATGGGGCAGCGCTGCAAGCATCTCTAGCCACTAGGTATCTTCTCGAGTTCCATGACCCTTCTCCATCTCTAGAAGGAAAAGTCCATGATGAACTCTAAGGTGTTGTTTGGATAGTTTCATGGATATCTTTTTAAGACTATAAATAAGAAACATCCAAGCTAAATCACATGTGAAGCTATGCATACAGACTTCATGATTGTCTCTTCATCAAGAGTACTGCATTTGTAAATTCAGGATCTACTCAGTAGATTGTAAACCATATTTAGTTAATTTTCCCTCGTTTGGAGGACATTTTCTGAAATTGATAATGTAGGACTTATTCAGAATCCTCGTTGAGGCCCGTTTCGGAGACCAAGAGAAACCTCTTCTTATTTTTAGAAAACCATGGCTTTCATAAAGAGATGAACCACTAAGGTGTAGGATATTTCTGTTGTTGCATGTTTCCTCTTGCTAAACATTAACTTAAAAAAGAGAACTGTTTTTTGAATGTCCCATTGGCCCATTTGTTTACATGGATTACTAGGAATTCTGAGAAATGCATTCTTAGGTGTGGTTAAAATTGATGAAATAAAGGTGAAGATCCATAGTGGCCATCAAATAATTTTTCCTTTAATGGAAAATGATTCAAAGGGGAATAGAAAATGAACACCAGGCTATCACCCTAATAAATTAAATCCTAAAAAAGTTAGGGACGTCTACTTCTCCACCTTATATTTTTCACCCCCACCTATTTAATAGTACTATGTTCCTACCCATTTTACCATGAGTTCCTATGAATTTAATTTCAGCAAATAAACAGGCCCTATATTGGTATATTTAGTAAAAAGATATGTTGTCTGTTTTTGGTAGAAATGTGCCAATTTTCACTCACTTGTATGGCTCTCTTAATAATTATTGATCGCCAGTGTGAATATCATATGCTTGCATAATAACTGTAACATGTTGTAACTTGTAAGGTATATACTTCATTTTTTATGTAAAATCCATGTCTCCAGCGTATTCATGGAATTTTCTTGCCATATCTTTGCTCTATCTGGGAGTCATCGATTCTCAATTCAATTTGTGATAAGAGTTTTCCCTTTTTTATTTGGTTGTCTAGGACATGATTAATGCTTGTCGCACTCTTAATCCATCAGCTTCTTTTCTTTACCCCAAATTTCTGTACTTGATTGTCTTCCATTTATGGATAAACCTTTTTCCATTTGAGGCTAATTTAGCTAACTCCATCTACTATTTTCAAGAGGCCTATTATGTTTGGGTTGTGCATCAGTCGGTCCTTGTGCCCTTGTAATATATGCTGTTTGTGACATCTCTTCTTTTGTAAATCAGTTCATCTTAGGACCTTGTAAGCTGTGTCATGCTCAAAATCAACGTGATATCAGAACTGTTCAGATGTGGATCATCTGCAAGGTGGTTTTGTGCAGTCCATCCTATTTTCTGGGCCACCTATCCCAGTTATGATCAAGTTACACTCCTCTCCAACACGCACCCAATATATTTTCAGTCCAGAGTAGAGACAATCATTTTGCTTGCACCTGATTCAATGGTCACGATCATCTAATAAAATCTGAGATTTCAGCCATATTATTATGTTTTTATTATATAATTCCTATCTGATCAATTATCATGCACATATAGTTGGCTGCAGTGGGTCCCCCAAAGTGGACCAGAATGCTGTTATAGTCCCTTCCAATGGTATTGATCATTAGTAAATCAGCTGACTGTTCAAACTTAGGCAATCGATCAAAACTACTTCATATGCAACGATGATTGGCCCGGATCTTCCACTTTGAGAAGAAATACGAGATTAATAATCTAATAAGAAGTGACTACACTCTAATTTGCATATAACTTAAGGCCTGAAAGGCCCGTATTAGGGATTCACATTAACCCAAATAACTAGTAATAGGGGGCTCAGACCCGAACTTGAACTTTAATGGACCCATCCCCAAACCCAAAGTCTAAATAAAGGCCCTTCGACTCAGGCCTGAATCAAGCCCAAATACATCTCTTTCTCATTTGCACATGCAGAGCTGAACACCCATGTTCAATTCAAATCCGTGCACACATCCATCCCCATTATAATATATAATATATGGATTCAATTTTGACCATATTCCTTTTAATTTTGACTCTTTTATTGAGCATTTGTAAAAAGCTAAAAACATGACCTCTTGAACTTTAAAATAGGAAAAATTTCAAAAAAGTCCTTAACTTTTGGGTGATTTTCAAAAAAGGGTAAAAAGAATTCAATATTTCAAAAAACATATGAAGATTTTCAAGATTTATTTCAATCAGGTCCAATCCGGCAATCTATACCCACCGCCGGAAACTTTGTATAAACAAAAACTCAAAAGAACAAAAGTGCCCTTAGTGAGTAGTAAGTAGGTAAAAATAAAATTTTCAAAACAGTCCTAAACTTTTTAGGTGGTTTTCAAAAAAGGACCAAGGAATTGAATATTTCAAAAAGTTATGAAAGTTCTAAACACTTCTTTCTATTAGGTCCTGTTGGGAGATCTCCATCCACTGTTGGCATTTTTTTTTTCAGACTGAAAAAAATAAATTTGGTTTCATTCATTCTCCAAAATGTTGGACCAACTATAAGATCACTTTTGCTTGCTCCAAGTCACTTATAAGTTATAAAACACAATGCATCGATTGCACTGAAATTTACCTTAATAATTAGAGTGCCCGTAATTGGATCGATCATGACGTGAAAACTAAAATTTACTATTGACTAGGTAAATAATTAGAGTGCCCACCTAAAAAATTTAGGAGTGTTTTGAAAATTTCCCTTTTACCTACTTACTACTCACTAGGGGCACTTTTGTCATTTTGAGTTTTTGTTTATACAAAATTACCAGTAGTGGGTATGGATTGCTTGATTGGACTTGAGTGGAAAAAGTCTTGCAAACTTTCATACGATTTTGAAATATTGAATTCTTTTGACCCATTTTTGAAAATCACCCAAACGTTAAGGCTTTTTTGAAAATTTCCCTTTAAAATAACAAACCTAACATCTACAACACCCTTATGTGTACTTATTTAAAAAAAAAATCAAAACTAGTTAGATGGAGCATGGACCCTTGCCACATGGGCCTGTGTTTATTATTATCGCATGTAACTCAATCGACAATTCGAAATTATCTGAATTGATTATTTATAGATGTTCTGCTTATGGAACTGTTTGGCCTTAAAATCAAGGGTTAAGATGGTTCGATCGAGGGTGATGTCAAGAATGACTCCTTACCCGAGTGGCAGGGAGTGGCAGTTCTCACTTAACTACCTAGGATTTTCGAACTCTCGGTACGTTACCTCTTCGTGCGTGTGCGGGCTTCCTTCACCGTCGATGGTCAACTTAAAATGAGGTTTTTTTTTAAGAAACTTTCAATGATAATGAGGGAGGAAACCCAAAATGGAAAGTGGTTTATGTAGGGAAATTCTACTGGCACACAGATTTTTACTTTTTCCACACAAATTCTTTCTTCACACATCACTATAATTTAAAAATTACATTAATTCTTTCCACACACATCAAAATTTTCCAAAGTACCCATCCCTTCATTTCCCTCTTTCTTCCCACACACATCCTCCCTTAGATTATCTTAGATTATCTTGTTTTCATGAAAATTAGTTATGGGGATAGATTCTCATTCAATTTAAGATTTTACAAAAAATTCTAATGTTTTCTCATGCATTTGGGTTGTTTTCCATCCATTATCGCAAAGGTTTATCACCCAGAAATCGTGATTGTTCGGTCTCTGAGATGCCGAACATAATGCATTTGTCCGGAACTGTAGTTCCGAACAAAAGTTGACTGTCCGGACCTGAGTGTCCGAACAGTGTGTGAGGTCTACTGAAAACCAAGTGTTCGGACATTATCTGCCGAACATATGCCTTCTGTTCGGATGTACAGTGTCGAACATATGCATATTGTTCGGACCTAATAGACCGTACATATCGGGACCTGCAACTCGTTCCAAGCGAGAAAAAAAAATTAAAGAAAGTGGCATTTCCACTGCTGCTCTGATTGAAAGGCACCATTTGATTGTTGTTTTCTTACTTCATTACGCTAGAAATCCTTTAGAGATAGAATGAAAAAAGATAACGTACAAGAAGAAGGAAAGATGAAAGAGATGGAGGAAGATGAAGTGCCCAAGAGCAGAAAATGAAGAAAGATGAGTTGCCCAATATGTTTTGAGTTTTTCTGAAAAGTGGAGAGTGAGATGGGTGCAAGGAGGGAAGAAGATGAGCTTGTGTGTAAAAAGAGGGGTAATGGATATTTTGGTCATTTCATAAAGGGGTAAAAATATAATAAAAAAATAAATTCCTTGTGTTGGAAAAGAAAAAATTTGTGTGCCAGCAATACTCTTTATGTATAAGGATTAAAATAGAAAGTGATTTATTTAATTAGATTCAACCGAGTATTAATAAGTTATAAGTGGAAACCGTATAGGAAAATGCATACTTTTTAGGAAATGCATATTTTTTAGAAAATCTCTAGAGGAGCAAAATTTTGACTTGATAACGTTATAACTTATAATCCTTCTCATTTTAGAAAGACTGATAATCACATTATTATAGAGATATCCTTTTCATTTTAGAAAGACAGATAATCACATTATTATAGAGATACGCTAGGATAAGTTATAAGTTATAAGTGGAAACCGTATAGGAAAATGCATACTTTTTAGGAAATGCATATTTTTTAGAAAATCTCAAGAGGAGCAAAATTTTGACTTGATAACATTATAACTTATAATCCTTCTCGTTTTAGAAAGACAGATAATCACATTATTATAGAGATACGCTAGGATAAGTTTCTATAAATTTTTCATGGACTCCTATCATCTATATAGATCTCCAAACCACACCCTCTTCCGACTACAGCATAAAAGCGGTATTGATTTGAAGGTCTGCTCATTCCTCCATTACCAAAGTGTAGTATCATCTTTTCCATCTCTTTATATATATATATATATATATATATATATATATATATATATGATATCTTATCATGCATGATGGTTTTGTACGTAAGTTGTTTTCTGAGTACAATGGGAAAAGTAACTTTCCAAAAGGTAGTGTTGGTTTTTGTACTCCATAGTTTGATATACGTTCTTGGAGCTTCTACTGCAATAGGAAGAAAAACCCTTGCAGATTTGGATATTAGAAGAGAGCTTGCACTACTCAATAAGCCAGCAATCAAGACCATTAAGGTGGTTCCTTTGTTTTAAGCATTTTCACTTTTTTTTCTTCTCTGTTTCTAACATCTAATATCTCACAATGGATCGGTTTTAAAGCCAATCTTTATCTTGTTTTGATGGTTTAAACCTTTGGTTTGCATCATTAAGTCATGGGTTTGAGACATTGCACAAGCAAAACGATTGGTTTTATAGGGGATCTGGGGGGTTGGGAGCGGGTTTGACAGGTTATAGGCACGTATGGAATTTTATATTTTGAACCGAGTCCAGTTTTGGTTGAATGACCCGCACCATCACTGTTATAGCATATAAATAGTGAATGTTTTAGGGGGTATTTGGAAATCATATATTCTTAAAGATTTTGCTATATTATATCCTAGTTTAGAATATAATCTACCCACCTAAAAACTAGGTGTTTGGATAACTTAGAAGGTATTCTACAACATCTCATTTTCTTACAAAAACCTTCATGTTATAATATTCAACTATATGCAGTATAAAACTATATTTCATTCAGACAACTAACGGAAACAAGGGTTTGGCCCACTGCGATTTTTTTAAATATTGATTGTTTCTATAGGAATCCTGCAATGAGTCAATATTAGATGAGCCCTTTAGTGTTTATAAATTTTATGTGGGTCCCATAGCCCTGTCATAATTATATAATTTCTTTATTGATTACTAATATTAGGTGGGTCCTACAAATATTACATTACGTAATTTCTACTACGATTACCAACATTATGTGGGTCCCGTACTACCAACTTTAGATGGGTCTTATACTAATTACTAATATTGGATTGTAGGACTAATTACTAGTCTGCCATCATTAAATGAATCATATTGTTTAATGCCCCCTTTGTAATTACTATAATTTGCCTGGTTCATGTGATTATTAACATCAAATGAGTTTTACATTTATTTCTCATAGATGGTCCTCAATGATGTTCAACACTCATAGGGTTCTCTGTTATAATCACCATTGGATGTATTACATTTACGGTTATTAGCATTTGGTGGACCCACATTGATTAAAAATATTGCTCGTGGCTTTTAATATTTAGTCTAATGGTTTTCTAATTAAATGGGCCCTACTGTGATTACTAATATTAAATCACTATAGTGTGACTACTAGTTAGTGGGTTCCCACTGGGTCAATCATTCACGTTTCTATTTCATTTATTGTTTCAATGCATCATCTAGTGAAAATGTTATAGATAGCCAAACACTTGAAAGATATATTGAAATTTGATAGAATTGCCAAACACCCATAAATGAACAATATTATAATATGATACTATTTTATTATTGTGATAATAAAATCTTACAATATTCAAATTTGATCATATTATATTCAGGGCCGGCTTGAGACAACTTGAGGCCTAAAGCAAAAATCTTAAATGAGGCCATTTCTATTTTGTAATTTTATTATAAATATTTTATTTAAAATCTATTTTTCTCGCTTTTTGTGATGCAAAATTACTAATTAAGTTTTATATTCAAGTTTTGCTAACATATCCCTTTCAATTGATATTATAGCTAATCCACTTAATCTTTCTTGTGACATTGTTGATCGTAGGTAGGATTTTATTATTTTAATTTTGAAAAACTTCGTTCTGCAGAAGCAACAGTTACAGGTATTCTCAATAATATTCTGTAAGCAATATATGCATTTGGAAAAGAATCTAGTCTTTTTATATAATTAAGTATGTCAATTGGAGTGTTTTCTTCTGTTTGTAAAATCTCTTTTAAAACTTTCAATTCTGAAAAATAAATCTAAACCATCAATATCTGAAAAACTATCATGTTTCAAGGAACATTCGAGATTATGGCAGCTTTTTTTCAAACTATCATTGTCTATTGATTTTAAAATTTTAAAATAAATAAAAAGCCAAAAATGTTTTCATATATTTTAAACTGTTCAAACCTACTCTGAATTGAAGAAATAGCTTGATCTACTATGTATATAAAATAATCAATTCTAAATGATTCTTCAGCAGATTGTATTGTCTCGTCATTGACATTCTCATCAAACTGCTTCTTTCTACGAATTATACATTTTTCACGAAATATAGGTTCTATTCCATTTCAGCCGCAATCTCTCTAGCTGTAATCATAGTAGATGTAAATCCATTTTCTCTATATTTTCAAAAAAAGAAATAAGACCTTTTAATTGATCTATAGCAATATCAATACGCATATCTTTTGATTGTAAATTTTACTAACTGAGTTAACAGCAAATAATATATCATACCAAATTGTCATGCCTAATAAAAATTCAAAGTTCTCAATCTCATATGTTGCTAAACAGTTAGCTTCACTTTTAATTTTAGGATCTTCACTATTTTTTGCTAATTGCAACAGTGTATCTCTTATTTGTGGAGCTTGGTATCTTATTGCTTTAACACTTTCAATACGACTTTCCCAACGTGTTTGTGACAATGACTTAAGAGTTAAACCGGGTACATTATTTTGTAAAATTCTCCAGCGTTTTGTAGAAGAAGAAAATAATGATATATACGTTGTACAACTCCAAAAAAAGATATAGCTTTATGACAAGAGTTAGCCATATCGCAAAGTACTAGATTTAGATTATGGCAACCACATGGTGTGTAAAATGCTCTACGATTATATCTAGGAGTCTTTTTTGTACCCCTTGATGTTTTCCTTTCATATTAGATCCATTATCCTCTCCCTGTCCTCATACATCATTAATATCAAGTTCAAGATTTCTTATTGCATCTATAATTGCATTAAAAAGACCTTTTCCAGTGGTATCATCTACTTTTAGAAATTCTAAAAAATATTCTTCTATTTTTATTGGACTTAATGAAATATCTACACATCGTAATACGAGAGAATTTGCTCTTGATGACTAACATCCGGAGTGCAATCGAGTATAATTGAAAAATATTTTGCTTCTTTAACTCTTTTAATAATTTTACTTCTAATGTCATTTGCTATTAAATTTATCAATTCATTTTGTATATTATGTCCAAGATAATGATGTGAATTTCATCATGGTTGAATACGTCGAATATGTTCTTGTATTACCGGATCAAATTCTGCAATCATTTCAATTAAACTTAAAAAATTTTCCATTATTTTCTTGATATATCTTTTCATTTGTTCCTCGAAATGGCCAAATTATTTTTACCAAGATTCTTTACGACAGCAATAATTCTAATAATACTTTTTTCCAATGATCTTTCTCTTTGTTAATTTGTTCTTGGATATTTTTATCAATTGTTTTATTTTTTGACAATCTTATTTCTAAATCAATCCAAGTATTCATGTTAGTAATATGCTCATTAGTTGTCTCATGACTCTTAAGCTTAACACCAAGATTTCTCCAATCTTTAGTTCCTTCATTAGTTAGTTTACTTGTATTACAATATGAATTAAACAACTTACAACAAAAAAAAATACTCTATCCAAATCTTTTGAATATACTAGCATTTTCTATCATGCTTCTCCCCATTTGCTCTCCCCATTTGGTAATTTTCGAATATAATATGTAGCAGAAAAATATCTAGAGAATTCACCTTGGGAAAATCTAGATCATTATCTCTAATTGGGCCCTTTTCTACTAATAAATCTCTTAGTTTTGTATCAATATTTGTCCACTGACTTGGATCATAAATATTTGTAGGAATATGATGAGTTGTTTCATTAATATTCTCATGTTCTTCATTAAGAATTGACTATCGTTATGAATATCTTCATTGATATCTTTTGTTCGACTATTTTATGATCTTCTAACTCATTTAGATCAATTTCTTGTTCATTTATTGTTATATTTTGCTTATTGCTTGTAACAAATTTATCAAGAGCTCCTTTTTGAGATTGAATTAAATCATCTATTCTTTTTTTTTTAATTTTTGAGTACCCGGATTCGTATTTTCTAGTAGACATATTTATTATTTATAAATTTAACTAATAATATTACAAATAAAATAAGCACTAACTATAATAAACAAAGAGTATGAGCTTGGAATTTAAAAAAGTCTAAAAGCACAGAACAATAGAACCTGATTTAACAATTTATCAGTGTTGGCCACAAAGATTATAGAACCTAAAAAAAAAAAAGATTATATTTGATTAGTGAGCCATGATTAACATATATTATCAAAACTATATTATAAAAATAAGTATCACATAAGAACAAAAAAAAAAGAGGGGAAAAAATAATAATAAAATGCATACCTTTTGGCTTCCATCAGAACAAAACAAGTTCCTTTTGGAGTCCAAGTTGCAGTGATAGAAATTAGAAGGAGAATAGAGTATGGAGAAAAAAAAGACTCTTGAATTGAAAGGATTCAATAAGAACACAGAGGAGTTGTTCTCTTTGGATTGCAAGCAGATGTAGAAAAAATCTATAAAGAGGAAGAATTTTAGAACTCAAAATGAATTCATTACTCGTTGTAATTGCAAGGTTTTCTTTTTTATGTTTTTAAAGACTACAACTTTTCTCATTTTTTGGAATGTGAAAGGTATAAACCATGTGAAGCCCATGAAGGAGTAGTTCGTTGGATTTTTTGGGATGTGGAACGTCTACAACTTTTCTCTTGTTTTGGAATGTGAAAAGTTTAACTCTTTTGGAATGTGTTTAAACATGTGCCTTATTTTTTGGGATTTGTTATGAGGCCTTTTTTAGAATGTCAAAGTTTAAAATGTGGCCTTATTTTTTGGGATTTGTTATGAGGCCTTTTGGAATGTCAACAGTTTAAAATGCATGGGGCCTTATTTTTTGGGATTTGTTATGAGGCCTTCTTTTTTGGGAGAAACAAGCAACTTTATTTTTATTTTTTTTTTTGGAAGTTTAGAACATTGGGGGCCTAAAATTTTGGGGGCCTAAAGCAAGGGCTTTTATTGCCTTATGTTTAAGCCGGCCTTGATTATATTCTACCTTTATTCAAGCACCCCCTTAGTCCAAAGGTGATGATGATGTTTTTCATTTTTCTTGATTGTGTCTACAGAGTGAAGATGGCCATATCATTGACTGTGTTGATATCTATAAGCAGCCTGCATTTGACCATCCCTTGCTCAAAAATCACACCATACAGGTTTTTTCAATTCCTGTTTTAGTTACTCCTAATCGATTGATGTGTTCATTTCCATGCTCCCTGTTTACCTAGAAGCAGGAATTTGTAGAAACCATGTCATGGTTTCGGTGGATACTGATGATAAATTTTAAAGCAGAGACATTGTTGATATAATATGATTGAAGGTCCCCATTTGTTGCAGCGCAACTGAATTCTTCAACTTATCCGTTTCTATGTTAAATCAAATTTCAGTTAATCCTGCCTTACCGTATTAGGTATTGGCCTTGTAATACTTCAGAGTCTAGGATTGTTTACCTTCTAATATGAAACTACTCTGGATTTTTTTCACATTCCATTACAGATGAGACCAAGCTCTTATGATAGGGAAAATATGTCATCTTCAAAACCAATACAACAGTTGTGGTATAAGAGCGGAAGTTGTCCAGAAGGAACAATTCCTATTCAAA
>CM022944.1:18327522-18596204 GCA_012931725.1 Litsea cubeba | reverse complement strand
AAACAAAGCTGTTGGTAAGAGACCTGAACTCTCTGATGCCTTCAAAGAACGAGTAGAGAAGAAATACCCGTTTGATGAAGATGTTGATGAAATCTTCGGGGCTCTTGTGGCAAACGGCAAGCTCACCTTGCCTGAACCAAAAAGACCGGGTGATGTTGGCAAAACCAACGATCCTCGGTACTGTCCATACCACCAGATGATCTCGCATCCTCTCAATCAATGCTTCGTTGTGAGAGAGAAAATAAATGAGATGTGGAAAAACGGAGTCATCACCTTTGACAAAAACTATGGGTCTGCCTCCGTCAACATGGTGACATGTGGACAAACATCAAGATCACCGAAGAAGAAGATCACTACTTCCTTCAAGGTGATAAACTCAATCGAAGCGTCCGAGGAACTGGTTCCTTACCCGACACCAGACGGACAACCGATATGGGTACATCCCGATCTCCTGGAAGATGAAAATTGGGAGGTCGTGAAAAAAAGCCTACAGCTCAACAGCGAAGGCAGGCTAGGAAACATCTCCTCAAGCTCAAACGGCAAGAGAAGACCCAGCCAAAACTAGAGGTCAAAGAAAAGGCAGAGGCTTCCTCTACCGCTTCACTGGAGGTAACAAAAACATCCCTTCCAGAGACTTCAAAGGGGGTAAGGAAATTCACTCTCAGTGATTTCATGCCACCTCAATTCAAAGAAGCCATGCAGGAGGCATCATACTCTTGCAATTCGGTAGTTGGATTCTCCATTGATGGATACGAGTCCAGCGACACCGATGATGGATTCGAATCCAACTACACAGATGAGTGGGAGGAGTCCCTTGAAACAGGAGAATATCTCTCCGATGAAGAATGGGTTCCTGAGTCTCATCTTATGCCAGTAATCTGGTATAACCCCCTACAGCCACAAGGATCCTGGTCTGATGATGAAGAAGACCAAGAAGCTGTACAAGAAAATGCTGCTGACCCAGCACCTCTCATTACTCCAGTGGAAATCAACAATGTTGAGCCACAAAGAGATGATGAAGAAGAAGATCCGGCTCCCATGCCTGATCTTGAAGAATATGCAAGGATCTTGCAGCGACTCGCTCTAGAACAAGAGCAAGAACGCGTCAACGAGCCTCCTCGCAATCCAGAGCCTGAAGTCCCTGAAGACCACCAGGTACATCCTCCCTTAACTCCTGAAAATGGAGAAAATTGCTGGATAGACGATCCTCTCACATCCGAGGATGAGTCTGACTCCGATCAGGCAACGTCTCCCGTCAGAGCTTCCTGTAATGTGATAATTCGGGATTATAGCTCTTCCGAAGCATCGTCTGATGAGAGCACTTACACTCCGGCGACGCCTAGCAATATCTTCTGGAGCCACCTCGTCTCACGTGACTTTCACTGAGATGACACCCTCTCAGGTTTCTTCTCCTGAGACTGTGACTTCAAAGTTCACACCCTTCCTGACTGAAGAATTCCCAGCCATTGATGCTTGGGACGATGAATTAGTCAACGAAGAAGAAAGATTGCTGGATGCTGTTCAGGACTTGTTCCCGGAAAATGCTCCATGCAACACAATCACTGAGGATGGTAACTCTGCTGCTGATGCATCCTCAGCAAATGAAAAACGACAGCCTCTTGATCCTGAAGACAATCTTCCAAACGAAGACCCTTCTCAAGAAGCTCTCGAAGTTGGTAGAGGCACCCGCTCTGGCCGGGACTACCACAAAAATTACAACCAATCTTCCTTTACATATGTAAATCCTTCGGGAAAAGATGTTGTAAGCGCCCCTAGTGGCAACAATGATGAACATGCAGGCCCTAAGGAGGCTTTCAAGTATGACTTGATTGAACACTTCAAGCACATACCTGCACGTCTGCACATCCTAGATTTGTTGCGAATGTCTCCGCACACTCGTGATAATCTCATTTCGGAATTACAAAAGCTGAATGAGGATGTCGACAAACATGCCCCGCAAGTCCTCCAAATTGAAATGGATTACCGGGTCAAAAACTCAGAAGCCTCCTCAAAGGGAAAAAAGAAGAAAACTGAGGGATCATGCATTGAATGCCTCTCGGTTAAAAAAGCAGCCAGTGCAACCATCGCCTTCACAAAGGATGACCTCCTACTTGGCGAAACCAGGCATAGAGTTCAGATCGACCCAGGTTCTGCACTCAACCTCATCTCCACATCGGCTCTTGAAGAGTTGGGCATCCCACCCAGCAAACTGAGCCACACATCTGTATCTATCTTTGGATACGATGGGAGTACTCAAAGGCCTATCGGCAAAATCAGGTTCAAATTGCAGATCGGTGATCTTATCTCTGAGGTCACAGTGTATGCAATAAAGACCCCTTCATGCTACAACATCCTTCTCGGACGCCCTTGGATCCATGAGAATGGTGTTGTCCCTTCAACTCTACATCAATGCATCAAGTTTGTTGGCGACGACGGCATGATACATCGAGTCTTTGCGGACAGAAAACCCTTCAAAGGTAAAGAAATCCACTTCGCAGACTCACAGATGTATGAAGGTGAAAAAGAAGAAGAGGAGAAGCATACAGCATCCTTTGCCGAAAATCTCCAGAAAGATAAAGGCAAAGCTCCTCAACAATCACCGGAAAAAAAAAACCATCCGGTAAATCTGAAGAGAGCATGCAAACTCCCTTCATCATCTCCCTCAAATCTTCAAAGCCTTTGGTCATCACAACTAAAGTGAAGAAGGCAAAACAAAAGCCTGGGGGCAAATTTGTTGTCTCTTTCGTGTCTATCATGCAAGATACGGACTCGGATTCAGAGCCAGAAGACAACAAATCGTCAAGCCAGCTGACATTCAGCAAGTTCAGCCTGCTCTTACTCCAATGGAGACACACTTCTGACATAGAAGATCCTACGTCAGGCTTCCTTCGTTGTTCCAGCAACTTCACAAAAGGAAAAGCCGATCTTCTTCCATAGATCGGATGCTTCTTCATCAAAATTCCATGCTTGAACCTTTCCAAAATAAAGGTACGCCTCAACTATCCTTATACAGTTCTGTGGCACAAGCTATTATGAAGAAAATGGGCTATGACGCTCAAAACCAGTCGGTTTGGGAGAAGGACGCGGTATCTCACGCCATTGGGGCCCGTCTTGACCCAAAAGCCAGCTGGAAGATTGGAGACTCTACGGCTATGTAGAAAGTCTTCACACGGGTTAGGGTATGATCCTGACACTCCCTTGAGACAGTTGACACAAAGGCTTAAAAGTCAATATACTGACAAGCCTCAACAGTCTCAAGTCCATGAAGACATCGATCTCCCTATTATCTCTTTGATGAGTCACCTGACAAAGAATCCAGGAAGCTCATCCAATTGGCACGATTTCTCCGAAAATGAAGAGGAGTTGTCCGATGGCACAGACGTGTGGACTTCTGACCCAGAAGAAACCCTCATCTCCAAAAGAAGTAGCCTACTTCGACTCGGTTTCAACAGGCGATTGGGATCATCTCATAGCAAGCCTTGGGAAAATTACCGATCAAGAAGACCCGTGGAAAGGAACAAAACCTTGGTCTGGAAATTCCCTTGAAACCCCAGAAGGTTTCGTTGAGCTGGAAGCCTCCGAAAATATTGTGGAGGACCCACCTTCGAACCTTCCAACAGAAGATCCTGTTCAAAAGATAGACTTGGGAACACCAGATAACCCACGTCCTGTATTCATAAGCAAGAATATAAAGGATGATGAGTTACCCGAGTATATCGCTTTTCTTCGTGAGTTCGTTGATTGCTTTGCATGGTCTTACGCTGAAATACCAGGCTTAGACCCCAAAATAGCAGTTCACAAACTCAATCTTCAAGAAGACATCAAGCCTGTCAAGCAAGGCCAAAGAAGATTCCGTCCAGATGTGATGGATAAAATTGAACAAGAAGTTCAAAAACTCAAAAGCGTCGGCTTTATCCGTGAGGAACAACATCCTGAATGGTTGGCCAACATTGTCCCCGTGACAAAGAAAAATGGGCAGATCAGGGTCTGTATTGATTATAGAGACCTGAATGGCGCATGCCCAAAAGATGAATTTCCGCTCCCCATACCAGAGGTAATGATTGATAATACCTGTGGATTCGAGCGAATGACATTCATGGATGGTTTCTCTGGCTACAATCAGATAAAGATGCATCCTGAGGATGAAAAACATACATCCTTTCGAACCCCATTTGGCGTGTATTGCTACACTGTCATGCCATTTGGTCTGAAGAATGCTGGTGCCACATATCAGAGGGCTATGATGAAAATATTCCAAGATATGCAGCACAAGACGGTTGAATGTTACGTTGATGACCTCGCCGTCAAAAGCAAAAGAAAAGAAGATCATCTCGAAAATCTTCGAGAAGTCTTCCTCCGGCTCGCAAACACAAACTGCGAATGAATCCATTGAAATGCTTCTTCGGCGTCTCGTCGGGTAAGTTCCTCGGATTCTTAGTTCGGAAAGCTGGAAATAGAGCTTGACCCCATAAAAGTCAAAGCCATTCTAGAAATGCCCTCTCCAAGAACCTTGAGAGAACTCAAAGGGCTTCAAGGGAGATTGGCCTACATCAGACGGTTCATCTCCAATCTTTCGGGGAAATGCCGTCCATTCTCCCGGTTGATGAAAAAGGTGTAAACTTTGTCTGGGATGCTGACTGTGAAGCTGCTTTCCAAGACATCAAGTCATACCTGACAAAACTTCCAGTGTTAGCTGCTCCTACCACTGGAAAACCATTCATCTTGTACACAAGAGCCCTTGATCACTCTCTGGGAGCTCTGCTTGCGCAAGAAAATGATCAAAGAAAAGAAGCTGCTCTATATTACCTCAGCCGCATGCTAGTAGGTGCAGAGCATCGCTACTCTCCAGTCGAAAAAGAATGTCTTGCAGTGATGTTCGCCGTACAAAAGATGCGTCACTACTTGCTTTCCAACACAGTCTACCTAGTCTCGAGGGTCAACCTCTTGAAGGTCCTTGTCACAAAGGCAGGTTCTCTCAATGCTCGACTGGCAAAATGGTCCATCCTTCTGTCACAATTTGATATTAGGTATGTACCACAAAAAGCAATCAAAGGGCAAGCTCTAGCGGACTTCCTCGCAGAGCATCCATTGCCTAAAGATTCTCCACTCAGAGATGATCTCCCAGACGAACCAGTCTACAATGTGGAGACTTTCTCACAAAGTGCCTCCTGGGACATGTACTTTGACGGTGCAACCAGGACAAATGAAAAAAGACAGCTGATCTCGGGAGTTGGCATCCTCTTTGTTAGCCCCGACAAATACATGATTCCACACGCTTTCTCGCTACTGGAACCATGCACAAACAATGCAGCTGAATATCAAGCTCTGATCTTAGGATTGGAACTCGCCATCGAATCCGGTATCAGCATGCTGGAAGTCTTTGGAGACTCTCAACTGATCGTCAACCAGATGAATCAGAAATTTGAAGTCAGGAAGCCAGATTTGCTGCCCTACTACAACAAGGCACAATTACTTCTGCAAAAGTTTGACATCTGTCACATCACCCACATTCGTAGAGGTGAAAACATACGTGCAGATGCCCCTAGCCGGACTTGTCGCATCCATGGCAATCCAGGAAGGGGAAAACATGCAAGTCACAGTGTGCGAAAGGAGAATCCTTCCTCCTCTTAACACACACCAAGCAGTTGCTGAATGCCACCAAGTGGTCGGAAGTCGGATTTCAATCCTTCAAACTTCAATTGGCGACTGGAGGGATCCGTTCATTGATTACATTATGTTCGGAATCCTACCTGAAGATCCAAAAGAACGGGTAAGCATCCAAAGGCGAACCCCAAGCTTCCATTTGGATATTCCTTCAAAAATCCTTTACAGGAAATCCTTCAACGGAGTACTTCTACGATGCTTGTCACAATAAGAGGCTGAAGAAACACTCAAAGAAGTTCATGCTGGTCTTTGTGGAGCTCATCAGGCTGGACCTAAGCTCTATGATCAGATAAAAAGGTTAGGATATTACTGGCCTACCATGGTAGCTGACGCAATGCAATTTGCTAAGCGCTGCCAACAATGCCAAGTTCATGGAGATTACATTCACATGCCTCCAGAATGGCTGCATCCTACAGCGATCTCATGGCCTTTCGAAGCCTGGGGTATGGACATCATAGGTCCTATCTCTCCCCCTTCAAGCAAAGGTCATCGCTTCATCTTCGCCGCTACGGATTACTTCTCCAAGTGGTCAGAAGCATTTGCGTTTAACGAAATGAAGACCTCATCAGTCCTTCAGTTCCTACGCACCAACATCATTTGTCGTTTCGGCATACCCAAAAGATTCGTCCATGATAACGGACCACAGTTCCGGGATCATCGATTCTACAGGTTCTGCGACAAATACAAAATCCAAAGCTGTCCTTCGACTCCATACAATCCGGCAGCAAACGGGTTAGCAGAAGCTTTCAATAAGACACTCTGCAAAATCCTCAAAAAAATGGTCTCTAGTCACAAAAAAGACTGGAGCGACAAAATGTCTGAAGCTTTGTGGGCCTATCGAACCACCGTTCGTGAACCAACCCATAGCACACCATTCTCCTTGGTCTATGGATGCGAAGCTGTCGTGCCCTTGGAAGTACAAATTCCTTCCTTGAGGGTATCCTTGCAAAATGACATGACTCAAGAAAGCAATGTCAAATTGCGGCTCCATGAGCTGGACAATCTCGATGAGAGATGGCTCGAAGCTCAACAAAGCATTGAACTTTACCAAGCACGTATGGCAGGATCTTTCGATAAAAAGGTCAGGCAACGCGCCTACAAAAAGAATGACTTGGTTCTTGCGGTAAAAAGACCAATGGTCTTCGCTCACAAATCCAAAGGCAAATTTGAGCCGAAATGGGAGGGACCCTACGTCATCGACAAAGTTTTCTCCAATGGCGCATATGCACTCCTAAACATGGAAGGTGACAGATGTATGCTGCCCATCAATGGCAAGTTCTTAAAGCGGTACTACCCTTGAAGACTTACCCAACTGGGTAAGAGCAATGCCTGTACGGCCAAAACTGGTTTCCAGGTACACGCTCGCTAAACCCACCCTTTTTTAGAATTTTCATGTCAAATATTGAAATTTCTAGAAATCTAAAACAATGCTTACTTTCATCGTTTCATTGTTCAAAAAAAATATATATCCAAGTTTAGGAACCTTTCCCTAACTTGTCCAAAATTTTCAACCCTTGAACCCAAAATTCATGGTTTGAAACAAAATCCGGATTCAGGGATTTCCACCCTAGTCCACCCTGCCTTTTACCGCCAAAATGGTTTTAGGTCAAAATTTATGACCCTCGTGTCTTTAAACAAAGAAAAAAAAATGGTTTTTTCAAAAACCGCGAGGAAGCGACGCTTAGTCAATACTCGCACAAATCGGAAGCAAGCGAACCACGTTCGACACTTCCAAAATCGCAGGGAAGCGACATTTCGTCGATACTTGCAAAATCCAAAACTGTGGAGACGCAACATTTCAGTTGATATCCACAACCCAAATTTCAAAGGTTCGAAAAAACCTAAAAAACTGTGGAGACGCAACATTTCAGTTGATATCCACAACCCAAATTTCAAAGGTTCGAAAAAACCTAAAAAACTCTGGAGACGCAACATTTCAGTTGATATCCATAACCCAAAGGTTCGAGAAAACCACAAATTTCAAAAATCGTGGGGAAACGACATCAAGTCAGTACCCGCAAAACCAAAATTTTTGAAAAGCAAGGATGCGACATTCCATCGATACTTGCACCCAAATCCGCGAGGATGCGACATTCCATCGATACTCGCAACCGAATGAGCAAGGATGCGACATTCCATCGATACTTGCAAGAACATTCAGCAGGGAGGCGACTTTTAGTCGATACTTGCATTTTTTGAAAACCAAACCGGCTATAAATGCCACAAACAGGCTATAAATGCCACAAACCGGCTATCAATGCCACCAAAACAAAACCGGCTATCAATGCCACAAATAAAAAAACTTGGATTTCAAAAAAAAAAAAAAACGGCTATCAATGCCACCAAAACAAAACAGGCTATCAATGCCACCAAAAACCGGCTATAGATGCCACAAAACAAACCGGCTATCAATGCCACCAAATTGGCTATAGATGCCACAAAAAAAACTCGGCTATCAATGCCACAAGAAAAGCTGGCTCTCATGCCAAAATTGGCTTCCATGCCACAAACAAAAAACCTGGCTTTCATGCCAAAACAATCACTTGACAAAAGATTTTTCACAAAATGACAACCTTTTGATCAAATCCCATTTAGCAATTACTTTTATCACAAAAAGATTCAAGTGAGCGTAGGGATAACAAAAAAAAAAAGAGAAAAGAGTACCAAAAAAATACATATGGTACCAAAAAAAGAAAGTGTTCACAAGCACTACAAAAAAATAAGTACCAAAAAAATACAAGTGGTACAAAAAAAAAGAGAAAAGAGAGAAGGATGGTTTCTGTAAAAAAAATATATATACAGGAGCTCAATCAAAAAATGGTCTCCAGCCAAGAGTTCAGCTCCCCAAGCAAACTTTTAGCCTCAGCCGTCAAGGATTCCAAGGCACGCTTCTTCAGGAACCTGCCATGAGATGCTGGAGTGGGCTGTACCCCTTCTCTCACACCAGGAAGCTTACCTCGAGCAGTTTGCCATTGTTCCTCCTCATCAGACTTTCTTTTGAGAACCCGTTCGGCATCTGCAACCTGGTGAATCAGGGCACTCTCCCTGTCGCGAGCCTCTATTATGGCAGTCCACTTGGCAGCGACTTGTGCCTGCAAATGCTCAAGACGTTTCCTGGCCTCATCGACCTCCCTGTCAAGGATGTTAAGGTCATGTGTCAGCCTGATGATGGCTATCTCTTCTAAGTTCCTCTTTCGGACTGCCTGCTTCTTGCTTTCTGTAGCCTCATCCAGGTCAGACTTAGCCTTATCAGCAGGGTCCAGGAACATCTCCTTGAAGAACTGGTCATCAGCCAAACTCACGGTCTCAAACCACTTGTCACCCAGTGCAATGATCCTATCAACGATCGCCCTGGCACCTGTGACATCCAGACCAGCCTCTTCAGCAACACTGAGAATCTCCTGCACATGCTGGATCATGCCAAATCCGGCTTCCAAGTGCCCAGAAAAGAGAGTCTCAATCCAAGAGCTCAGAACTCGCATCACCACCTTCTTCGCAAAAAGAAGAGATGGCCCAGCTGAGGATTCGCCCAACTCCGTTGGTCGGCTACTCATATCATCATCTGTTGAAAGAGTAACAAAAGAACTCTTTCCAGCTGAATCTACTCCTGCTCGGGAAGGGATCTCAGCGCGAGGAATCTCCTCAATATTGTTAGAGCTGGTCCCAGGAATCTCTACCTCTGGATCAACCTCTGGCATCTCTTGCTCTGGAAGCGACGGATCCTCCTCTGCCACTTCAAAACCTGCAAAGGAAACACAAAAAAGGTATGAATATGACCCTGTTTGAAAATCATTATCAGAGTTATAACTACAAAATACCTTCTTCGACGACTGGCGGAACACTTTCTTCCTCCATGAACTCATCGAAAGCATCATCAACATTTGCGTCAATCGATGGTTCAAAGTCATCAGAACCCTGTGGCAAGTCAGCTGACAACAAAAAAAAAAAATGTGTTAGCAAGCCAAGTCACAAACTCAAAAAAAAAAAAAAAAGAGCAAAAGAAGTCGTACCAATTGGAGATTCTGGATTTACTCCAGAGTCCCTCGGTTCTTCTTCAGGTGCCTCGACAGGATCCATCACCACCTCATCGGTTGGGACCTCAGGCATCACCAAGTCTTCCTCTGCTAAAAAAAAAAAGAAGAAAAGCATAAACAAGAAGCAAATCATAACATGGAAAAAAATCCCATGAAAAGAAATGGAAAGAGAAAAAGGAAGAATCATACCTTCACCGACGGTCTCTTCTTCTCGGCTTCTCTTCTCTGGAGGCTCGTCCGCATCCACTGGCACATCCTCATTGATAGTAAGAGGAACTTCCAAGTCAGGAGAATCCTCATGCTGCCCCTTGCTGCGATGATGACTCCTCCTCCTCTTACCTCTGCGGGCTCGCTTCTTAGAGGAACCTGCCCCACTGTCAGAGTCAGGTTTCCCACTTGACTCCTCACTGGATGGTCTGCTCTTGCCAGTAGACTCCACGGAAGCTTGCCTCTGTGCCGCTTGCATCCAAGCACCAAGTTCGGCTTCCTCCTGTTCTAGCTGCTCCAAAGCCTCATCAGGTATCTCTCGAACAGCTTCAGAACCAATGACGCCCTGGTCACCGAGAAAGCCTATCTTGTGCTTCTCTCCAGAAAGGAAGGCCCAAACTTCCTCTCGCCGGATGCCATCCGACTTTCCAAGGCCCTTTCCAGATGCCAGCTTCACATCAAGCTCCTTCTTGGAAAGCCCCCGATATGCCGAAAAGCTCTCCGCGAACCACTTCGCAAAGCCGGCAGTCCGGGAAGTCAGCAACACAGGATAAGAAATCATGGCTGTAGTGTCTTCAGCACTATAGAAAGCCCATGCATTTCTCCCGTCCTGTAAGCCTCCAAAGCGCTTCACCATGCTTGAAGGCGCTCCAACAACGCCTTGAGAAAAGCCCAGCTGCAAAGCAAAGCGAGAGGGTACATACGGCTGGATGTCGACGAAAAGATGTCTACGGTACACCATCGTGCCGACACGTATGCTGAAAAGCCACTCTCTCTCTGCATTTGTCAAGGAATAATGCCTTCCCAACCCCACCCTGGTAGAGTCTCGGGAGGCACCAAAATCAAAAGCCTTCTTCCGCAACTCCGGAGAAAGCTTTACTGAAGATTGCCCCATCTCGACGTCCCTGAACCGTCGGATCCTCATGCGGGCAAACAAAAGTGATTCGGACACGGCTTTGCCCTTAGCCAGTCGAATCATCAGAGGATCATCATCCTGTGCAGCACCCAGCCGATGGAAGCCAGGACAGTGGTATACATACCACGAATAAAAGATATGGGCTGAAAATACCCTATTCATGGGAAGCCCAAGCCGAACCAGAAAAGCAGCAGCCTGCAGTTCGGTACACAGGTAGGAGTAAAGAACTGGCACCAAAGCAAGCTACTCTCCAAACGCCATCTGACAAGCCGGGAAAATACAATGCGGCCTGATGTGCGTTCCATCTCCTCCAGCAAAAACAGCCTCACCAAGCCAATAAGTGAGGTAAACAGCGAGATCTCTCCGCAATGCAATGTCAGGACATATGGCGTTTGTACTTGCACAGAAATCTCTCAACTCTTCTTGCATGGCCAAGATCTTCTTTGAACTTGGATCCTGAGCTCCGGCTTCCTGGGTCACGCTATCAGAAGACTCCCTGCTATAAAAAAAGTTGGGGAATGAAGAGCAAAAACTCTTCCAACTGCTGGATCTAACTTTCAAACCCCCCTTCTCCTTCAAAAAATCATAGAAGGCGACGAGCTGAAAGTATAAAAGCCTGAACTCCTCAGACTGCCCCTCGAGGACGCTGTCAATCGGCATAAACTCCTCATAGAGTTTGCCGAGGATGGGCAATCCAGTAATGGCGCTCAGCTCCTTCAAAGAAAAACCAATCTCACCATTCGTCACAACGAAGGTATTGGTTTGAGGGAGGAATGACTCCAGCATAGCCATGAAGGCCTCGTCGGAAAAGATCACGGTCTCCCTAAAGGCGCGGACCGCATCAAAAATCCCGGCTTCCTTCAAAACGGCGCCACCAATCAGCAGGACGCGATCAGTCCATGACTTCCACTCGGAGTCAGCATTGAAACGACCTCGACGTCGGAAAGGCTTGATCCAATTGCTGCCGTCACCACTGAAAATACCAAGGCCCACCGGTCTCAAATCGACCGACGGATAATCAGAGCCCTGGTAGCCGCTGGATGGCATCAACAGGTCCATATCAACAGGCGACCTCTCCGTATATCCAGGAGAACCGCCAACAAAAACCCCGGTCTTGATTACATTTGTCCTTCTCACCCAGCTTGGAGGATCTTCCCTCTTAGGGCACGTGGGGGCAAGGCTCAGAATCGAGACGGTGCGATCAAACGTCGACCGGGGTAGCAACAGTCTTCTTCTCACCATCTGCTGTGAAGGAAAACTGAAAACATCTCCTCTGGTATGTCATGTCATCAGGGACTGCATCACCAAAGAAGAAGGTAGGCTTGGGCAAAACGCTCTGATCTTCCATCACCCATGGACGACTGCTTACCATGATCTTATAGAATTCCTCTCCCTTGAGAGTGATCAGTCGCTGCCCTCATCTCATCTCTGTTGAGGGAGTCGCACTCTTCCAGATTTCTCTCAACATACTGGACCTTCTCAAAAGCCTGCTGAACGGCCGGATTAGAAGATCTAGAAGATCGACGAGGTACGCTTGTAGCAGGCTCTTTACCCTTGTTCGCTCTGGAGGAACCACCTGAAAAGGATGGAAAAGAAAAAGATCAAACATCAAAATGACAGAATCTCGCTAAAAAAAAATCTGGCGAAATTTTGACATGATGACGGGGCAATTCCGAAGAAAATGAACTATCCCGAAAGAAATAGAAAGCTTGAAGATGGGCTCAACATCGCTGCGAGCTCCGAAACTCCAAACTTTCGAAACCTAAAAGTCTCCGCAAAATCAGGAAGGGCTCAACATCACTGCGAGCTCCAAATTCCCAAATTTGCGAAAACTTTCAGGTATGCTATCACATCATGCTACAAATTTAATTTACAAATTAAAGGCATGCATGAACATCTAGGTTTGCAAAAAAAAAAATGCATTATCATGATGAGCAAAAAGAAAACAAAAAAAGAAAGAAAAGAAACTCTCTCAAAAAAAAAAAGGGAGGGAAAGAAAAAAAAAAGAAAAAAAAATGAGGGCTGGCCCACAGGCCGTGGCCCACAGGCCACGTGGCCGTACGGCCAGATCCGTACGGATCTGTCCGTACGGCCCACACAAAAAAAAAACATGAAAAAAAAAAAAGAAAAGAAAGCAAAAAAAAAAAAAAAAAACCCGTGTGAAAAAAAAAAAAGGGAAGCAAACACGTGAAAAAAAAAAAGAAGAAAAGAAAAGAAAGAAACAAAAAAAAAGAAAGAACTTTATTTTTCCTACAATGGAGTTTTCTTGAAAAAAAAAAGGAGAACTTACTTGAAGCCATTGATGGAGAAGAAAGGTCTTGAAGATCTTGAAGAAGAAGAGCTCTTGGTCTTGAAGCCCTCTTGAGATTATTGCAAAAGAAAGTAATAAGAGCAAGAGATCCAACCTTCTCCTTGCTTTTATAGAGGAGAGCAAACCAAAGAAGGAAAGAAGGAAGAGGTAAGTGTTACTAATTAGTAACCTTACCAAAAGAAAGAGATTAGAAAGATTCTTTCCCAAAAGAAAGATATCTTGAAGGATTTTCTCCCAAAAAGAAATCAATGACGGATTCTTTCCCAAAAGAAAGATATCTTGAGATATCCTATCCCAAAATAAAGGGATCATGAGAGATTCTCTCCAAGTAAAGATATTCTTAGATATTCTCTATCCAAATGAGATATTTTTGGATATTCTTTACAAAAATGACACCATATGAGATCTAAGCCATTTCAAAAGCTTAAGGTCCCATTGGTTAGCCCATATGAGCCAGGTTTGACCACCTAGGCACACAAAAAAAAAAAATTATTTTGGGCTTTTAGTAAAAGAGAAATCCCTCTTACCAAGAGCATACAAAATGGTTCCATGCCTCTTTTGAGTTGATTGGACCATACAAAAGAAAATTCCAAGCCCCATGAGCTTCCAAAAATCAAACCATCCAGCCTCATCTACCAAATTGAGCCAAAATCTTGAAATTGACATTCCACAAAAATCAAACCAAATCCTGGTCCCCTAACTTGCCACATACAGCCTGTTAGGTCACAAGACCAAAACCAAAAACCAAAACCTGATCCCCTAACTTGCCACATACAGCCTGTTAGGTCACAAGATCAAAACCAAAATTGATCCCCCAACATTCCACATACAGCTTGTTGGGTCACACGATCAAAACCAAACCCGACCCCCTAACCTGCCACATATAGCCTGTTAGGTCACAAGGTCAAAACCCAAATCCACATCCCTGATGTCATCTTCAAAACTTTGCCTCGAGATGGTACGTGATCCCCTTCACTACCATAAAATTCCCCTGGAAGCTCAAAAGGCTACAAATACCAAAAAGAAAGATTGCTCAAAGACTCTTGGTCAAGTCACAGGCTCTCCTTCAAAAAAAAAAAATCTCTTCGAGGCACATCGACTACAAAAGTTAAGCAACTCGCCGCTGTACCTCGAGGGGGCATTTGTTGACACCAAAAATGTCACTTTGCCTTTTCAAGATCCAAAGAGCTACATGAAGTCGCAACCTGCCATAAATAGGCAATGCTGCTTCCAAAAATCAAATCTTGTCAGAATCAAACAAAAACTGTAAGATTCTTCCAGACAGCCAAAAGAGGAGTACACAAGAAGTTTCGGGCCATTTCAAAATCATTTGGCCTAACTTCGCTTCTCCGACAGCCGAAAAGGAGCTCTCGGCGACAAAAGCTCTTCGGGACCATGGTTTCCAAGACAGAGCCTATGGATCATCTTAAAATGACTCCAATAGGTTCCCTGTCAAATTTCAAGTCAATCGGACATCGATTGACCGCACATCAAACCGCGACATCTTCATCGCGACAAAAAGCAAGTCTACAGGTGATAGGACCCCAAACGGCTTCGAAACTCAAACAAAAGCCTATGGTTGGTCTTATTTATTGCTCAGGAGGCTTCACACCAAATTTCAGGTCATTCCGACATCGTTTGGCCCAATTTCAGCTTCTGACGGAAAATCGGCAGCTCTGCGCGACAAAGTCTTCGGCTTTCTCAGGAAATTGGAAACTTTGCAAAATAAAATGCAAGGATTCTCATCAGGTTTCCTACAAAGAAATTAGGCCAATAAATGGTCAAAATGTCAAGGAAAAGTACAGAAGAAAAAAGAATCGAAAAACAACAAAAACGGACGCAAAACGGGACACGAAAGGGGGAAAACCCCCCAGGGTCGCAGACCCCTGCGACCCTGGGCCAGGGTCGCCGGCGACCTTGGAACCCGGGGTCGCCGGGAAAGCCCCGGAAACCCCGGTTTTCGCCGTTTTTTTTCGCGATTCGAGGAGCCCAGCCTCTGGTACTTTTCAAAATTCATGCTTTTAAGACACCAAGTCCTCTGACATCCGTCCAAAACACGGGTAAATCATCAAGAGTATCGAAAACAATATTGATCGCCACCTGGTCAACCAAAAAAAAGTGTGCTTTCTACCCGACCGATCGAGAAATCGACAGGACAGATGGCACCGACCCGCTGTTGGCAACAAACACCTGAAATTACATGATCATCTGATGTCGATCTACATGAAGATCCATCGATGATCATCAACAGAAGAATCTCAAAAGACGTGGCACGGCCCGCGACTCTTCAGCTGCTCGGCGACCACTTAATGCGATTAATTGACTAGCTTTATTACAGTCATTAATCCATTTCTTTGGACGGCCCAATCAGAAGCAAGCATTCGGGAGTTACAAGTCAAGAGATTCATGGCATTTAACCCATGAAACTCCTCCCATCATGGCGATTAAAGGCGATTAAATGCCCTCAATCTCCTCCGGCCAATCAGAAGCCAAGAAAAAGGAGTTACAAAATAAATAATTCAATTTTGTAACTCCTCCCATTATGCGGCTTAATGACAATAAAAGCCCATAAACCCTCCTAAAAGGCTACCTAAAAGCCTATAAATAGGAGGGCTCTCCAAGAAGAACAGACACACAACATCAACAGACAGCAGACAGAAATCCAGAGAAAGGAAAAAGAGAGAAAACTCTGCGGAAATTCTACACCGGCCACCGCAACAAGGTGACAAAAGTCCCTTGGGGGGTACCCCCCCCCCAAGGTCCTTGCCTTCTCCTCCTGCCTCCAATGGCTTAGATATGGCTTTTCAGCCCGTCTACTCGGCTTTTTATTGGACATAGGACCTTCCTTTGGTCTTTGTCCTCTAAAAACCCGAGGTTATAGCCAAGCCAAGCGAATCAATAGCATCCTCTGTTCTCATCTGCATGGATGATGGCGAAGCCCACATATGGCTTGCGACCGTCAATCTAAACGAGTCCCCCACAATCTCCTGAGAAGTTAGATCCTCCTTTTCTTGCTTTTCATTGTAGTTTGTATTTTTTTAAAAAGAGACAAAAATCACAATTCTTGTCTTTCATTGTTGATAAGGATTGTAAATCGGCTATAAATGCCAAAATCGGCTATAAACGCCAAAAATCGGCTATAAACGCCAAAATCGGCTATAAATGCCAAAAAAAATCGCCTTTCACGGCAAATCAAGAAAATGTCTCTTTTCTTAAATATATGTGCAATGGAAAACTTGAAAGAAGTTGATTTCCTTTTTACTTGCGAAGGTTGATCTCCGGATCACCACTTGCAATTCCAAGTAAAAATAGAAAATCTGGCACACCCACAAAAAAAGAAATGTTGATGCACGCCCCCTTTTGCCCCCCGGTTACGAAAGGGTCGGAACCAAACGGACTCCCACGTCCGCCGCCCTCGGTAGGAACCCGGGCATCGGGAGCGCGGTCCATCATTTAACACCTGGCCAGGGCCCACTTGATGAGGAACAACTGGAAATATATAGACCCGTTCGGATAAGGAAACATCCGTCATATCTGGATGATTATTGCAGTTTAATGGAAACCGTAGAGGATTTGGATCCGACATCCTACTCTCAAGCAGTCAATGGGCATGATGTGCAAGCCAGTCGATACTCCCATTAGCAAAAATGAAAAAATGTCCAGCAAACAGGGGCCCACAACTGAGGAAGATAAGGCAATAATGCAGGGCAAGCCTTATGCTCAGGTTGTGGGAAGCATCATGTATGCGATGCTGTGTACGAGACCGGATGTTGCATTCGCCGTGGGTCTCGTGAGTAGATTCCTAAGTAACCCTGGATTACCTCATTGGTATGCGGTTAAGAGGATTCTATAGTACATTAAAGGCACCTTGAAGTTGCAATTGTGTTATCAAGGTGATGACCTGAAATTGCGTGGCTATTCCGATGCGGATTGGGCCGGTGACTTAGACAAAAGAAAGTCAACCACATGCTATGTGTATACTCTGGGGGGAGGTGCGATCTCTTGGGGTAGCAAGAAACAGACCTCAACGGCATGTCTACGGCCGAGGCAGAGTATATAGCCTGTAGTACAACAGTTCAGGAGGTTGTCTGGTTAAGAAACTTTTTATGTGGTATTGATTTAATCAGTATGGAGCAGCCTGTCCCAATGAATGTAGATAGTACGTCTGCCATCTCTATGGTGACTGAGCCAAAATTTAACAGCAGATCAAAGCATGTTGAGATAAAATATCATTTTGTCCGGGAGAAGGCTTAGAATGGAGAAATTGAACTTTCTTATTTACCTTCTAAGGAATTGATGGCTGATGCTCTCACCAAACCGTTGCCTGCTGAAGAATTTGCGAGGCATGTGATGCGCATGGGACTTAAATACATTTGATGTACATTGACACGTTTGTCAAAACATGGCATTCGTGCCAAGTGAGAGATTGTTAGAAAAATTATGTGGCCCGACTGCCATTGGGCCCACGCCAGATCGAGCCCGGCGGTGTGCCGCAGATGAACTCCCAACAAGTCTTGATCTGGTTGAGTCAGATAAGGATCAAACTCTTGGTGATAGAGTTTGGATCAAGTTCAGACTCTCAGTTGACAGAATTCCCACGCTGGTCAAGAGATGTGGGATTCCAGGAGAGGTAGTGTCCGGATAGAGTTGTAACTCCTAGGGATTGCTCTATATAAGGGAGATGGGAACTCTTGGTTGATTATCCAGAAGATCTGAGAGCATTCGCAGCGAGTTCGCAAGTCTACCTCACACCGGAACGCAAAAGGTTCTCGGCGAGTTCGGTTCCGAGACCCATCTGGGACCAGCAACTTCTTTCAATATCAAGCCAGGAGATTTTGGCTTCAATTTTGACCGTCAGTTATAATTTTGACCGACGGTTATGTAACTAATCATACAACTTCCCTCTCATTTTTCCATCAAATAACTCATGTTTCAGTTATTCCTATGTAACCATATCATTTTTTCTCCAATTTTTCAATTTCTATTTTATCCAACTTGTCCTATGGAAATAGATAATTTTTTTAATATGTGATTATTTATTTTATAGGGAGATACCATGCTGAGCACGGTTTATTGTGCTAGTTAGGTATTATTGATAGGAATGCAGTTGTTATTCCATGTGGAATCTTAATTTTCCATTTCAATTATGAGAATTCACTAGGCTAAATTGTGAAATGACACTTTTGGCATGTGAAATTTTAACTTTCTAGATGTTGTAGTGCATTTGGGATTTCACTTGAAGAGTAAGCATATGGAGAATTTCAATTTCTCACCAACAAGGAGCTAGGAGTCTAATTGTTGATTTTTTTATTTGTTTATTATTATTATTTTTGTACCCCGCCAAGAATTGGTGATGTTATCTGCTCTTGGTAAGAATCGAACTCTAGGCCCAGAAATAATCTCTCTTCCTGCATTAAAAGGTGGACCCCATTAGATACTGAGATTTTAGGGACGAGTAACTATGCGAAGCTAAACATCAAAGAGGGACGAATTAAAAGCCAAAAAAGTTGTGAAATGCCAGAGATATGTTTGGGGAAGGAGATGGGGTAGGTAAAGCCACTGTCATTACCATTTTTGTTATTTTGAGCATTGTAATGCTGTAAATGCAATCCTAATGTATTTATATCAGGTTAGTTTTACTGAACTACTCTGAAGGTTTAGGATTCGAGAGCTCTATATTGGTCTCCTCAATAAAATAGCCCACTAGTGTGCAAAAAAAAATAATAATCTACGCAACGGAAATAAAATCACAAGCACACACCACAAGGACACCAAATTTAATGTGGAAAACCCTAATTGGATAAAAAATCACTAATCCGAACTGGATCAAATCAAACACTATGAATCTCGCAATTATAAGAAACTCATATTTCCTCCTCAGATATCCCCTATCTAAATATTGAAGTTACCTTGTGTCGCTTCACGTTTCAACGACTTCACAGCGTTGATTACAACAGACTCAATCAAGTGCTTGACTCTTCAAATCTTCTACGCAAGAAGATGATCTTCTACAAGGGATGCAGAAGAACCTGACTCTGTAGAGCACTTGGTAGCACAACTCTTTAAAAATCTCTAGAGAATATTTCTCTCAATTAGATCACTAATTCAGACCTTGAGAGATTATCTGTATCTCTTTAGGTTGAGAAACACCCAATTTATAGCCACTATTTAGCGCAAGATACTCCTAAGAATAATCCACTTAGAATAGAAGGTTTTCTCAAACTTCCATTCAGAGTCGGGATCCAACTCGGCTCTGCGCGCCACTCTCGCTATAGCGAGGTGCCTCTCTACCTCTTCAACGTTTCTTGAGTCCTGACAAGACGGGACTGTCGGGACAAGTCTATTACAGCTCACTGACGTGACTTTTGTCTAATGTAGCCCTTTTGTACCTAACAATCTCCCCCTTTTGGTAATTCTTGGATAAATCTTCCTAGTACAATACAATATGATCTACCAAAAAAAAAACCCAAAAATATAGAATTTAAAAAAAAATCAGCATTGTAGATCTTGAATTGCCTTAGCTTGTAGAGCTCCTCTGGCTTTATTCTTTTCCCCTTGAAATTTGTCCATAATTGACAAACAAAAATAAACATGTAGCTTCAGTCAATCTGGATGCAGCATTAGCTCCCCCTCAATCTTGACTCATCTTCACTATGATTTTCGTATCAGCAATTGGGGTGGGGGCTTGACCTCCTTGATCAGGGCTTTTTATAATTAGCCACCCACACTTGTGTAGTTTGAGCTTTCAGCATAGTGTGAGCAAACTATTTAGGCAAATAAGATTTTTTTACCCCGTCTTGGGTGGAGAAAAACTCTTTCGCCATTGCTTGGTTTTGAGTAGACTTTGCAGCTTCTTGCAATGGGGATGAATGTGTCATTTCTTTCCACAATGGTAACAAATGGATGTGCGCGCAGCGCGTGACACATTATTTTTCTCGAACCTACTTGACACATTATTTGAAAGTGCAGTATGTGGAATAGCATGTGCAACACTTGAAACAAAAATTGTTTTACCTTTAGCATTTGAAGTGGATGCACCATGATCATAACCGAGACCGCTTCTGTCAAACTGAGACTTCTGACTGCACAAGATTTTTCTACGAGTCTTCCAACCAGTGTTCATCTTGTTTAGCAAAGCTTATTTTAGTTTTAGCTCAGACGGAGTGATCTTCAACCTTCCTTATAAATTTTTATTTTCAGCTTGACCGTCTGTAACTCAGTTTTTAAGGTCTCAATCTCTTGTTCAGCCTTCTTGAATTTCTGACCATCAGTAGTCAAATTTTCAGCTATCCAGTTCTTCTGACTTTCCAAGAGATAAACATTTTCAAGTGCTTGCTCTAATTCAATTTTCAGTGCAGAATTTTCTTTTTGAGCAGCCTTAAACTTGATGGCAATCTTGTTGCCATACTTGGTCATCTTGACACAATCAGCATATGTAGTATGATACAACTCTTCATAATCATTCTCTTGATCTGACATCTCATCATCATATGATCGTCATTAGTATCATTGTCAGACAGAGACCCAGCCATGAAAGGCGCCACAAACTTTCCATTCACAGTTTCAGAGACATCAACTGAAGGATCTTTTTCTTCTTCTATGACTCTTCATCCCAAGTTGTGTTGAGAGCTTTTTTCTGTGTACTCTTTTTCTTATTGGCACATTCATTCGAATAGTGTCTGTAGCCTTGGCACTCAAAACACTTAGTTCCTTTCGCAGAATCCTTCTTCTCAAATTTAGAACTCTTCCACTTGACTTGTTTTGACTTCATGTACTTCTTGAAGCAATTAAACATTTCATCCATATCATCTTCAGATTCAGAATCAGACTCAATTTTCTTTTCAGGCTTCTTTCTTGATTCTGAGTTGGCTTTCAAAGCAAAATACCTTTCTCTTTTGAATTTCCTTTTATCCAAATGGTTTGCTTCAAAGGTTTGAAGATTTCCAACCAGCTGGTTGACTCAAGGGTATCACGATTCTTATTTTCTTCTATAACATTAACTTTCGAATCGAACCTCGAAGGTAGAGACCTCAAAATTTCCTTGACAATCTTGTTTTATTGAATTTTCTCACCTAGATTTAAAACAGAATTAATAATATCATTCAGCTTTGCATAAAATTGATCAAAGATCTCATCTTCTTGCATCACGATGGTTTTAAATTCTTTAGTCAGCTTTTACAATTTAGATTGCTTCACCATGTATGTACCCTCATACACTGTCTGTAAGACTTCTCATGCTTCTTTTGCAGTTTTGCAAGTGGAAATCCTATGGAACTCTTCAGCAGATACTCCATTGTATATGCTATTTACAGCCTTGTTATTACAATTGGAGGCATACTTCCCATCCTTAGTCTATTCAGCTTTAGGTTTAGGAACAGTTTGTCCACTAACCACAATTGTTGATTTAGAGTAGCCCTCATTAATAATATCACACACATCATCATCAATGGACTTAAGGAATCCAAACATCCTTTTGCTTCCAATATGCATAATTAGAACCATCTAGTAAATGGGACTTGGAAGTTGATATCCCTTCTCTATTGAGCATTTTTCTAGAAATCGCTTTAAATCAAACACAACAAATTAGTGCAATTCGCTTTGATACAAATTGAAGGTTTAAGGTTCAAGATCTCTATATTGGTCCACTCAATAAAATAACCCACTAGTGTGCAAAAAAATAATAATCTACGTAGCGGAAATAAAATCACAAGCACACACCACAGCGACACCAAATTTAAGGTAGAAAATCCTAACCGGGTAAAAAATGACATATCCGAACTGAATCAAATCAAACACTATGAATCTCGCAATTACAAGAAACTCAGATTTCCTCCCCAAATATCTCTTATCTAAAGACTGAAGTTACCTTGTGTCGCGTAACGTTTTAACGACTTCACACCGTTGAGTAAACAACTGTATATTCAAATTTAAATTAGTAATTGCATCCAAATTCAGTCCTATGTTTACCCTTATTTTCAACATTGTACTTCACTTGATTGTCATGCATCCAATTGGGCTGGCCAAGAAGGTAATTCATCTTGTAGTGTTATAGAGTAGCTCTTCCTTTAATAAGAGTGAGATCTCATGTTTAACATTCTCGATCTCACCATGGAAGGTTTGAAGTATTAGGGAAAATATGGGGAGAAATTACACTAATGACAACAACACATGTTCACTACGAACAAGTGGAGTGGTTCTAATTAGGGGTGTAAATAAAAACCGTATAATCGACCAATCCGACAGTTAATAACCGAATTTCACAGTTCGGTTGCAGTTATTCAAATCGAAAAAACCGTGCTTCACGATTCGGTTACAGTTTTCAATCTCGACTCACGGTTATTAACTAAATCGAACCGTAAAATACGGTTTGGTTAGCAGTCTTCCCAAAACACATGGTTAACCGAACTGTTAAACTAATAAATAAAAAACTAAAGAGCCTAAATGAAATAGAATGACTTAAGTTAATTAAGCCCCCTTTTCTCATCTTGCTTTCTCTACGAATTCTTTTTTTTTTGTATTTTTATATTTTCTTTTTTATGTTTTCTTTGATATGTATAGATATTGCTCGTATATTGGAATATATGTTTTTTTTTTTCTTTTTTAGCCCGTATTGGAACTAACCATATCCGAAGCATCTAATACAATTAACCGTGGTTCGATTTTTAACGGTTTTTTAGGCTATGGTTACAATTACGGTTTTTAAAAATTAAAAATTATAAAATACGGTTTGGTTAACGGTTTTTCCAAAATAAATGGTTAACCGAACTGTTACACCCCTAGGTCTAATGTTGATTTATTATCAATGGATAATCAGACAAAACATATACGGTCAAATACAAATTAAAGTCGGCAATAATAAAAAGAAGTGATACTGCACTTGAAGTTAGCCAAAAAGCTGGGAAAGATATTAAAAAAAGTCATCATACATAGAAGAAACTGTATTATTTTTCTTAATTAGCTTGAAACAATAGGCTTCAGAGAGATTGAATTTCATCGATCACAACTAGGACCACCAGGCCCACCGAAAAAGAAACCAACACCTGGACCTCCTTCGACTGGATATATATCTGAGATGCCATAGCAAGTAGGTTTGGTAACCAGCTTTTCATACCCGTCACCAGGAGTTTTTCCAATGTTGGTATCAGTATCGAAATAGACACATTTATCAAAGTAGGCTGATTTTTTAAAGCCCTCAACAGGAAAATGACCACTGCCCATTTGAGTGCTAGTATGTCTTCCTCTAGGTAGACTGTTTTGGACTAGTCCTCCCCACTGAATGAGCTGAGCACTTCCTGCCATGTTCTTGAACAAAGAACCGGGCCAGTACCCCACGGGTGTATTCTCAACCACTAACCACCAACTACGAGTTGTATTGTCCTGCGCAAAAAACACAATCAAAGATGACTGCTTTGTAAAAAAACTCGTGTGCCCTAATCAACTCATAGAACTTGGAAGAATTAAAGACACAGTTGGGTTCCAGTGCTTGCTTCCCAACTTCCCTTCCTTCAAACATTAGAAAAGAATTTGTTTAGGGTTATGAATGAACCATAATTTGTAAGCAAAGTATTTAAAGTATTTTGGATGATTAATTAGATCCAAATGATAGAATATGTTGCCCACCAAGATTGGGCATTTGTGTACCACAAAAAAAGGTTATTTGGGGCCAGTCATTCACTTGCAATCCAGTAGAAGAAGATTTTGGGAATTACCTATTAAGAAGCACTAACTTCATTACTAGTATAGAGGAGCTTCCTCAGTTTTGTCCCTTAATTGTACATTTTGTGACTTTGTTTTTCTTTTGTGGACTTCTATCTGACTGAATTATTTTGGTACTTGTTTCAGGAATGCCTTTGCATATCATTCTTTAATTCCATTTGCAATCTAGGAAGGGGGATAAAAAAAAAATCCCTCAGTAGGTTTCACTAGCAGTCTTCACTAGCAGTCTGATAATAAAACAATTTGAACGGTTGTTTATCATCTCCCTAAAGCTTGATTCACTGAATTATGCTGATAATTTCATGAAAACTTCTTTTGTCTTACGAGGTCAAGAGAGAGAAATATATTTTCACCAACTTGAAAAGCAAGTAAGCTATGTCTGCAGGATTTTCTATGAAACAAATGGTTTGATCTTTTAGTTTTTAACAAATAAAAGTAGGGATACTATGCAAACCATTGGGTCCATCATACAGATAGGGAGGGGAACTAGAGAAAGAAATGATTTCTTTGTTTGATTAGAATTTACCCAGTATATCTTCACTCTAATAATCATTTGATCGCCACCATAGGTAGAAACACGTGTGGCTGCGCCTAAGGTAACCGCTTGGCCTGTTTGAACAAAACCAGAGCACAGCAAGTTGAAGCAACCCCCGTCATCTGTCTGAACAGAGATACATGGAAATTAGAAAATGATGGCCAACATGTAATTCAGCTTGTGTTATAAACCGAATGTAGAGTATATCACCATCTCATATATCATAAAAGAAAGTAGAGTATAAAGTTAATTTACTTACACCCCAAAACGCGTAAAGTCGTGTTGCATTATCTCCAAAGATACTAGGAGAAACCTATGATGAGAAAGAAAATAATAAGCGAAATGAACAAATTTCAACCATGTATCCATTATGTCATGTAAATATTTATCAGTGGGTTATAGTTGTCAATTTTGTTTTGGACCTATTTTAGTAGCTAGGACTCCGAACTGAAATGTTTCCGCTAGTATGAAAAAATAATTTATAATATTTAAAAAGTATAAAATTTTAAAAAATATAAAGATAGCATATATTTAATTTACTTCACTAAATCAAAGATGCAATATATAAAATTTTCTTACATGCCAAAATGAATAAATTGTAAGGATATATGTGGCAATGTTAAACTAAGCATGCATTCTCAAATCTCAACTCATAATATGACATGCAATTATGTCCTAGTTGGTATAGCCGGGGGGACTCTGAAAGTCTGAATGCATTTAAAATAAAATTTAAAAATAAAACTATGCTCTTTAGTCTCATATATCAACTTCGACTAAAATGGTCGAAATGACAAAACCAACTGAAAAGGGTTGAAATTCAGACCAACTTTTTCCGCATATGTAATTTAGTTCAGCCATAGTTCTAACAGAAATTATTTAGCATTTTGACTGCACCAAACCAAATCAAAATTGACAACTATCACTAAATATCAGAATTCAAACAAACTTGAGAATGAAGGTGCCCACTTGGTTGAGAACGTCACCTCTCACCCGGATATCAAGGGATCCATCCTTGGGTGTCTACCTAATGTTTCATCAGAATGTCCAGGGATCCATACTTGGGTCCCTCCCTGCATTTGAGGGTGCACCTGAAGGTTCTAAGATTGATCTCTAGATTGCTCGTCGCAACAGTCCAACTCTTCAAATAAGTCCTGAGAGAAGAATTCTCCCAATTAGGGTCTTTCGACTCAGAACAATGAGAGAGGTATCTCAATATGATAGCGCATGAGTCCTTTAAATAGGTTTAGGATGAGCTTATAGTTGCCTAACTTGATTAGGACTAAAACACGCAATTTGAGCACAATTAGAATCAAAAATTCTAATTTTCATAGGGCACAGGCATCATTCCGTCTACTTCTTGACAACGTCCGCTCGAGTGAGTACCATTCTAGATTTCGAAAATTTCAGCAATTTTGGTCCCTTTCTGACTTCTGACTTCAAGTTCTCCCAGACTACTATCTTCAGAGCATAAATACAGTTCTTTTTTAAAAATAAAAATTACAACTCACATGACCCAGAGTTTTGTCCTAACCCCATGAATTAGCAACCTAACAGTGCACCATTTCCACATGTATGAGAGACCTCTGTTCACTTGTGTTAGTGTTGTCCTCTCAATTGTGCAGGTGCTCTCATAGGTCCCAACCCCCTTGCATGGGGTTCCCCACACACAAAAAATAAAAAAATAAAAAATAAAAAACAAAATAAAAAGCAAGCTTGAATCAAGAGCTAAGATTCTCATCTTGAAATCTTTGGTGCGAGAGTATATAATTCCCCACCATCGGTGTTTCATGATAAGGTGGGGCTATTCTTTTGCCTTGACATATTGTTTTTAAGATCACAACGTTACATCTATTTCCTAGACAAAATAAATGGATAGAGAAGAGGGAAAGGGAGAAAGATTACCATCCATCCACAGGTGACTAAATCGAGGTGATCTCCTCTACCGACAAAGATAGAAGATCTGGTTGCTTCTGATGGTCCCTCCACATTTATGTTCCATAAATTGATAAATCCTTCACCTCCCAGATTGTTCTTGACTAAACTTAATTTAGCACACTGTCACAATACACCAAATAACCAAAAGATACTCGTTTGACTTCATACACAAACTATCAGTTCTTGGTAATTGGTATTCAAATAGTAGCACACTTTCATGTTCACCCGTTTGTTACTACGATCACGACAGACCATAAACAATTGAAGGAATCAATCATCATCACATCAATAGAGTAGAAAATGAAATGTAACTAAAATTATAACTCACATCCATGTCGGGGGACGGAGTAGACAAGGACCTGGCTGCAAGCAAGTGTCTCTTTTTAGTCCTTTGAATAGGAATTGTTCCTTCTGGACAACTTCCGCTCTTATACCACAACTGTTGTATTGGTTTTGAAGATGACATATTTTCCCTATCATAAGAGCTTGGTCTCATCTATAATGGAATGTGAAAAAAAATCCAGAGTAGTTTCATATTAGAAGGTAAACAATCCTAGACTCTGAAGTATTACAAGGCCAATACCTAATACGGTAAGGCAGGATTAACTGAAATTTGATTTAACATAGAAACAGATAAGTTGAAGAATTCAGTTGCGCTGCAACAAATGGGGGACCTTCAATCATATTATATCAACAATGTCTCTGCTTTAAAATTTATTATCAGTATCCACCGAAACCATGACATGGTTTCTACAAATTCCTGCTTCTAGGTAAACAGGGGAGCATGGAAATGAACACATCAATCGATTAGGAGTAAATAAAACAGGAAATTGAAAAAACCTGTATGGTGTGATTTTTGAGCAAGGGATGGTCAAATGCAGGCTGCTTATAGATATCAACACAGTCAATGATATGGCCATCTTCACTCTGTAGACACAATCAAGAAAAATGAAAAACATCATCATCACCTTTGGACTAAGGGGGTGTTTGAATAAAGGTAGAATATAATCAGGGCCGGCTTAAACATAAGGGGCAATAAAAGCCCTTGCTTTAGGCCCCCAAAATTTTAGGCCCCCAATGTTCTCAACTTCCAAAAAAAAAAAAAAAAATAAAGTTAGCTTGTTTCTCCAAAAAAAAGAAGGCCTCATAACAAATCCCAAAAAATAAGGCCCCATTTTAAACTGTTGACATTCCAAAAGGCCTCATAACAAATCCCAAAAAATAAGGCCACATTTTAAACTTTGACATTCTAAAAAAGGCCTCATAACAAATCCCAAAAAATAAGGCCCATGTTTAAACACATTCCAAAAGAGTTAAACTTTTCACATTCCAAAACAAGAGAAAAGTTGTAGACTGTTCCACATCCCAAAAAAATCCAACGAACTACTCCTTCATGGGCTTCACATGGTTTATACCTTTTCACATTCCAAAAAATGAGAAAAGTTGTAGTCATTAAAAACATAAAAAAGAAAACCTTGCAATTACAACAAGTAATGAATTCATTTTGAGTTCTAAAATTCTTCCTCTTTATAGATTTTTTCTACATCTGCTTGCAATCCAAAGAGAACAATCTCCTCTGTGTTCTTATTGAATCCTTTCAATTCAAGAGTTTTTTTTTTCTCCATACTCTATTCTCCTTCTAATTTTTATCACTGCAACTTGGACTCCAAAAGGAACTTGTTTTGTTCTGATTGAAGCCAAAATGTATGCATTTTATATATTATTTTTTCCCCTCTTTTTTTGTTCTTATGTGATACTTATTTTTATAATATAGTTTTGATAATATATGTTAATCATGGCTCACTAATACAAATATAATCTGTTTTTTTTTTTTTTAGGTTCTATAATCTTTGTGGCCAACACTGATAAATTGTTAAATCAGGTTCTATTGTTCTGTGCTTTTAGACTTTTTTAAATTCCAAGCTCATACTCTTTGTTTATTATAGTTAGTGCTTATTTTATTTGTAAATATTATTAGTTATAATTTATAAATAATAAATATGTCTACTAGAAAATACGAATCCGGGTACTCAAAAATTAAAAAAAAAAAAAGAATAGATGATTTAATTCAATCTCAAAAAGGAGCTCTTGATAAATTTGTTACAAGCAATAAGCAAAATATAACAATAAATGAACAAGAAATTGATCTAAATGAGTTAGAAGATCATAAAATAGTCGAACAAAAAGATATCAATGAAGATATTCATAATGATAGTCAAATTCTTAATGAAGAACATGAGAATATTAATGAAACAACTCATCATATTCCTACAAATATTTATGATCCAAGTCAGTGGACAAATATTGATACAAAACTAAGAGATTTATTAGTAGAAAAGGGCCCAATTAGAGATAATGATCTAGATTTTCCCAAAGATGAATTCTCTAGATATTTTTTCTGCTACATATTATATTCGAAAATTACCAAATGGGGAGAAGCATGATAGAAAATGGCTAGTATATTCAAAAGATTTGGATAGAGTATTTTGTTTTTGTTGTAAGTTGTTTAATTCATATTGTAATACAAGTAAACTAACTAATGAAGGAACTAAAGATTGGAGAAATCTTGGTGTTAAGCTTAAGAGTCATGAGACAACTAATGAGCATATTACTAACATGAATACTTGGATTGATTTAGAAATAAGATTGTCAAAAAATAAAACAATTGATAAAAATATCCAAGAACAAATTAACAAAGAGAAAGATCATTGGAAAAAAGTATTATTAAGAATTATTGCTGTCGTAAAGAATCTTGGTAAAAATAATTTGGCATTTCGAGGAACAAATGAAAAGATATATCAAGAAAATAATGGAAATTTTTTAAGTTTAATTGAAATAATTGCAGAATTTGATCCGGTAATACAAGAACATATTCGACGTATTCAACATGATGAAATTCACAATCATTATCTTGGACATAATATAAAAATGAATTGATAAATTTAATAGCAAATGAAATTAGAAGTAAAATTATTAAAAGAGTTAAAGAAGCAAAATATTTTTCAATTATACTCGATTGCACTCCAGATGTTAGTCATCAAGAGCAAATGTCTCTCGTATTACGATGTGTAGATATTTCATTAAGTCCAATAAAAATAGAAGAATATTTTTTAGAATTTCTAAAAGTAGATGATACCACTGGAAAAGGCCTTTTTAATGCAATTATAGATGCAATAAGAAATCTTGAACTTGATATTAATGATGTACGAGGACAGGGATATGATAATGGATCTAATATGAAAGGAAAACATCAAGGGGTACAAAAAAGAGCCCTAGATATAAATCCTAGAGCATTTTACACACCATGTGGTTGCCATAATCTAAATCTAGTACTTTGCGATATGGCTAACTCTTGTTATAAAGCTATATCTTTTTTTGGAGTTGTACAACGTATATATTCATTATTTTCTTCTTCTACAAAACGCTGGAGAATTTTACAAAATAATGTACCCAGTTTAACTCTTAAGTCATTGTCACAAACACGTTGGGAAAGTCATATTGAAAGTGTTAAAGCAATAAGATACCAAGCTCCACAAATAAGAGATACACTGTTGCAATTAGCAAAAATAGTGAAGATCCTAAAATTAAAAGTGAAGCTAACTGTTTAGCAACATATGAGATTGAGAACTTTGAATTTTTATTAGGCATGACAATTTGGTATGATATATTATTTGCTGTTAACTCAGTTAGTAAAAATTTACAATCAAAAGATATGCGTATTGATATTGCTATAGATCAATTAAAAGGTCTTATTTCTTTTTTTGAAAAATATAGAGAAAATGGATTTACATCTACTATGATTACAGCTAGAGAGATTGCGGCTGAAATGGAAATAGAACCTATATTTCGTGAAAAACGTATAATTCGTAAAAAGAAGCAGTTTGATGAGAATGTCAATGACGAGACAATACAATCTGCTGAAGAATCATTTAGAATTGATTATTTTATATACATAGTAGATCAAGCTATTTCTTCAATTCAGAGTAGGTTTGAATAGTTTAAAATATATGAAAACATTTTTTCCCTTTTTATTTAATTTTAAAATTTTAAAATCAATAGACAATGATAGTTTGAAAAAAAGCTGCCATAATCTCGAATGTTCCTTGAAACATGATAGTTTTTCAGATATTGATGGTTTAGATTTATTTTCAGAATTGAAAGTTTTAAAAGAGATTTTACAAACAGAAGAAAACACTCCAATTGACATACTTAATTATATAAAAAGACTAGATTCTTTTCCAAATGCATATATTGCTTACAGAATATTATTGACAATACTTGTAACTGTTGCTTCTGCAGAACGAAGTTTTTCAAAATTAAAATTAATAAAATCCTACCTACGATCAACAATGTCACAAGAAAGATTAAGTGGATCAGCTAGCAAAACTTGAATATAAAACTTAATTAGTAATTTTGCATCACAAAAAGCGAGAAAAATAGATTTTAAATAAAATATTTATAATAAAATTACAAAATAGAAATGGCCTCATTTAAGATTTTTGCTTTAGGCCTCAAGTTGTCTCAAGCCGGCCCTGAATATAATATGATCAAATTTGAATATTGTAAGATTTTATTATCACATAATAAAATAGTATCATATTATAATATTGTGTCATTTATGGTGTTTGGCAATTCTACAAATTTCAATATATCTTTCAAGTGTTTGGCTATCTGTAATATTTTCACTAGATGATGCATTGAAACAATAAACGAATAGAAAATGTGAATGATTGACCCAGTGGGAACCCACTAACTAGTAGTCACACTATAGTGATTTAATATTAGTAATCACAGTAGGGCCCATTTAATTAGAAAACCATTAGACTAAATATTAAAAACCACGAGTAATATTTTTAATCAATGTGGGTCCACCAAATGCTAATAACCATAAATGTAATACATCCAATGGTGATTATAACAGAGAACCCTATGAGTGTTGAACATCATTGAGGAATCCATCTATGAGAAATAAATGTAAAACTCATTTGATGTTAATAATCACATGAACCAGGCTAATTATAGTAATCACAAAGGGGGCATTAAACAATATGATTCATTTAATGATGGCAGACTAGTAATTAGACCTACAATTCAATATTAGTAATTAGTATAAGACCCATCTAAAGTTGGTAGTACGGGACCCACATAATGTTGGTAATCGTAGTAGAAATTACCTAATGTGATATTTGTAGGACCCACCTAATATTAGTAATCAATAAAGAAATTATGTAATTATGACAGGGCTATGGGACCCACATAAAATTTATAAACACTAAAGGGCTCATCTAATATTGACTCATTGCAGGATTCCTATAGAAACAATCAATATTTAAAAAAATTGCAGTGGGCCAAACCCTTGTTTCGGTTAGTTGTCTGAATGAAATATAGTTTTATACTGCATATAGTTGAATATTATAACATGAAGGTTTTTGTAAGAAAATGAGATGTTGTAGAATACCTTCTAAGTTATCCAAACACCTAGTTTTTAGGTGGGTAGATTATATTCTAAACTAAGATATAATATAGCAAAATCTTTAAGAATATATGATTTCCAAATACCCCCTAAAACATTCACTATTTATATGCCAGAGATGATGCGGGTCATTCAACCAAAACTGGACTCGGTTCAAAATATAAAATTCCATACTTGCCTATAACCTGTCAAACCCGCTCCCAACCCCCCAGATCCCCTATAAAACCAATCGTTTTTCTTGTGCAATGTCTCAAACCCATGACTTAATGATGCAAACCAAAGGTTTAAACCATCAATACAAGATAAAGATTGGCTTTAAAACCGATCCATTGTGAGATATTAGATGTTAGAAACAGAGAAGAAAAAAAAGTGAAAATGCTTAAAACAAAAGAACCACCTTAATGGTTTTGATTGCTGGCTTATTGAGTCGTGCAAGCTCTCTTCTAATCTCCAAATCTGCAAGGGTTTTTCTTCCTATTGCAGTAAAAGCTCCATGAACATATATCAAACTGTGGAGTACAAAAACCAACACTACCTTTTGGAAAGTTACTTTTCCCATTGTACTCAGAAAACAACCTACGTACAAAACCATCATGCATGATAAGATATCATATAAATATATATATATATATATATATATATAAAGAGATGGAAAAGATGATACTACACTTTGGTAATGGAGGAATGAGCAGACCTTCAAATCAATACCGCTTTTATGCTGTAGTCGGAAGAGGGTGTGGTTTGGAGATCTATATAGATGATAGGAGTCCATGAAAAATTTATAGAAACTTATCCTAGCGTATCTCTATAATAATGTGATTATCTGTCTTTCTAAAATGAGAAGGATATCTCTATAATAATGTGATTATCTGTCTTTCTAAAATGAGAAGGATTATAAGTTATAACGTTATCAAGTCAAAATTTTGCTTCTCTTGACATTTTCTAAAAAATATGCATTTCCTAAAAAGTATGCATTTTCCTATACGGTTTCCACTTATAACTTATTAATACTCGGTTGAATCTAATTAAATAAATCACTTTCTATTTTAATCCTTATACATAAAGAGTGTTGCTGGCACACAAATTTTTTCTTTTCCAACACAAGGAATTTATTTTTTATTATATTTTTATCCCTTTATGAAATGACCAAAATATCCATTACCCCCTCTTTTTACACACAAGCTCATCTTCTTCCCTCCTTGCACCCATCTCACTCTCCACTTTTCAGAAAAACTCAAAACATATTGGGCAACTCATCTTTCTCCATTTTCTGCTCTTGGGCACTTCATCTTCCTCCATCTCTTTCATCTTTCCTTCTTCTTGTACGTTATCTTTTTTCATTCTATCTCTAAAGGATTTCTAGTGTAATGAAGTAAGAAAACAACAATCAAATAGTGCCTTTCAATCAGATCAGCAGTGGAAATGCCACTTTTTTTATTTTTTATTTCTCACTTGGAACGAGTTGCAGGTCCCGATATGTACGGTCTATCAGGTCCGAACAATATGCATATGTTCGACACTGTACATCCGAACAGAAGGCATATGTTCGGCAGATAATGTCCGAACACTTGGTTTTCAGTAGACCTCACACACTGTTCGGACACTCAGGTCCGGACAGTCAACTTTTGTTCGGAACTACAGTTCCGGACAAATGCATTATGTTCGGCATCTCAGAGACCGAACAATCACGATTTCTGGGTGATAAACCTTTGCGATAATGGATGGAAAATAACCCAAATGCATGAGAAAACACTAGAATTTTTTGTAAAATCTTAAATTGAATGAGAATCTATCCCCATAACTAATTTTCATGAAAACAAGATAATCTAAGATAATCTAAGGGAGGATGTGTGTGGGAAGAAAGAGGGAAATGAAGGGATGGGTACTTTGGAAAATTTTGATGTGTGTGGAAAGAATTAATGTAATTTTTAAATTATAGTGATGTGTGAATAAGAATTTGTGTGGAAAAAGTAAAAATCTGTGTGCCAGTAGAATTTCCCCACATAAACCACTTTCCATTTTGGGTTTCCTCCCTCATTATCATTGAAAGTTTCTTTAAAAAAAACCTCATTTTAAGTTGACCATCGACGGTGAAGGAAGCCCGCACACGCACGAAGAGGTAACGTACCGAGAGTTCGAAAATCCTAGGTAGTTAAGTGAGAACTGCCACTCCCTGCCACTCGGGTAAGGAGTCATTCTTGACATCACCCTCGATCGAACCATCTTAACCCTTGATTTTAAGGCCAAACAGTTCCATAAGCAGAACATCTATAAATAATCAATTCAGATAATTTCGAATTGTCAATTGAGTTACATGCGATAATAATGAACACAGGCCCATGTGGCAAGGGTCCATGCTCCATCTAACTAGTTTTGATTTTTTTTTAAATAAGTACACATAAGAGTGTTGTAGAGGTTAGGTTTGTTATTTTAAAGGGAAATTTTCAAAAAAGCCTTAACGTTTGGGTGATTTTCAAAAATGGGTCAAAAGAATTCAATATTTCAAAATCGTATGAAAGTTTGCAAGACTTTTTCCACTCAAGTCCAATCAAGCAATCCATACCCACTACTGGTAATTTTGTATAAACAAAAACTCAAAAGGACAAAAGTGCCCCTAGTGAGTAGTAAGTAGGTAAAAGGAAAATTTTCAAAACACTCCTAAATTTTTTAGGTGGGCACTCTAATTATTTACCTAGTCAATAGTTAATTTTAGTTTTCACGTCATGATCGATCCAATATACGGGCACTCTAATTATTAAGGTAAATTTCAGTGCAATCGATGCATTGTGTTTTATAAGTGACTTGGAGCAAGCAAAAGTGATCTTATAGTTGGTCCAACATTTTGGAGAATGAATGAAACCAAATTTATTTTTTTCATTCTGAAAAAAAAAAATGCCAACAGTGGATGGAGATCTCCCAACAGGACCTAATAGAAAGAAGTCTTGAGAACTTTCATAACTTTTTGAAATATTCAATTCCTTGGTCCTTTTTTGAAAACCACCTAAAAAGTTTAGGACTGTTTTGAAAATTTAATTTTTACCTACTTACTACTCACTAAGGGCACTTTTGTTCTTTTGAGTTTTTGTTTATACAAAGTTTCCGGCGGTGGGTATAGATTGCCGGATTGGACCTGATTGAAATAAATCTTGAAAATCTTCATATGTTTTTTGAAATATTGAATTCTTTTACCCTTTTTTGAAAATCACCCAAAAGTTAAGGACTTTTTTGAAAATTTTCCTATTTTAAAGTTCAAGAGGTCATGTTTTTAGCTTTTTACAAATGCTCAATAAAAGAGTCAAAATTAAAAGGAATATGGTCAAAATTGAATCCATATATTATATATTATAATGGGGATGGATGTGTGCACGGATTTGAATTGAACATGGGTGTTCAGCTCTGCATGTGCAAATGAGAAAGAGAGGTATTTGGGCTTGATTCAGGCCTGAGTCGAAGGGCCTTTATTTAGACTTTGGGTTTGGGGATGGGTCCATTAAAGTTCAAGTTCGGGTCTGAGCCCCCTATTACTAGTTATTTGGGTTAATGTGAATCCCTAATACGGGCCTTTCAGGCCTTAAGTTATATGCAAATTAGAGTGTAGTCACTTCTTATTAGATTATTAATCTCGTATTTCTTCTCAAAGTGGAAGATCCGGGCCAATCATCGTTGCATATGAAGTAGTTTTGATCGATTGCCTAATGATCAATACCATTGGAAGGGACTATAACAGCATTCTGGTCCACTTTGGGGGACCCACTGCAGCCAACTATATGTGCATGATAATTGATCAGATAGGAATTATATAATAAAAACATGATAATATGGCTGAAATCTCAGATTTTATTAGATGATCGTGACCATTGAATCAGGTGCAAGCAAAATGATTGTCTCTACTCTGGACTGAAAATATATTGGGTGCGTGTTGGAGAGGAGTGTAACTTGATCATAACTGGGATAGGTGGCCCAGAAAATAGGATGGGCTGCACAAAACCACCTTGCAGATGATCCACATTTGAACAGTTTTGATATCACGTTGATTTTGAGTATAGCCGCATAGAGCAGGACACCGCTTACAAGGTCCTAAGATGAACTGATTTACAAAAGAAGAGATGTCACAAACAGCATATCTATCTATATTACTAAAGGGATGTATACACTTCATGAGACTTCCTGGAGGAGGACACGTGGCATGTCTTCGAGAGGGACAAGTGGCAGCAGCCAGCCTACAATGGTATTCCGCTAGAAAATAGAAATTGCTTGATTAGAATTTGAATTATCCCAAAATCTCTCAATGATATCCCTATTACCAATAATAATTACCCTAAAATCTCTCAATGAGATCCCTATTACCAACCACAATTATCCTAAAACCTCTCCATAATTAGGGTCCCACTTAAAAATATTTGGTCAATTTTTTAGGTCTACGATCATTTGATCCTTTAATCTTTTTAAATCAATTCATGGGTCTCATCCCGCATAATATGGTTTTATGGATGGTTAGAATAGAGATGGTGGACCCCATTCATCTGGGATTTCCACTTAAATAGGTTATGTTTGGTCAATTTGTGAGGTATATGATTATTTGATCATTTGATCATTATCAAGCAATTCATGGGTCCAAGCCCGCATCATATGGTTTTATGGATGGTTAGAATATAGATGGTGGACCCCATTCATCTTGGGGGTCCCACTTAAATAGGTTAGGTTTGGTCAATTTGAGATGTCTATGATCATTTGATCTTTATCAATAAATTAATGGGTCCCAGCCCGCATCATTAGCCAGCCTACAATGGTATTCTCACTACAAGAAAATGCACTATTCCCGGCGTTTTTTTCCCGGCGTTTTATAATTATGCCGGCAAAAGTATAATTATCCCCGGCGAAGTCCCATTTTGTGCCGGCAATAGTATAATATTGCTGGCGAAATTTTTTCGCCGGCATTTTATAAGTTTCGCCGGCAAATAGTTTATTTTTCCCGGCGTATATTCTGATTTCGCCGGGAAGTTTACAAGTTTTCCCGGCGTTATTCAGTTTTCGCCGTCGAAGGTAATTCAATCCCCGCCAACGAATTGTGATGGTTTCGCGCCTCCATTTTATTTCCCCCGCTCTGATATAACATTGCGCCTGCGTTTTATTTCCCCATTTCGATTTCATCGATCCCTCTCACGCTCTCTCCCAGCCCTCTCTGCTTCCTCGATCGCTCATCCCCAACCCTTCTCTCGCTCTCTCCCATCCCTCTCTTCCTCTTCCCGGATTCTCTCTCTCAGGCAGCGCCCACCTCTGCTCCATCGCCAGACCCATCTCGAGATTCCCTTCATCGATCTTCTCCTCTCCATTTTCCTCGCAGCGGCAGCATCCATCGCTCACCCTTTCCATCTTCCTCGCAGCGGCAGCAGCCATCACTCGCACATTCAGCTGACCGTCTCTCCCCTGCCATCCTCAAGTCTGTCTCCCTCTCCCTCTCTCTTCTTTTCTCTCTCTCTCTTCTTCTTTGTTTTCATTTGTTTTTAGATCTGGAATGAAATAAAGGCAAATATTTTTCTTCTCCTTTCATCGTTGCAATGATCTGGGGTAGTGGTTATTGATCGAAAGTGGGTTCTTGTCATTGGCATTTTGTTGCTACCTCCCTTTTCTTTCGTTTCTTAATTTTGTCTGATTTTCGTTATGGGTTTGATATTGTGTGGAATTGATTAGGTTGAATTCCCTTTCCGTTTTGAGTCAAAAAGAAACTAATACATCAGTAATTAAATTACCATATTCGTGCCACCACTGCCACCCCTAATCATTGACTCATTTGTTTATTAAGCATGATTGGTTTGACCCAGTGCCAGATACATGTGTCAAAACTTTTTTATTCTTGAGTTGCTACTGCCTAATGTGTTTGTTGAGGTCGGTCTCATTCTAACCTATGGTTGAGCCATTGGTCAATCTCTTTAGGACATATTAAAACGTTTGATGAAAGAAAATCCATCTGTGCAAGGTCATGTTCAACATGTTCTTGACCATTATAGAACTTATCAAACCTTCATCAAGCAGTTCAACTCCTGTACTGTTTTTCATAACATTGATCTTTAATGAAAGCATAGGAAGACCAAAGCGGCCTTCGATAGTGGATATACTAATTTTAGTGTTAATGAAATCACAACAATGCAGAAGCTTGAGGGCCTGTTTGCTTAATTCAAAGTGCCCAGGATTTCTTAGCGAATGAATTTTCTATCCAAAGAGCAGAAGTGGATGCCTAGCACAGACTATCAAAATATCACCCCTTTGATGAGAAATGATTGCCCACTTCTTAGTCACTGTATGCATGTAAATCCTTGAGCCAGTTTGGATGCAGAAAAAAGGGAGGAAAAAATTCCTCTAATGAAATATATTTGCCCTGTTTGGATCTGCTTTTAAGGAGGGAAGTAACACTCTTCTTAGATAACTCTGTTTTTTTTTTTTTTTTTAAAAAGGAGAAAAGATTCTCTTTTAAGGGCACAGAGAACATCCTTTTTTTTCTCTAATGAAAATAAATTTTACATATGTAAATGTTATTTATGCAAATGTTACATGTATGAAATACATTACCATGAGTCAAATGTGTACATCCAATAGGGGAGGGGGTTGTAGCTAGGTGAGATGCCGGTTGACCAAATAATCTTTTGTGATTTGGGGTTTTGAGAAGCGAAAAAGTGTCAACGATGCAAATAGAATGAAAAGCAGTTGATTTCCATTCTCTCTCTCTCTCTATCTCTCTCTCCTCTGCAATTTTTGCATTAATCTTACCTTAATCTAAGAGGAAAGAGGAGAAGAAGTCCATAGATAAGAAGTGAGATTTAGATAATTGTATTATTTCTTTTTCTTGTTGTTTAGCAAGGATGGGTTTCTTTCTTTTGTCATCTCTGTTTAGTCTGGAGGCAGGCCGGCCAGACCTCTCTTCTCATTGAGGTGTTTTAGCCAATAAGCGATTGAGCATTGTCTGCTGACCAGGACTCATCATTGTCCGCTCAAATACATGGCTCTGTGACTCTGAGACTTGACAGGGATATCTCATCAAACCCTTGGCCCCGAACAGATCTTTGAAACTCAAGCCATGTCAAAGAACAGAACTACTTTAACTCGTAGGTATCTTTGAATCATAACAGCTAAAGATTTCATTTTCTGTCTTTTTTCCCAAATAAACTTGTATAATGTAGTTACTACCGACAGCCCACATGTGGATTCCAGCTTTGAGGCCTTTGTGCATTGAAGAATCAGCAATATCTTTTTGGTAAGCTGTTGGCATCACAAGTTGGCTGCTAATATTCAAGTTATTCAAGGTCTTGTGCCTTTAATCAAACGGCATGTTCATGGGGTTCCAAACACTAACAAACATAAAACTAGAGCTTCCTGGTTGGGGCCTTTGCACCCTTTGTTCATCTTCATCTTCTTCCTCTCTCTCTATCACAATTTAAACACTTCAATTCCCTCTATCACAAAAGGACATGTAGATATTGTTAGTACGAGGTATTATCTTAGCATAATGAGTACTCCATGTTTCTTAATTTGGCCTTCTGTGCATTCATGTGAATTTTTTTTAAGCTTGATGTATAACATAAATGAATTTTCATACCATGCACTACTTTTGGCGCAACAGCTTGGTCTCAGCAAACTGCCTTGAGGCTTTCCTTGTGTATGATAAATTAAAGCTCGATTTTTCTCCTTTTGAAGCTGTGTTAGTTTCCATTTGGTGCAAAATACGGACGAAATCCACTTTAGCTTCAACCCAGAATCTGATTTCCTCTTTTTTTTTTTTTCTCTTGTTAGGTTGGAGCTTTGAGAGTAGTAGCAGAGGAATCCTATCACTGTCTGCGAGCAGGTATCTCATTTGAATCTTAATTCCTCAGTTTGAAAGAAACATTGTTTCTTATGATTATAGATGGGAAATTAGTTGAAAGGATTGAATAAAATAAATGTGTAGATTGATTATGAAAACATGCATATCATATGGGCATGGGGCGAGAATATTCATGAATATGCTGAGATTTGAGTTGCATAGAATAATTAGATTCATGGAGAAGATATGTTGATGCAACCCAAATTTGAGTTTAATGGATATCTTATCATTCATTTCTTTTTTACATTTATTTTTAAACCATCTAATGGTTGAATTTGAGTTAACCATCACCTTACATATATATGAACAGATATGGACAAGAGTTGGATGCTACTGTATCATAATAGATTCAGTCAGCCGTATATAGACGGGGTGAATTCTTTTATTGAATTCGCAAAGGCAAATTCGCGCGGGAAGTAGAGTGATCAAGTGCCCATGTAACTATTGCTGCAAACAGTTTTGACCATGATTATGAGATTGTGAGAAACCATCTACTCGTACGTGGGATGCTGGTATCCTACGACACCTGGTTGCAGCATGGGGAACTTGCACAATCGGATGATAGCGAGGATGAATCGGATGAGGACCGGGATGGATATGATGAGTTACTAGAGGATCATGGCAGGGGGACTTACATGATGGATGATACCCTAGGGATAGATGATGTGCGAAACTTTGAAATTATGCTGGAGGCTTCCCAGCGTGGTTGTACCCTGGTTGTAAAGATTCAGAAACGCTGTTAGCGTTTGTCATTAGGATGCTACATGTGAAGGTTCAATATAGGTGGAGCAACAAGTCATTTGACAAGGTCTTGGAGATATTTAGGGATGTCCTACCAGAAGGTAATGTGGTGCCCGCGTCCGTCTATGAGGCCAAGAAGCTACTGCGTGACTTGGGCTTAGGATATGAGCACATTGAGTCCTGCAAGAATGATTGCATACTTTTTTGGAAGGAGAATGCTCACCTGGATAAGTGTCCGGAATGTGGGGAGCCTAGGTACAAGGTCAATGATGGCAATGGTAAGCAAATCGCTCATAAGATATTGCGTTACTTCCCATTGATACCTAGGCTACGGAGGTTATACATGTCCCGGATGACGGCCAAAGAGATGAGATGGCACCATGAGAATGGCATGGATGGCGATCTGGGTAGGCATCCGGCCGACTATAATGAATGGAAGGAATTTGATTTGAAATTTCCAGAGTTTGCACGGGAGATCCGCAATGTGAGGTTAGGATTGGCCACCGATGGGTTTAACCCCTTCGGCAACATGAGCACTTCTTACAGCATGTGGCCCGTCGTACTTATGCCTTATAACCTTCCACCCTGGATGTGCATGAAGGACCCATTTTTCATGATGTCCTTACTTATTCCTGGGCCGCAGGCTCCTGGGAAGGAGATCGATGTGTACCTAAGGCCCTTGGTTGATGAGTTGAAGGAGTTGTGGGAGATTGGTGTCATGACTTACGATGCCCATAGTGAACAGACCTTCCGAATGCATGCGGCTTTGATGTGGACCATTAATGACTTTCCCGCGTATGGTAACTTATCTGGTTGGAGCACAAAAGGTTATTTGGCTTATCCCCCTTGCAACGAAGATTCATTATCGTGTAAGTTGAGAAGTAAGATTGGGTGGGTTGGACATCGAGCTTACTTGTCTGAGAACCACCTCTGGAGAAGGAGCAAGAAGTTCATGGTAAGCCAGAGCATAAAATAAAATCCTTGGATTTACCGGTGCAAAGGGTACTTGATCAGTTGGATCAACTACCAGAAGTTAGGTTCGGGAAGGGCCCCAACAGCAGGAAAAGACCTCGTGAGCCTACACTATTAAATTGGACAAAGAAGAGCATCATGTTTGAGCTACCGTACTGGAAGAAGTTAAACCTTAGGCATAACCTTGATGTCATGCACGTAGAGAAGAACATCTGTGAAAATGTTGTTGGGACAGTGGTAGGCATAGATAAGAAGAATAAGGACACAGATAAAGCGCGCGATGATTTAAAGGATATGGGCATCAGGCCGCAATTGCATCTGCAGAGGAATGAAGAAGGATCCATTGTGAAAACCCCATGCATCCTATACGTTGGACCCGAAACAGAAGGAGGGTTTTTTTTCGAATTCTTGAAATCAATCAAGCACCCGGATGGCTATGCAGCAAACCTCTCAAGGTGTGTGACATCGAAAATGGCAAATTATTGGGTATGAAGAGTCACGACTATCATGTGCTCCTACAACGTCTACTTCCGGTTGGCCTACGTGGTTATGTTGATAAGGAGTTAAGTACAACTCTATTTGAGTTTGGCAGGTTCTTCCAGGACCTCTGCTCGAAAACATTGAACAGAGCGATTTAAAAAAATTAGAGGAACGGGGAGTGTTCATACTTTGTAAGCTCGAGAAGATTTTTCCTCCGGCATTCTTTGATGTAATGGTCCATTTGGCTGTTCACTTGCCTCGTGAGGCCATGCTTGCTGGACCGGTACAATATCGGTGGATGTACCCCATTGAAAGGTAACCGTTACCAAGTGCTAAAGTGTTTTTGGTTGTAGTAATGTGATTGTCTTGTATAAGTAACCTTAATACTAATGTCTCTTTATTTGAAGGTTTTCTAGGACTTTAAAAGGTTACGTTACTAACCGAGCACGACCCGAAGGCTCGATCGCAGAGGCCTACATTGTCAAAGAGTGTTTAACTTTCTGCTCAATGTACCTAAAAGGACTGATCGAGATGAACGAAATGATGATGGTGGTGTGCGTGGTCCCGGAATGGAGATATTCACACAAAATGTCCGCCCCTTTGCACCGATCACAAGGGGCACCAGATCCTGTTCAAAATGAACGCAACATGGCTCACTGGTTTGTTTTGCATAATAGTCCCGAGTTAGAGCCATATCTTGAGTAAGTGCTTTGGCTTAACTACATGTTTGCATAGATTGTGTCCTTGTTGATCCTTCAACTACGTTAATTGCTTATGAATTGCATTTCCTTACGTAGGGAACACAGGAATACAATACAAAATCCAGAAGGGCATGACCTAAGTCAAATACAGCGAGATCAATTTCCAAAATGGTTCAAGCAACGTGTAAGATATATGATCCCCTATTTGCACGGTAAACATGATCTAATTGGGCCTGAATTCACATTAACTCAATAAATTATGTTGCATGTTGCTCATGTAGATGAATGATTTGCGAAATCAAGGGTCGCCAGAAGCAACAGATGAATGTGGTCGTTATCAAATGGTCCCCGGTTCGATAGTATATATGTATTCAGGGTGCATATTCAATGGTGTCCGATTCCACACCAGAGATCGCGAGAAAAGGCGTTTGTGCCAGAATAGTGGTTTGGTCGTGCAAGGGGAGCATCTCGGGAAGACAATTGACTTCTACGGGTACTTGTGCAAAGTCTGGGAATTGACATACATGCATGGGGGTAGGGTGGTGTTATTCCAATGTGAATGGTACAACACCGGTACCAGAAACAAAGTATATACCGATCAACACATAACAAGCATTGATGTTACTGGTCGGTGGTATAAGATGATCCATTTGTCCTACCAAGTCAGCAAAGCAAGTTTTCTATGTTATTGATACTTGCAAAGGCAACAACTGGAGAATCGTAGAACGAGTCAAGCATCGAGGAGTCTGGGATGTACCAGAAGTTGATGATGTGCCTAACGAGGCCTTCCAGCAGCACGAAGCAAGTGATGTTGTCCCAATCTGTGTCGAAGATAACGATTTGAATTACTGTAGAGATGACATTCCGCCAGATATAGTTAATGGTGAGGAGCCATTGGCGGAGCATAGCGATGGCGAAGATGAAACTATGGCGGAGTATATAGACGAGGATGATGATGAAGACAATCTGCATAGCCAGTCCGATCCAGATATCGATCCTGACGTAGACTAGGATGTGTAGTTTTTGTTTTTTAATTTCTGTATGGACAAGTGTTCTAAATTAATGAAGTTGTTCGTTTACATTTCATGACTCATTTTATATATATCTCATTTTATTTCATTTTATTCGCCCTCATTCTCATGTGTGTCATATATAGTTCTCAAAAATGCCCAATGGAGGTAAAACATATGTCAGGCCTGGCTGGGTGGCCAAACAGGCAAAGTTGACAGAATACGAGAAGGTGAGAAATAAGAACATCATGGAAAGAGACGAGAAATGTCGTGCTTTGGGGGTAAAGAAAATAGCCAGCACTGTTTTTTGGATTGAGTCAACGGGCAGAACGAAAAGTGGAGTGGGAAATAGAAAATCGGGTGAAGATGACGATGATGAGGAGTATCGACCGCCCAGTGTGATTTTGGGTTGGTTTATTCAGATGAAGATACAGGTGATGATGGGGATGATGAGTCTTCTGGGTCTGATCATGCGAATATGGTAATTTCTGTCTATTGATTTATGACAAGCCATTCTAGTTATAAACATCTTTCATCCACTTTATTATGTATTTCAGTACTAATACTTCACTGTTGTGGCGTGACAGGTTACTGATATGACTCTAGGGAAGCGAAGTAGACAATGCTTCCGTTGTAGCAGCTGCACTGTCCCAGACTATACCGGCACTACCTCAAGTCACACAGTCTTCCCGTGCAAACCGCACGCCCGATGAGGCGGCCGTAGCTAGACCGACACAGCCTCAAGAGACACGGCCTTCTCATGCGGATAGCATGCTTAAGGTGGCGACCAATTCTAGACCGATGAATCCTACAGGGATTGCCGTGTCTTCTGGCCAGCCTGACCAGGTTTTGAGTCAGCGTACTCCGAGCAGTAGTGTTGGTGAGAAATTTAGAATTATTTACGTTTAAGATTTACATTCTTTTAATTTTATATGCTTAGTAACTCAATAAATATTTTGATCATGACATCATTAGGCTTAGGCGAAGGCTCCCGCCGTGTACGGGGCATGACACGGGGGCTGAAGGTGCAAAAACTGAGGCGGCAACTTGGCCATGCCATACCAATTTCGATCCCAGCTTCGAGCCATGCGCCAGAGGGTGAATTTGCCACTGCTTTTGCGAACCTTCTCGGGCAAGTGATTCGAGCTGAGGCACCTGTTCGGAAAGAAGGCTGGAAGTCTGTGCCTGAGGTGATCAAGAATTTGGTGGTAATGCGAGTTCAGGTAATTTCATTTGCGATAACTTGATGCAGATTCATGGAGACTCATTAATATTTATTTGTTGTCTCAAATAACATGTTTATGTTTGCAATTACAGCAAACTTTGACTTCGGGGACTATGTGAACGATCCGATCATCAGGGATGCCGTTGATGTGAAGTGCAAGAAGTTGTACAGGGACTGGAAGCACGAATTACATACCCACTATCTGTCCCTTTTGGAGGCAAGGGTGCCCGATCCAAAGAACCACCCACTAAAACCTTGTAATGCAGATGACTGGGCCTGGATGATCGATAATTTGTGGGAGACTATGGAGTGGAAGGTAAATTTTAATGGTTTTGTATATATATCTTCCTCAATTATTGATCAAGATCATTGCAGTAGTTAAATTTTGTTTCTACTAATACCTTGTTTTTTATTTATCTGTGTAGGATAAGTCAAAGAAAGCAAGAGTTAGCCGATCGAAGATGCCATGGAATCATACTAGCGGCTCTAGATCGTTCCTAGCACGTAGTTCTTTAATTGTAAGTGCAGATTTAAGAATTTATGCCATTTGACTAAGTTATGAAAATTAAAGTTATTATATTAACGAAAATTATAATGTCATAACAGATGGCACATAATGATGGGCAGGCACAGGCTTTTCCCGATTTCTACCACGACACCCACTATATGCATGGGCAGAAAAAGTGGATAAATGAGGCAGCTCAGAAGACACATGTACGTGCCTAAGTCATGTCTTATATATCAATACAAATATACTTTTATACATTTGTTAAATCACTTTATTTGATTTTTACATGTTTAAAAAATGGCAGGAGGAATTAGTACGAGTTAGCGCCGAACAATCCCAACCCTCCATAACATCTCCGTTGACAGAGCAACAGATATCCGTTCAAGTGCTTGGGCATAGATCGGGATACCTAAAGGGTTTTGGCGTCCGGACAAAATCTTGTTTAGCTTCAAGCCAGAATCGGACAGGCCCTGATCCTGAGGTACAACAATTGAGGCAACAGGTTGCTGAGTTTTCCCAGAGAACAATTTACTTGGAGAACTTGGTCCTCCAGTTAGCTCAGCGTGTAGGCGTAGATCCAAACACAGCTGCTGGTGTGGATGGTGAAGGTGGAGATCAGGATAGGACTTCTCCAGGTTTGTATATGACTACTCTTATCAGCTTTGGGACTTGTTTTTGTTGTTTCTTATCAGCTTATAATGCCTTGGCCTTTCTATTATTTTCTCCTTTAATGTTATACTTTGCCCTTATGCAAGAATAGTACAAACAATTTAAAGGAAAAGAAACAGGATTAGTCATCTCTTTCACTGATATTTCCAGCCTTTCATTTCTTTATTACATGTTATATTAATCTGTCTCTCTCTCTCTCTCTCTCTCTCTCTCTCTGTTGTTTTATTTGCAGGATTGAATGAACATTGATGGTAAAGTTTTGTTGAAAGATTCCATGCAGGAAAGATGCAGCCAACATGAAGACCAAAATGGATGCAGAGTAGCAGATTGCTATATATTAAAATGGGATGCATGGAGTTTTTTTAAACAACATTGCAAATGTTGGAATGTCATAGTAGAATGTTAGCATGGATTTGTATTTTGTAATGGTAATGTTAAGTGTGTTGTAAGGATATTTGAATGTTTAAATTTTTATGATATGGGGTTTTGGTTGGTACTGTAGGTGCTTGTCTATTTGGGTTTTGGAAGATGATTTTTTTTTTTGTCACAGGGGAACAATTGAGCTAGTTGTTACTTTCCCCTCACAGTTCTTGCATCTGTTTTTTTCGTTGGCAAGGGGGTGAGTGAGAGAGAGGAAAGTAAGAGAAAAGGTGGTTGTTCAGGTGGGTGTTGCAGGGGTGGTGGAAGAAGAGGAGGCAGTGGGTGTGCAGGTGGGTGTGCAGGGTGATGGAAGAAGAGGAGGTAGTGGGGCAGCAGGTGGGTGTGCAGGGTGGTGGAAGAAGAGGAGGCAGTGGGTGTGCAGGTGGGTGTGCAGGTGGGTGTATAAAGGGTGGTTGTTCAGGTGGGCTGTGCAGGGTGGGTGTGGGCAGGGTGGTGGAAGAAGAGGAGGCAGTGGGTGTGCAGCAGGTGGGTGTGCAGGGTGATGGAAGAAGAGGAGGTAGTGGGGCAGCAGGTGGGTGTGCAGGGTGATGGAAGAAGAGGAGGTAGTGGGGCAGCAGGTGGGTGTGCAGGGTGGTGGAAGAAGAGGAGGCAGTGGGTGTGCAGGTGGGTGTGCAGGTGGGTGTGTAAAGGGTGGTTGTTCAGGTGGGCTGTGCAGGGTGGGTGTGGGCAGGGTGGTGGAAGAAGAGGAGGCAGTGGGTGTGCAGCAGGTGGGTGTGCAGGGTGATGGAAGAAGAGGAGGTAGTGGGGCAGCAGGTGGGTGTGCAGGGTGATGGAAGAAGAGGAGGTAGTGGGGCAGCAGGTGGGTGTGCAGGGTGGTGGAAGAAGAGGAGGCAGGTGGGTGTGCAGGTGGCTGTGCAGGGTGGGTGTAGGCAGGGTGGTGGAAGAAGAGGAGGCAGTGTGTGTGCAGCAGGTGGGTGTGCAGGGTGATGGAAGAAGAGGAGGTAGTGGTGTGCAGCAGGTGGGTGTGCAGGGTGATGGAAGAAGAGGAGGTAGTGGGGCAGCAGGTGGGTGTGCAGGGTGGTGGAAGAAAGGAGGCAGTGGGTGTGCAGGTGGGTGTGCAGGTGGGTGTGTAAAGGGTGGTTGTTCAGGTGGGCTGTGCAGGGTGGGTGTGGGCAGGGTGGTGGAAGAAGAGGAGGCAGTGGGTGTGCAGCAGGTGGGTGTGCAGGGTGATGGAAGAAGAGGATGTAGTGGGTGTGCAGGTGGGTGTGCAGCAGGTGGGTGTGTGCAGGGTGGGTGTGCAAATGTTAATATGAAGTGGCATGAATGTTCTTGTTTTCATTTCTTGATGGTTTTGGAAAAGAAATGGGGAGAAAGGATGTGCGCATGGTGTGCAGGTGGAGGAAATAACTGGCATTGGGTTCATGCGGTGCTACGGTGCAACTATGAGAGTTCAGGTGCTTAAAAAATTCTTTATTTTATTTGATTTTGTTCTAACCTAGACCAAATTAGCGGTTTTTTTTTTTCTTGTGAATGCATTTAATCTGCAAATTATTCCTTCTTGCAGGATCTTGGAAAGTATTTATTCTGGAAGTGTCTACATCTGGGAATATCAGTTTCAGGTAAGGAATGCTTGTATAAATATTGACTTTATATAATTGTTAGAAGACAACGCGCACTTAATATTGATTTCAAAGTCTATCCTTGGATCAATCTATGATACGATGAATTCATCTAAATTGAAAGATTTGTCATCAATCTATTATAGTTGGCATTGGATTTACCATTTTTCAACTGGTGTGGCTGACAGTTTCATTATTCAAAGTTGACAAGACAGACCCCACTTTCAAGGGCTCTCAATGGATTGATAGAAGCTTAAGTTAATTAGAGCCAATTAGAGATTAGTGTCACAGGTCCAAGGTGCCTTGACATACATTATTTTCTGCTTAACATTTGTCACATGAACTTTGCAAGCTGATATCACAATTCACATTTAATCTTAATCTGGTATTGCAACTTTATCTTTGGCCGGGAGATCCAATGCTACATTTGCAATAGGTTTGGCCATCTTTGTTGTGCCAACATACATGATTATGGTCCTAGAGGTTTCTTGTTACAACTGTGGTCAATACTGTGGTCAATCATACTGGCTTAGTAAGTTGTATTCACCACTGAATTAACAGAAGTTTTATATGTTTTCATGTGGCTTATTCCCCCTAGTTCAAGTTTATCAGATCTGTTAATGTGTGGAATCTACTGATGTAGGGATGTGCAAAAACGTATTGCGACACAAGTAATGCTGCATCGCCTACTTATTGTTACAAATGTGGAGAAGGACATTTTGCACGGGGTTGCAATAAATCTGGGAAGGTCTATGTCGAAAAAAATCTTTAACATGCTTTTGTGGAAAAACTTTCAAGCATGTTTATCTAGAACTTAAGTACACATGCCAAAATGTGCACAAGTGAGATGCAAGCTGAACATCAACTGGTCACATCATCCGGATTACTTGGTCCAAAAGTTATCTAGTCCTTTCATCCAAGATAATCACATTATTTTTGAACAAGTTCTGGTTGCTGGATGAGTATGGCAGTCTGATTTTTGCACAGGGAATTTACAACTGGATCATGCTGATGAATGGTTTGGGTGCTGCACTCATAGCACACATTGGTAGGAATGGTTATATTTTGGTGTTCTAGTAGGTGTAGGTTTTATCATTCATTTTTCATGGTTTTAATTTCATTCCAATGAGACAGTTGCATTATTTTGCTTTGTGCAGTTCGGTCAGTGGGTTTGTGAGCCATCAATGCCTACCCAGAGACTTTGTATGTTTCGTAAAGACCTGGGCGGTGGGTGTGCAGGTGGGTGTGCAGGGTGATGGAAGAAGAAGAGGCAGGTGGGTGTGCAGCAGGTGGGTGTGTGCAGGGTGGGTGTGCAGGTGGGTGTGCAGGGTGATGGAAGAAGAGGAGGTAGTGGGTGTGCAGGGTGATGGAAGAAGAGGAGGTAGTGGGGCAGCAGGTGGGTGTGCAGCAGGTGGGTGTGTGCAGCAGGTGGGTGTGCAGGGTGATGGAAGAAGAGGAGGTAGTGGGTGTGCAGCAGGTGGGTGTGCAGGGTGATGGAAGAAGAGGAGGTAGTGGGGCAGCAGGTGGGTGTGCAGGGTGGTGGAAGAAGAGGAGGCAGTGGGTGTGCAGGTGGGTGTGCAGGTGGGTGTGTAAAGGGTGGTTGTTCAGGTGGGCTGTGCAGGGTGGGTGTGGGCAGGGTGGTGGAAGAAGAGGAGGCAGTGGGTGTGCAGCAGGTGGGTGTGTGCAGGGTGGTGCAGAAAAATGGGCTGTGCAGGGTGGGTGTGTGCAGGGTGGTGTAGCAGGTGGGCTGTGGCAGGTGGGTGTGTGCAGGGTGGTGGAAGAAGAGGAGGCAGTGGGTGTGCAGCAGGTGGGTGTGCAGCAGGTGGGTGTGTGCAGGGTGGTGCAGAAAAATGGGCTGTGCAGGGTGGGTGTGTGCAGGGTGGGTGTGTGCAGGGTGGTGCAGCAGGTGGCCTGTGCAAGGTGGGTGTGTGCAGGGTGGTGGAAGAAGAGGAGGCAGTGGGTGTGCAGGTGGGTGTGCAGCAGGTGGGATGTGATGCTAGAGGACAACCAATGACCATTGGATGGTTGGAAGAACTGAGGAAGAAGCACTTTCAGAGGCAAATAACCTGTTCTCTGGGAAGAAACTTCAGATTGCTCGAGACCCAGATGTACTAGACACATGGTTTTCTTCTAGTGCGCCACAAATGGACTGGGCAATTCTTTGCTCTTAAGGTAATGCTTGAGAGTTGTTGCATCCTCTTAGGTTGTATTAAACTGATTTTTGTCTTGGTGATTCACATGTGTCAACTAGAAGTTTTACATGCATCAAAGTCTATTTTACATTCACAGTCCTTTAAGATGGCTGGATTGTTCTCTGTTCATGCTTCTGTGGATCTCATTTATATTGACCTGATTGTTCAAATTATCCATGAAACTAATTCGAAAGTTGCATTTTCATGACAAGTTGTGTTTAGCCAGCGCAAAACATATTTACTTTGACAAAGCACTATAAGGAAAACTCTGCTTGTGTCTATTTATAAAATCGAATCAAATCCTTTTTTTCCTCAAATGTCATCCTAAACAGATGTTTAAATACTATGATGCAAGTGCAGTCGTTTTAAATTTTATTTGTTTGGGGGGGGGGGGTGTGGGGGGGTTGTTTAATCATGTTATTTCATATACGTTCCTTCAAAATTATTTGATTCATATCATTTGATGTAGGAAAATAAGGATACTGGTGCAGACAATGGGTTGATCGGTCAGTTTGGTGTTGGGTTCTACTCGGCTTTCCTTGTTGCAGAGAAGGTAGTCAGCCTTTGCTTTTATTTATGGTGATATTGATCTTTATCTTTAGAATTTCTGGGCTCAGCTTTTTCTCTTCTGAGATGTTCATTGTAGTTTCTAGTAACTGGGTGAAAGCCACACAAATGTGAAGCATTATTGTCTAGCACTAGGAAGAATGTTTGAGCTGATAGAATTTTTGACTAATTGTTGCATTTTGAGCTGCGTCTATATGTGTAGTTATATAATATTTGTGTGGGTTCCAGGTGGTTGTATCTACTAAAAGCCCAAGGTCTGATAAGCAGTATGTTTGGGAAGCAGAAGCTGATAGCAGCTCCTATGTGATTAGGGAAGAGACTGATCCTGACAAACTGCTGCGCCGGGGGACACAAATTACTCTCTATTTACGGGTAAGATGATCTCAATTCCTTCCATTGGCAAATGTTTGTAACATTCATTAAAATCTTTGGATTATTTATTCTGCTCTTGCAGACAGACGATAAGTATGAATTTGCAGAGCCTGCAAGAATTCAAGGATTGGTTAAGAATTATTCTCAGTTTGTATCCTCCCTATTTACACATGGCAGGAAAAATCAAGGACAGTTGAGGTGAGGATCTTTCATGGTTTTTCCTGTTTGCCAAATTACGTTCTGCAATGCTTGTAATCCTTCTCTAAGTCAATAAAGAGCATATGGTCCTCTCTTAACTTTTCTGTAAGTTGTCTTAAAAGAAACTTTCTGTCTCCTCTCTTAACTTTTCTGTAAGTTGTCTTAAAAGAAACTTTCTGTAGTAAATCTACCTGGCATAAAATTAAGGTCTCTCTCTCTCTCTCTCTCTCTCTCTCTCTCTCCAAAATATGATTGTTGCAAGTGTTAGTGTGTTACTGTTACTCTTTCTCAAAGCCTCATCCTATGACTCAGAAGTCCAATAGCTTGTAATTTGCATACTATTGAATTCTTCTATTAATGGTTTTTATTTATTTTATCCATGGACATAAATATAGGCTCAAATACAACCCAAGTACACGCATATAGGGTAATAACTTAAATTCTTCCATTGACACCTTTTTTTAAAGTCAGGATCAGGCTCTACTCGATTCCGAGTCGGGTTGAAATCTTCTCTTCCTCTTCATGGTATTCTAATGATATTAGAAATGTTTAAAAAGTAATGTTTGTTGTGTTTGAAATTGTGCGTACAGGAGGCTGACAAATACAGGAAAAATATTAAAAAAATATTTTTTTTTAAAATATAAATGCTTTGCCGGCGCATTAAAAACGCCGGCAAAAATTTTTAAAAAAATTATATTAATGTTTTCCCGGCGCACACAAACGCCGGCAAAAGTTTTTAAACGTTTTTTTAATTTATTATTAAAAAAAAATTACCTTCCCCGGCGCGAAAATAACGCCGGCAATGTTTTACCGGCACATATATTCGCCGGCATAAGCCTTAAATAACGCCGGCAAAAGTTTTAAAAAATTTGAATAACTCTTTTCCCGGCGAAAATAACGCCGGTAAAAGGTTTAAAAAAATTCTTTTATTTGCTTTTTCCGGCAAAAAATAGCGCGGGAAGTCCTTTACCGGCGAAACATAACGCCGGGAAAAGTTTTTAAAAAATTTATTACTCCTCTTTCCCGGCGAAATAAATTATTTTGCCGGCGAAAATTAACGCCGGTAATGTTTATACCTTTCCCGGCGTTTATACATTTTGCAGGCAAAATACATTGCTGGCGTAGTATTGCCGGCGAATTGCCGGCGCATCAATAATCGCCGGGAAATCAATTTCCCGGCGTTTTCTTGACTTTTGCCGGCGTTTTCTTAGCGCCGGGAAAAGTGAAATTTCTTGTAGTGTCTGCTAGAAAATAGAAATTGCTTGATTAGAATTTGAATTATCCCAAAATCTCTCAATGATATCCCTATTACCAATAATAATTATCCTAAAATCTCTCAATGAGATCCTTATTACCAACCATAATTATCTTAAAACCTCTCCATAATTAGGGTCCCACTTAAAAATATTTGGTCAATTTTTTAGGTCTACGATCATTTGATCCTTTAATCTTTTTAAATCAATTCATGGGTCTCATCCCGCATAATATGGTTTTCTGGATGGTTAGGATAGAGATGGTGGACCCCATTCATCTGGGGGGTTCCACTTAAATAGGTTATGTTTGGTCAATTTATGAGGTCTATGGTTATTTGATCATTTGATCTTTATCAAGCAATTCATGGGTCCCAGCCCGCATCATATGGTTTTATGGATGGTTAGAATATAGATGGTGGACTCCATTCATCTTTGGGGTCCCACTTAAATAAATTAGGTTTGGTCAATTTATGAGGTCTATGATCATTTGAACTTTACTAATCAATTCATGGGTCCCGGCCCGTATCATATGATTTTATGGATGGTTAGAATAGAGATGGTGGACCCCATTCATCTGGGTCTCACTTAAACATATTTGATCAATTTGTTAGGTCTACGATCATTTGATCATTTGATATTTTTAAATCAATTCATGGGTCCTATCCCGCATAATAGGGTTTTATGGAAGGTTAGAATAAAGATGGTGGACCCCATTTATCTGGGGGGTTCCACTTAAATAGGTTAGGTTTGGTCAATTTGTGAGGTCTATGATCATTTAATACTTTGATCATTATCAAGCAATTCATGGGTCCCAGCCCGCATCAGATTATTTCATGGACGGTTAAAATATAGATGGTGGACCCCATTCATCTTGGGGGTCCCAATTAAATAGGTTAGGTTTGGTCAATTTGAGAGGTCTATGATCATTTGATCTTTAACAATCAATTCATGGGTCCCGGCCCGCATCATTTGATTTTATGGACGGTTAGAATAAGGATGGTGGACCCCATTCATCTGGGTCTCACTTAAAAATATTTGGTCAATTTGTTAGGTCTACGATCATTTGATCCTTTAATCTTTTTAAATCAATTCATGGGTCTTGTCCCGCATAATATGGTTTTATGGACGGTTAGAATAGAGATGGTGGACCCCATTCATCTGGGGGTTTCCACTTAAATAGGTTGGGTTTGGTCAATTTGTAAGGTCTATGATCATTTGATCATTTGATCTTTATCAAGCAATTCATGGGTCCATCCCGCATCATATTGTTTCATGGATGGTTAGAATATAGATGGTGGACCCCATTCATCTTGGGGGTCCCACTTAAATGGGTCAGGTTTGGTCAATTTGAGAGGTCTATGATCATTTGATCATTTGATCTTTATCAATCAATTCATGGGTCCCTGCCCGCATCATTTGTTTTTATGGACGGTTAGAATAAAGATGGTGGACCCCATTCATCTGGGTCCCACTTAAAAATACTTGGTCAATTTGTTAGGTCTACGATCACTTGATCCTTTGATCTTTCTTAATCAATTCATGGGTCCTACCCCGCATAATATGGTTTTATGGACGGTTAGAATAGAGATGATGGAACCCATTCATCTGGGGGTTCCCACTTAAATAGGTTAGGTTTGGTCAATTTGTGAGGTCTATGATCATTTGATCATTTTATCTTTATCAAACAATTCGTGGGTCCCAGCCTGCATCATATGGCTTTATGGACGGTTAGAATATAGATGGTGGACACCATTCATCTTGGGGGTCCCACTTAAATAGGCTAGGTTTGGTCAATTTGAGAGGTCTATGATCATTTGATCTTTATCAATCAATTAATGGGTCCCGGCCCGCATCATTTGATTTTATGGACAGTTATAATAAAGATGGTGGACCCCATTCATATGGGTCCCACTTAAATATATTAGGTCAATTTGTTAGGTCTACGATCATTTGATCTTTCTTAATTAATTCATGGGTCCCATCCCGCATAATATGATTTTATGGACGGTTAGAATATAGATGGTGGACCCCATTCAGCTTGGGGGTCCCACTTAAATAGGTTAGGTTTAGTCAATTTGAGAGGTCTATGATCATTTGATCTTTATCAATCAATTAATGGGTCCCAGCCCGCATCATATGATTTTATGAACGGTTAGAATAGAGATGATGGGCCCCATTCATCTTGGTCCCACTTAAATATATTAGGTCAGTTTGTTAGGTCTATGATCATTTGATCTTTCTTAATCAATTCATTCCTCACCTAAAGAATAAAATATTTGAAAAAAAACATAAAGATCAAATTAACAATAAAAAAAGGACTCATAAGTTTACTAATTAATAAATTTATTAAAAATAATTCATATCAGTCTGTGCATTTGGTGGTTTCGTGGTTATCCACGGGGTTTTGCTAGTATTACAAGGGCACAAGGACCTACTGATGCACAACCCAAACATAATAGGCCTCTTGAAAATAGTAGATGGAGTTAGCTAAATTAGCCTCAAATGGAAAAAGGTTTATCCATAAATGGAAGGCAATCAAGTACAGAAATTTGGGGTAAAGAAAAGAAGCTGATGGATTAAGAGTGCGACAAGCATTAATCATGTCCTAGACAACCAAATAGAAAAGGGAAAACTCTTATCACAAATTGAATTGAGAATCGATGACTCCCAGATAGAGCAAAGATATGGCAAGAAAATTCCATGAATACGCTAGAGACATGGATTTTACATGAAAAATGAAGTATATACCTTACAAGTTACAACATGTTACAGTTATTATGCAAGCATATGATATTCACACTGGCGATCAATAATTATAAAGAGAGCCATACAAGTGAGTGAAAATTGGCACATTTCTACCAAAAACAGACAACTTATCTTTTTACTAAATATACCAATATAGGGCCTGTTTATTTGCTGAAATTAAATTCATAGGAACTCATGGTAAAATGGGTAGGAACATACTACTATTAAATAGGTGGGGTGAAAAATATAAGGTGGAGAAGTAGACGTCCCTAACTTTTCTAGGATTTAATTTATTAGGGTGATAGCCTGGTGTTCATTTTCTATTCCCCTTTGAATCATTTTCCATTAAAGGGAAAATTATTTGATGGCCACTATGGATCTTCACCTTTATTTCATCAATTTTAACCACACCTAAGAATGCATTTCTCAGAATTCCTAGTAATCCATGTAAACAAATGGGCCAATGGGACATTCAAAAAACAGTTCTCTTTTTTAAGTTAATGTTTAGCAAGAGGAAACATGCAACAACAGAAATATCCTACACCTTAGTGGTTCATCTCTTTATGAAAGCCATGGTTTTCTAAAAATAAGAAAGAGGTTTCTCTTGGTCTCCGAAACGGGCCTCAACGAGGATTCTGAATAAGTCCTACATTATCAATTTCAGAAAATGTCCTCCAAACGAGGGAAAATTAACTAAATATGGTTTACAATCTACTGAGTAGATCCTGAATTTACAAATGCAGTACTCTTGATGAAGAGACAATCATGAAGTCTGTATGCATAGCTTCACATGTGATTTAGCTTGGATGTTTCTTATTTATAGTCTTAAAAAGATATCCATGAAACTATCCAAACAACACCTTAGAGTTCATCATGGACTTTTCCTTCTAGAGATGGAGAAGGGTCATGGAACTCGAGAAGATACCTAGTGGCTAGAGATGCTTGCAGCGCTGCCCCATAAGGAAGCACCTCTTCATTGACAGTGAAGTAGGGGGAGTGCCCAGATGGAAGTGGTCCATGTGACTCGTTCTGCATACCAACAAAGTAGTAATATGCAGGGATCACATCGGTGTAGAATGCGAAGTCCTCTGCTCCCATTTTTGGTTGGACATCTTTGACATTGTGGGTGCCCAGCATATCTTTAGTGACACTTAGGTAGTGCCCATGCAAGTCTTTGTTGTTTACAGTTACCGGGAAGAAGGGCCGTTCTTTATCAAGGAAATCAATGGCTGCACTGCACCTCTGCACTGCTGCTTGTCCAGTGATAACCTGTTACATTTGGAGGAGAGTTGGGACATATTTCTGAAAGTGTGCATCTTGAGAATGGCTATGGTCAGTGTAAAAAAGTGTCATACCTCCTTGATTCGCTGCTGGAGTTGCAAAAAACTTTCTTTAGAGAAGGCGCGGAATGTGCCACCAATTGTAACTGAATCTGGAATCACATTGAATGCACCGCCACCCTGAAATTTTGCTACTGTCACCACCTGTGAGTGCATGTTTTATGTGAAGCCAAGAATCAGAGGCAAGTTAATTGAGAATGCTAATATTTAACAATCTAGTAGTATAATTAAATAAAAAACAAAGGTTGAAGTCTCAAATATTTTTCAGATGTGAGTGTAACAACACATTTGATGCATCCATGTCCTTATGCATGGAATCACAAGACATTTATGATACATATAATTATAAACCCCAATAGTCATACAGTCAATTGACAATTCCCCCGATAACTGATGAGAATTTACAAAACTAGGGTTCAATGTTATATATAAGAATTAATCAGGCATTATTACTCATTTCTATCTGCCAAGAAGCATTAGAAATATTTGATTTGTTATAAAAAAAGAAAAAAGAAAAAAAAAAGAAGAGAAGTTCTCAAGCTATGAAAAGCATTCACTGGAATTATTAATTCTAGGTTCGGGAGGTAGTACTCACGAGGGCCTAATCTTTTCTTTTCTTTTTTCTTTTTTGTGGTGGGTGACATCAACATGTTCTAAAACGTAATAAAATTGATGTTATTTCATCGTATATTGGATAATCCATCCAACTATCATAAGACTGAACGATATGAACATGAATTGGGTAAGTTGTGACGGATTTATAGATTAACTATCTGATCAAATGTAAAAAATAAATCAATGATATTAGAAAATTTTTATTAATGAAATTTTAGTTAGTGTATAAGTCTTTAGTCAGAAGCATGCATACTAACCTCACATGCGTTGAAGTTCTAGTCGAGTTTAAAGATAGAATTTGAGTCTTTTCAGGAGTTCAAAATTAAATGGGATGGGTCAATATGATTTTTTTATGCATGTAGCTGTCTATATGTGGAGATCTCAACAATAACCAGGGCAACTCAATTTATTATACAATCAAAGTTTAAGAATCTTTGTGAAGCCTTAAGTTGTGAGTGCGAAGTCCTTGTGTTCGATTTGGGCATGTAATCAAGATGCTGGATTTAACTAGATTTTGCACCATTTTTTCGCCAAGTTCATCCCTGTTCTCTTGTTTATTGGGGACTACATCAGCTTCTGCCACACAAGATGATATTCAAATGATAAGCATGAAAAGGGCAAACAGTTATCTACAGTATCTCACAAGCACTACTGTTTTCATTTTTCTTTCCCTCCTTTTTTTTTTTTTTTTCGTTTTCCTTTTGCCACTCAAACACAGCTACTATGAGATGATAATGCAATTTTGATGAGATTTGGACAAGTTAATCCTCGATGAAACTCAAACTATGGTGCTTTGAGCTTCCAATGGCTGACGGGCATCTTTGTTGTACAACGGAAATGGTGATGTACTGAAACATAGAAAACACGATGCCTGCAATGGTTATTGACATGAAACATACATGTTTGGCAATTCATTTACAGTGCTTTGATGAAATAATACGTTTTCATTTTTGTTCTCTACAAGAAGAATGGAGCAACGCCGGTAATTTAACACTAGCATGTTGAGAAAAACAATCGTGCGAGAGCCAACATATTGTCACACAATAGCTGCTTTTTTTTTTTCAAATAACAGGTGCTATTGATACAAACATTCGTTACATGTGCGACAGGGGGCATATATTAGCTGTTACAACTATTGTGGTAAACCAGGGCCATGATCGACACATGACGTCACTATTAAAGCACATGAGCAGAGCAAAACGGACACAAGCTTTACAGGAAAATGTACTGTCCAAATAACTAAATTGATTGTCTCATTTTAATCAGAAAGGACCAGATGCGGTAAGAGAAGGTTCAATACAAAAGCCAAAGCATTCCTATAATGAGATGTATATGCCAAAAGAAGAAATGTACCTGTGAGTCCAAGGGATCAGCTTCACGTGAAACAAGGTGTTGCAAACTAACAATCACATTGGATGCTGCTAAAATTGGATCTATAGTATGCTGAGGGATTGCGGCATGCCCTCCCTTTCCAGTTATCACTGCCTCAAAGAAGCCACTCCCTGCCATAACTGGGCCAGGTCTGGAGGCCACTGTGCCGATGGGCAAGTCAGTGGCGACATGGTGCCCAAAAATAGCTTCAACATTTTCCAATACTCCAGCTTCTACCATTTTCTTTGCACCACCACCTCCTTCCTCAGCTGGTTGAAAGAGAAGGACAACAGTTCCCTTTTGCAATCACAACAACAGCCATGAGACATTTTCCCAATAAATACTAGTCTCTAATAGGGGTGCACATCAGGACTTGAAACCCGGTCTGACCCGGACCTTATCGGGCTGACCCGATAAAGAATTTATCGGACCGGGTCAAACCCGACCCGGACCTTACTTAACAGGTCCGGGTTCCGGGTTTGTATTTTATAAGTTATCGGGTTATCGGGTCCAATAACAAATTAAACAGAATTATAATGCACTGTATTTGCGCATTGTTTTGCAGAATTTACTTATTTTGGAGCTACCAAAGGCCATATTTATAGAATAGGTTTGACATTTTGGCAATATCCACGAGATTGTTCTTTGTTTGATGCAGACGCTAGAGTTTCATCTTATGATATGATTGGGCCAAATAATATGATGAGTGTATTTGCTCTACTACCCAGTAGTTCTGCATCTACAGGGATCTGTATATAGGCAACCTAACGAAACCAGCGCCTCCTACTCAGCATTCATTATCATCCTTGTGATCAGAAGTGTTAACTTCAGGTATCAGGTGGCCCACATTATCACTTCATCTTACCACGTTTAATTGGTGTGAGTACGTTCAAACATGTGATAAAAGAAGAACTTGTGTTTGATCCCACCATGTGCAGAGCATTAAAAATCTGTCTTCATATAATTGATCCTACCCATTTAATCAACTAAAAATTTAGACCACTGAATTTCCAATGGACTGATGATTGATCAAATGATTTAGTGAGAAACAACAAGGGTCGTCATTCATGGGGCAAGAAGTAGGATTTTCTATTGGAGTTGGAGCTGAATGGTATGGGAGGATACAAACATCAACCAAATGTCATGGCACCACCTGCTGGCAATGTAGCCCAGTTGAACTATCTGTGTGCAGCACAACAAGAGTGGTCAGAAGAGGAATGATAAACTATATGAAATGCTGAAACACCTTTGCTTGCAGAGATCAAACACAACTCTCTTCGTCGATCCCAACATCTGGGACTCAACGGAAGGGATCACAAACAAACAAGACCAGGCAACACATTAAGCCCATACGAGAGACAATGCACAAATTTTCTTACCGGGGTTCCCGGGTTACCCGAACCCGGTAACCCGGTTTTACTTAACAGGAATACCGGACCGGGTCTAGAGGTCTTACAAACTACCGGGTCGGGTTAGACCCGGTCTGATAACCTGGAACCCGACCCGATGTGCACCCCTAGTCTCTCATGTTAGTTGATATTCTGTGAAATGTGAAAACAAAGAAAGGTTTTGCAGATTGTCGAAGAAGCATTAACTTTATCAATGGGTTAAAATCATCACAAAGAAAGCTGACAAGTAGCGTATGTTTTTCCAAGTCACAGGCATTTTTCATTCTTGATAGCATTATTAAACATGAAACATGCATCTAATGATGATGCTTGTCTTCGTCTTAGCTTTCCGAATCCACCATAAAACCATGATGTCAATGTGCATAGGTTCGGGTAAAAAATCATTAAAGGTGCAATGCATGTAACCCAATTCACAGCTGGCTTAAATATTTTATTTATGGCAGAACAGGTGGTTACTGTTTCACCACGGTTTTATCAAGACCCTAAATTCAGAAAACTCACTAGGTGATAAAATGCATTTTATCTTTTGGCTAGCCCTTACCCATGCTGTCAATGTAATTCAGTTCTTACTTAGTCACTTGACTATATAACCATTTCTCCATCACTCGGCAATTTATCATGTCTTTCCCCACTTCATTTAAGGTCTATATTGGTCTTTCCCCTCTCTGAGTTCCTTGAACCTGTAGTCCTAATTACATCCTACAGGGGCTGTTTCTGATCACTTTGTTTTAACGTAGTACCTAAACCATCTCCAACAAGAATCTTTGGTTTCTTCTCCATTTGAGCAAGCTGCTTCTCATTCTTGATCATGCATCAAACCTAGAACAATGAGTCCAACACTCAGACCCGGTCAGTGACTAGGGCTTAGGAGACTTGGTGGATTGACCAAGCAGATGAAGAAAATTAGTTCATTTTTATTATTTTTCATTGTAGAATACATGCAAAGAATTGTTCTTCGCCACGTGTTGTTTCTGAAAACAAACTGGACTAGGAGGAAAACAAGTTTGACTAGGAAAACTAAGCTTGGATTCACTATCGGGAAAACAAAGCCTGGTTTCAGCATGAACTTGGAGAAACTTGGTTTTCTCGACCTAGCTGAGTGAACTGTCATCCAGCCAATCTTCAAACTAAATTACCCAGCCACTACAGTAAGATGAATATCTTAAAACAGTGAGTTTATTGGCAGTTGGCGACTTAGCATATATTTGAAAATAGAATGGTGGCTGCTGAAATTTGTGGTATTCAGATTTACTATGATCCATGAAGATTTCGTGAGGAGCATCATAATAAAATCTTGAGGTAATAAATAATAACCGTTATAAAAAAATAATAATAATTAAATCTTGAGGTTAGGAGGTAAGCATCAACATAGTTATAATAAGAAATGGGGGATGGTTATTGCTTGGTTGCTGATGTGGAATGGAATTTCGATTGTGAATTTGAAGTCGATGAGGCCTACGTGGAACAGATTGAGCATCGAAGAAGGCACGCAAGCGTTTAGACAAGAATTGATAAGAATCTGGGCTTCAAACAGTTCATATTTCAGCTTAAAATTGGATTCCAGGGAGTGTTCGGAGACAATAAAGAAGCACAGGTGTTTTTATGCAATTTCAAAAGAATTCCAGAGGCATTAAAACCATTCAGGCGTGCAACTTCATAGATGTTGGATAACACTGTTATTTTTAATAGTAAGTCTTCCAAATCAATAATTCAAGGACCTATGGGAGGATCATATAGATCGAAGATTTAAAAAGAAAAAAATGAAAAAAAAATCCAACAAAGTCTTTGAAGAAAGGATGGTGTAGAGGGAATGTAGATCTAAAATCTTGTTTGGAGCGGAGACTATATCCTTTCAAGAGGCATAACCTTATGTTTTTCCGATGAATTTATCTTGTCCAGAAGTTATTTCTGAGATCCACGATGACTTTAGTTTCTATAGACCGTGAGACTCCATCATTTTCAGAAAATGACAAACAATGTGAAGAAATCCTTGTTTAGCATATGATTTATCATAATATATAGAGGATTTTACGGAAAAATTCCCGGTAGATGGCCATTGCACGAAAAAGGACCCCGTAGTTGGGGCCTTACAAACAGGGTCCGTCATCCCTTTTTTTTTTTTTAGAACTTTGAGAGGAGCAACGCTCGTCTCATCCTCGTCCAAGTCCTTTTTCTTAACTCTAGCATCACCTTAATAGGAAGGTGCACTGGACATGTGTGCCTTGTTCTTCACATGTGAGTTGGATGAACAAGAAAAAAAAAGGATATTTATTTTCTGCTCTCTGTTGATGGGGACGCTTGAACCTGTACCTTTTTTTATATGTAATTCGTGATTGTGGGACTGTTGTGAGTTGCCATCAATGGCTATGGAAAAGGAAGAGCTTTTACCAATAAAATTAAAGATAGCAAGAATTTTCTGCCTTTGTCATTTTATTTTTACTATTTTGTGCTTGGGCAAGGCCATTCAGGTTATTTAGATGGGAACATCAATATTCCCAAGGGTACAAAGAAATGGAGCAGAACTCAGTTTTGAAGAAAAAGGGATCTTAAATTAAGGGATAACAGTTGTATATTAAAAGGGCCTATGACCTATGCTTGAGGCCTAGGCATTCAAACTATCATCTTCCATGTAATGTTGTCATTCCAATCAGAAGATAATGATGCAAAGTAACAGTTCCAACAAAATGAGCATAAAAGGCCTTTCTACAGAGGACTGAATGAACAAGGATCAAAAGCAAGGGACAAAGGGGTTCCAGAGTTAAAATCTTACTTCGACATTTGGCTACCTTCTTAAAAGAGATGTGATGCAATCCTAGGGTTAGGATGCAAGTGCTGGGGCACAATTAGGGTTCCCAGGGAACAATAACATGAGGAAGAAACGGTCTTCAACGATAAATCTTCTATTAACTCAATTCTCTCTGAGATTACCAATCTCTACAATGTCATATTTATAAGAAAAGAAACTTAAGGGCTAAGAAAGCAATCTTAACCAAACTAGGAAACCAAATAATAATTAGAAACTAATCCTAATTATACTCTTGCTAAAACAAAACTAATAATAATTAAAATTAAAATTTCATGGGTCCCACATGTGGCCCACGAGTCTTGTTGTAATGATATGGTATTGCTGCTGCATCATTCTCCCCAGGTTGGAAAAGAGTTCGACCTCGAACTCGACTCTTCTTCTTGATGTTACTTCTGTAGATAGTGTGCACATGAAGCGCATCCTTGGTGAGACGAAAACTTGACCCTTGCTTTGGTGGTGTCGGCTTCATAGGACGGAGTGTGACTTGCTTTTCACCATGCATGAATGTGTAGGTGTTGTCGCGCATGCCATTAGTTCCATTCTTGTCATACATCCACGGACGACCCAACAAGATATCACAACTATCCATAGGTACCACATTACACCAAACTGTATCTGTATAACCTGCACCAATGGAAAAGGTAACTGGACATGCGTAGCGGACTTGCACTTCATCACCTGTCATTAACCATCTAGCAAAATAAGGACGATGATGCTTCCGAACTTTCACCTGTAAGCGATCCACAAAAGCTTGGGATATAATATTCTAACAACTGCCTCCATCAATGACTACCGTGCATTCCTGACCTTTGACTGTTCCTTTGGAGCGGAAAATATTTTCTCGCAACCACTTTGTCGCAGTAGTTGATGGAGCATCGGTGATGACCATAAGAGATTCACCTTCAATTGCATTGTAAATCTCTAATTCTTTTGTCTCAGCTGCAACCTCTTTTTCTTTAGGATCATCTGGGACATCATTCTCATCACTTTCATTCTCAAGGAAGTTGATGCGTTTGGGACATTCCCTTGCACGATGCCCTTGTTGGTGACAATTAAAGCATGTGATCCTATTATGATCTTCGGGCTTGGTGAATCCTTTCTCCGATGAATCACTCGGCTTAGAACCTGCAATTGAAGAATTCTTCTGCATAACCCATTTAGAGGCATTAAGTTTTCTGGCTTGATGATGTGCAATTCCCTCAGCTTTGATAGCATGCTGAACAATCTCATCAACATTCTCAAAATGCTTGAATGTGAGGATATCTTGTATGTCAAGTGTCAGCCCATTAAAGTATCTGTCAACTAATACATCCTCATCTTCATTCAAACCACAACGAGCTTGTATGGTCATAAACTCCTCAGAATACTCAACAATTGTCTTAGATCCTTGTTTCAAGTATTGAAAACGTGAACGCGGATCTCTGGAATAATTGACAGGCAAAAATTTTTGTTTTAATAAATTTTTCATCTCAGCCCACATGTCAACAGGGTCAATTTGTTGGTATCGTCTCTTCTTTTGCAACTCGGTCCACCATATCGCAGCATAATTGCGAAATCGAGTTGTAACCAGTGTAATCTTATGACCATCTGTCATTGGTTTATGTGCAAAAATATTTTCAACACACTAACCAATCCAAGAATTCATCTGGGTTCAATTTCCCATCATATTCGGGAATCACAAGTTTAATACCCAAATCTCAATCAACATTGACAACATGTGGATCTCGTTGATTCCGATGATGTACTCCATCATCGCGATGATTATCATCACGCCGATTAGTTTCCAAATTGGTTAATCGGGTTTCAATCCGTTCAAGAGTCGCTTGCATTTGAGCCATCGTTGCAGATATTTGATGAACAGTTACCGACAATTGCGCAACAGTTCCCCTCAAATCATCATCATTATGAGAGGAAGACTCTGCGTCAATCAGCTTCTTGGGAGGCATTTTTGTTTAATGCAAATGTAAAATTTCTAACTTACCTGATGTGTAGATTTGCCTTCCACGATCACGCTGTCGAAAACGGATCTGAATTCTGACGGCGGATGGCTGTGATACTGCGAAAACAAGATCCAACGGTTGATCTTGGTCAAATCTGGGCCCTTGATCAGATGTGCTGATGCAGAGATGATGTCAGCACAACTTTACTGGGCTTCAAAAAGAGTTGGACCCCAAACAAGACAGGCAAGAGCCTGACCCAAACCTGACTAGGCCCAATTGGGGGCCCTTTATTGCTCCTCGTGTTCCGTGCACAGAAACAAAGGGCTAAAACCCTTTTTACTGGTGATGCTCAACGAAACGAACAAAAGAGAGAGAACAGGAGGAGAGCTCCGACGAAAGGGAAGATGGAGATGCACGACGATGGTGATGGCTGCGGGTCCGACAACAAGTTTGGCGATGGAGAGGTGCTCCGTGATGGATGGATGGCGGTGGAGTGGAGCAGCGGCGACGACGGTGCCAGGTACTCACTTCTTCCCTAATATCCTTCCTTTCTGCTACCTCTATTCTTCTTCTTCGTCTCTCTGCTCTTTTTTTTTTTTTTTTTCACGGATTGGGGTTTTGGACTGGTAGCTGACGACGATGGGGCTGGAGTCGCACGGTGGCGATGTGGCTGGTGTTGTGATAGGGCTGGGGTGGCGGGCTCTAAAGGGAAATGGAATTGGGTCCCGCAGTGGGTTCGATGAGGGGGATTCGGCAGAAGGGTTTTCTGGCGCGATGGAGATGGTTTGCAGGAAGTCGATAGGCTTCTGAAACGTCTGTAGCGCGGGCTTGTAACTCGAGTGAGGGCAATAAGGTGGTGTGGACGGGTTGACTCGGTCTGCAAGAAGTCGATGGGTTTCTGAAGAAGGGGCTGGCAACGGTGGGGTGATGGGAGTAGTTTGGGTTGTCGGATTTGATCGAAAAAAAAAAGGGAAGGGTTTCTGGGGAATTGGCAGAGATGGGCTTGATTTGGGAAGATGGTGAGGTATCGGGGATGGGAGCAAGGAACGGACAGAGTGGATGGACGATGGGTAGGGGGTGGGGATAGGGTTAATCACGCCAATGATCGGGGATCGTTGGGCTATGATACCAATTGATGCAGTCCTAGGGTTAGGAACTTAGGATGCAAGTGCCAGGGCACAATTAGGGTTCCCACGGAACAATCACACGAGAAAGATACAGTCTTCAACGATAAATCTTCTATTAACTCAATTCTCTCTGAAATTACCAATCTCTACAATGTCATATTTATAAGAAAAGAAACTTAAGGGCTAAGAAAGCAATCTAAACCAAACTAGGAAACCAAATAATAATTAGAAACTAATCCTAATTATACTCTTGCTAAAATAAAACTAATAATAATTAAAATTAGAATTTTATGGGTCCCACATGTGGCCCACGAGTCTTGTTGTAATGATGTGGTATTGCTGCTGCATCAAGATGGCTTCATATCCAAAGTAGAGAACTTCTATGCCAGCTTGTTCACTTCGAATGATTTATACACATCATGTGACATTGTTTCTTGAAGCATAAAAAAATCATTAAAATAGTGATGACAAATGGTTTTTTTTTTTTTTTTAAGTTTTTGTTGTAAACACAGGCTAAATCAGTTCTTGAGTTTAATTTTGAAGAATAAATATCAAAAAGATTGTAAGGATAGGATGATATTGATGCAGGACAAAATTGAAAACTAATCTATATGATGCAAGATGAGATCAATAACAAAAATAACAATTTTAATGAATCAATTAAGACAGATTGATACATCATTCCATGCTGAAATCCACTAAGTTAAACATGAAGAAATCCAATGCTTGTTACAGTCCTGCAATTTGGGCCCTCAAAGAATTGAGGAATGGACCAAGTGGAGAATAGAACCTCCACCTTGCCTAGGGATCGGCCGATTCAAGTAGATAATCAGGATCCTTGAGGATTTGAAGGACAGCCAGGCTCATTTAGGGGTAACAATTGATTAGTAGTGGACTGAATATGGTTTTAAAGGAAATTCAGGTTTAATCCAATACACCCACAACTTTATAATGCTAGGTTTACAATTCAGAAGTGAAAACAGGAAATTAAATGGGCTGTAATGGGTAGAAACCAGATCTAGTGCTTGCCATTCTAGGTCTATTGCTGATCTGATCAGATCTGAAGGGTTGGGGGTTGAATAATTGAGATTGATTGATGGATAAGGGGCTGGTTGGATGCCTGCAAGGGTTTAATGGTGCTGATTGGAATTTGGGTTGGATCTAGGATTCCACCATGTGAGTAGATCTAGATCTGAATGGGTAAGAAAGTGTGAGATGGGTATCAAAGGAAAGGGAAGACAGTGGAGATAAATACCTTGGGATGGAGATAGTGTAATATCTTGGTTTCGCACCAAACTCCCCTTCGCGGGCGAGAAGAAGATCTTGCAAGAGAAAACTCAAGAAGGCCTTTGGAAGAAGATCATTATTCATTCATTATTCTCCCTCTTTTCCAAGAGATACAACCCTAATAAGGAGTAATAAGAGAACCCTAGAAACCAATGGTTCAGATTAAAACATCTAGATCTTGTCTCATAAAATAAAACCAAACAAATAAAATAAATAAAAGCAATAAGTGGTTGTCGACAAAGGTGGGAGGAGGCTGCCTTGCGCATGGGGATTCGTGCGCAAGCCTTGTGCACGTATCCTTATGTAAGGGGCTTTAAGTTGTGGGCCCCCCGGGCCCCTCTTCTTATGTCTTTAGTTTTAAATCCTTTAATTCCTTTGGGTCCCTTGCCAATCTTTAAATCTTCATGATATTTCCACAATTGCTCATCTCCTGTGGACCATCCCAGTATGGGGTCTTCCACGGGTCCACCACCGGAGGCCTTCTGCACGCCCGGATCAAGATCCAACGGTGTATCTTCGCCCAAAAGCTGATCCAACGGTAGATCTTCATGATTGTGATGTATAAAGCCCATGAAAAGTTGATCCAGCCACAAGGAACCCTTATCAACCATTTTCTTCTTACGCCTTTGGTATGTCTTTCCATATCTTGGGTTGATGTCCCCATCAATTCCCCTCAGCTGTGAAGATTTCACCACTGGCGAAACAAAACTGTCATACCTCTCCAAAATATCTGGGTCCATTCGCTGTAGCTCATCACGGGTAATCCAAGTACCATCTGAAACTGGCCTGTTCTTCCACTTGACAAGGTACTTTTGAACCCCGCCGTATTTGGTGGAAACCAAGTTCTCATCCAAGATATCCTCCACAGTCTCTTTATGTTGGCTCAAAGGGGGTGTAGGTGGAGAAGGAAGATCAGGCTCAAATTGGGAATGTTCATATGGTCCAAGCACCTGTGGTGGGTCAGCTTTGGTGGCTATTGGGTCTATAGGTACTGGAAACTGCTGATCATCAGGTGAAGTTGTGGGACCTCGAAAGATCACGAGATCTTCTACATTGAAAATCGGACTAATCCCCATGTTCGGTGGTAGTTCTAACACATATGCATTTGGACCCAGTCTTTTCAAAATTTTGAAAGGTCCCATACTACGGGCTTGTAACTTCTTAGCAGTCCCCTGAGGGAATCTTTCAGGCCTCATCCTGATCATCACATAGTCACCTATGTTGAATTCAACATGGCGACGATGTGCGTTGGCAGCAGTTTTGTAGGACTCATTATGCATGTTAATTCTTTTCTTGATCTCATCATGCAATGCATGTATGTGTTGTGCAAATGACTCAGCTGATGCAGATGGCCTAGATAATGATGATATGGGAATTAGGTCAACTGGCATCCTAGGCTTATACCCTAACACTGCTTCAAATGGACTCATACCGATGGACCTATTGACCGAACTATTGTATGCAAACTCAGCAGTTGGTAACATAGTATCCCATGCTCGAATATGCTCCCCGACAAGACACCTAAGAAGATTTCTCAGACTCCTATTCACAACCTCAGTTTGGCCATCTGTTTGGGGGTGATAGGCAGAAGAAAACTGAAGTTTTGTTCCCATGATCACCCAAAGTGTCTTCCAAAAGTAACTTGTAAATTTCACATCCCTATCAGACACAATGGTTGTTGGAAGCCCATGAAGTCGAACAACCTCACCAAAGAAAAGATGTGCAATGTGAGACGCATCTGAGGTTTTCGAACAAGGAATGAAGTGGGCCATCTTGGAGAAACGGTCCACCACCACCATAATGGAATCGTGTTTCCGTAAAGTTTTCGGTAGACCCAACACGAAATCCATACTGACATTTTGCCATGGTGCATGTGGCACCGGCAATGGAGTGTACAACCCCGTGTTTTGCTTGCGTTGTTTTGCAAGCTGACATGTTCGACACTGCCCTATTATTTTGGCAACATCTCGCTTGAGAGTTGGCCAATAGAATCGGTCCTCCACAAGGGCAATGGTCTTATCGCGACCAAAGTGGCCTGCGATCCCTCCCGCATGCATTTCCCACACTAAAAAATCACGAAGTGATGTTCGGGGAATGCATAATCTGTTTCCTTTAAAAAGGAATCCATCTTTGAGCAAAAATCCCTGAATGCTGCTTGAGGGATTATCCGAAAGCAACTTAAAAACTTCCTCAAAATCTGGGCATGTAGGATATGCTTCCGGTAAACGCTCAAAACCAGTGACGCTTACACTCATGGAGTGTAGCAACGCAATCTTGCAGCTCAAAGCATCAGCCGCTTTATTCTCAACCCCTGGCTTATGTTTAAACACAAAGGTAAACTCTTGTAAATCCTCAATCCATTTCGCGTGTTTAGATTTCATCTTAGCCTGGGATTGAAGGTACTTCAGAGCCTCATGGTCTGAGTACAAAACAAACTCACGCGGTAACAAGTAATGTCTCCAATGTTTTAGTGCTTGCACTACCGCGTAGAATTCTCTCTCATAATTGGAGTATTTTTGCCTGTCCACATTCAGCTTCTCACTGAAATAAGCGACAGGATGTCCTTCCTGACTGAGTACTCCTCCAATTCCGATGCCAGACGCGTCACATGCCACCTCAAAAACTTTAGAAAAATCAGGAAGTCTCATGACTGGAGCTTCCGTCATCTTTTCCTTAATTTCTTTAAATGCCTTGGTGGCTGCATTGCTCCAATTGAATTCACCTTTCTTCATACAATCCGTAATTGGAGCCATGATGGTGCTAAAGTTCCTAATAAACCGCCTATAGAAGGTGGCTAGTCCATGAAAACTACGCACCTCATGAATGTTCCGTGGTTCCGGCCATTCTACAATGGCCTTGACCTTTTCCGGGTCTGCAGACATTCCATCAACCGAAATGACAAACCCCAAGAAGACAACTTGTGAGGAAAAGAAAGTACATTTCTTGAGGTTAGCATACAGCTTCTCTCTCCTAAGAGTGAGACAGACTTCTCTCAAATGTTGCAAGTGTTGCTCATGAGTGCTGCTGTATATGAGAATGTCATCAAAGTAGACGACCAGAAATTTGCCTATGAATGGTCGTAGCACTTGTGTCATAACCCTCATAAATGTACTTGGTGCGTTTGACAAACCGAAGGGCATGACCAACCACTCATACAAACCATCCTTTGTTTTGAAGGCAGTTTTCCACTCATCACCAGGTCTGATATGAATCGGGTGGTAGCCACTCTTAAGATCTATTTTTGAAAAAATCTTGGCACCACCATCATATCTAACATGTCATCAAGTCTCGGTATGGGAAACCGATACTTGATTGTGATCTTGTTGATTGCCCGACTATCAATGCACATCCTCCAAGACCCATCCTTTTTGGGTGTAAGGAGTGCTGGTACGGCGCAAGGACTCAAACTTTCTTGGATGAAGCCCTTTTCAAGGAGCTCATCAACCTGCCTTTTCAACTCAGCATGCTCAGTTGGGTTCATCCTATAGTGTGGTAGGTTTGGCAAAGATGCGCCAGGAACCAAATCAATGGCGTGCTGTATATCACGTAAAGGTGGGAGCTCATTTGGTAATTCTTCAGGAAAAACATCCTGAAATTCATGCAAGACTTGCTCCGTCTCATGTGGGATCTCAACAGCCTTCTCTTCCGTGACTTCCTTAGTCACCAAGACAAACATGGCAGGTTCTCCTACTTTGCCATTCTCGAGATTCTCTTGGAGATCTCTCTCAAATTCTGAGGCACCCAAAATGTGAATGCCCTTTGACTTGGGGTCCTTTCCTTTCCCGTCTCTCTCTTTTACGCTAGGTTCCTTTTGTAGACTTTTTTCTTTTGGGTTGTTTTTCTTGATGTTGGAATCCTTAGGCGGGAGAGGATGGAGCCTCACTTTCCTCCCTTCGAATTCAAAGATGCAGACGTTGGACCTTCCAAAATTGGTAACGTCCAAGTCGTATAACCACGGCCTGCCCAAAATGATATGCCCCACATCCATGGAGACAACATCGCACCACAGTTGGTCCTTATAAGAGGAAAGCTCAAGTGGGACCAAACACCTTTGAGACACGGGGATAGACGTAGAGTCTACCCAGGAGACACGATAGGGGTTAGGGTGAGGTTCAGTCTTCAACCCTAAACGAGCAACAGTGTTAGAAGAAACAACATTGGTGCAACTGCCACTGTCTATGATGAGCTTACAACTTCTTCCATTACACTTCAGATATGTATGGAAGATGGCAGTCCGCCGCCAGTCATCATCCTCCTGCATGGCTAGGGCACATCTGACCACTAGCATTTGGGTCCTCTCATGGGCATTTTGGTTCACTCTCTCCTCCTTAGTTTGATAGGCAGGAAGAAACCTAAGGAAGGAGACGTGGTCCTCGGAATCCCCACAATCATCATCGGATGGGACAAAGTCAGGCATATAGTTATCCACATCCAAGTCACTATCATCCTGGACTTCTTCTATGAACAAATTCCTCGTGGGGCAAGTAGCAGCAAAATGTCCATACCCCTGACACTTGTAACATTTGGTTTGGGAGGTTCTTCGGGAGTTTTCAGAAGCAACTCCTTTTCCTTTGGGGTCCCACGAAGTAGAATGATAATTGGTGGTCCCCTTCTGTTGAGGAGTTCCTAAGCTGGTTCTCGCATTCATAGGGCTAGCCCTAGGTTCCACATTGCGTGAATCTACCTTCTTAGGAAATTGAAACCTCACATATTGCTCTAGGTCTTGTACCTTCTCATACATCTCAGCAAGGGTTGTGACCCTATGCTGAATCAGCTCCTTTTTAATCTCAGGACGCAAGCCCGTCCTAAACCGAGAAAGAAGAGATGACAAATCCTCCCGGACATCACATCTAAGGTTAAGCTCTTCAAATTTCGTGATGTACTCGGAGACAGTCATACTACCTTGTCGAAGGTTGCTCCTCTGTGTTAACACTTGTAACATAAAGCCCACTAGGCCCAGGCCCATTCATTGTAACTTATCTACACATATCGTGGGATTAGTTAGGATAGAATCAAATCAATTGTACAGCTTACTTTCCATAACAGATAGATTGTAATTAGTTTGATTTGCCTTGATTAAGGCTAAATATGTTTATAAAAGAGAGAAAGGATCGTCCATGAAAGGGATCCTAGAATTTCCACAACTATCAATCTCTTCATACATCCTGTCACATCCTGTCATGGTATCAGAGCTACTGTTACTCTAGCTTTGTCTCTGTGGATCATCTTGTTCAGTCGACAGTCATCTGCATTCTTGTAATCAATCAGATCAGGGATCTGCGTGCAATCTTCACTAACAAACGTCTGTGATGATATGATCACAAGTGGCCCACCAGTGATCATCATGGCATGTTACAAATCATCTACAGCAGTGGTCGCCTATCTCTCCTAGTTATTCTGAAGATTTTTTCAACATTTTTTAAAGATCAGAGGTAGATCATTTGCTACAATTTGTGATTTTCCAATTTTCTCAGATAGTTTTGATCACAACCGTCCAACATCTTGGTTTGTGGATGGATTTGGATGCATCTTGTCTTGTTGGAAAGAGATTTTGAGTCTCCTTGAACTTTGCAGATCTGATTCTCCATCAGATCTAGCTGTGGGCCTCACACAAGGATTTTGAGGCCAAAATCAAGCTCGCCTGGCCTATTTTTTGGTGTTTTTTTTGTGTAAAAATTTGTGCAGTCACTTTCTGCACTGCTGGGATGCACTGTTAGATATTTCTTGCCTCTCTGGAGCTTTGGATATTCAGCTTCTTTGTTAGTATTGTTCATCAGAACTTATCTTCTTGGTGTCTGTGCTTTTGAGTTACAATTATGGACAGCCACAAAAGTGAAACTTATTTGATTAAATTCAATGGGACAAATTATTCTTCCTGGGCATTCCAATTTCAAATATACCTTAAAGGCAAAGAGTTATGGGGACATGTTGACGGAACTGATCCTGTACCTTTAGAGGATGTAAAGGCTGTCTCTAAATGGGCAACCAAGGATGCCCAGATCATGACTTGGCTTCTGGGGTCGGTTGATCCACAATACATTCTGAATCTTCGGCCCTATAAAACAGCCAAGGGAATGTGGGATTATCTCCGCCAGGTGTATCAACAGGATAACTCCGCCAGACGTTTTCACTTAGAACATGAGCTATCTCAGTTTAATCAAGGGACAATGTCCATTCAAGAATATTACTCTAATTTTATCCGTTTATGGACGGACTACACTGAGATCATTTACTCAAGTCTCCCTGATGCCTCGATTGCGGTGGTTCAAACAATTCATTCCACTAGTCAACGGGATCAATTCTTGATGAAACTGCGGTCTGAATTTGAACAAGTTCGTTCAAATCTGATGAGCCGGGTGCCTCCTCCATCCATTGATTCATGCCTAGGAAAGCTTCTTCGTGAGGAACAACGACTTACCACCCAAGCTGCTCTTCACCAAGCTATATCTTCAGGACCACTAACGGCTGCCTACCTTGCTCGTCCTAAACAGCAAATCAGGGACATGTCCAAAGTACAGTGTTACTCTTGTCAGAAGTATGGCCATGTCTCCACTCAATGCGATCAGAAATTCTGTTCTTATTGCAAACGCAAAGGCCATGTTCTTCCAGAATGTCGGCGCCGTGCTCAGTCTTCCTCCCAGAAGGCGAATCTAGCAACTTTGGATGCACCAATTTCTGCAGATAGTCCTGCTGCCACTACCATCATGCCTGCTCACCCTTCTTCTTCATCCGCCCTTACCCCGGAAATGGTTCAACAGATGATAGTAAATGCTTTTTCTGCTCTTGGTCTCTCAGGTAAACCCAAACAATCCCACTCCACTTGGTATATGGATTCGGGGGCTTCTAATCATATGACTCATTCTTCTGATAATTTATCTCAAGTAAAGCCGTATGATGGAAATCTCCGCATCAATACCGCAGATGGTGGCAGTATACCCATTACTGCCATCGGTGAGATTTCACATCCCTTACCCTTGAATCATGTCTTTCTTTCTCCTCAATTATCTACAAATTTATTATCTGTTGGCCAACTCGTTGATAACCATTGTTCTGTCTCTTTTTCGCGTGCTGGTTGTGTGATACAGGATCAAGCATCGGGGGAGGTGATAGCGAAGGGACCTAAGTGTGGTCGTCTTTTTCCGCTACAACTCTCTACACAAGATAGGGATTTGTTTGCCTCTGCTTTGTTTTCTGCTTCAAGTTCAAATAAAAATCAATTATGGCACAATAGATTAGGCCATCCTCATTCTCGTACTTTGTTGTCATTGTTTAAATCTGGTTTGCTTAATGATAATAAAATTTCTCTTAAAGATGCTTCTTTTGATTGTTCTAGTTGTAAAATGAGCAAAAGTAAGACTCTTCCCTTTCCTATCAGTACATCATTATCATTGAAATGTTTTGATCTTGTTCATAGTGATGTATGGGGTATCGCACCTGTCATATCCCATTCTCATTTTAAGTATTTTGTTACATTTATTGATGATTACAGTCGCTTTACATGGATTTATTTCTTACATTCAAAATCTGAGGTGTTTGTTACTTTTAAAATTTTTTTAGCTTATGTGGAAAATCACTTCTCCACATCCATTAAAACACTTCGCACAGATTCTGGTGGTGAATATGTTTCAAATGAATTTCAAAATTTTTTACAACACAAAGGAATCATTTCTCAAAAATCTTGTCCTTATACACCACAACAGAATGGCGTGTCTGAGAGAAAAAACAGACACCTTTTGGACATTGTCAGATCACTTCTCTTAGAATCATCCGTTCCGGCCAAATTTTGGCCTGAAGCTCTGTCCACAGCAGTTCATGTTATTAATAGACTACCATCCCCACGTATAGAAAATAACACACCTTATTTTCGTTTATTCCACAAGCATCCTACTTATTCTCATCTCCATACGTTTGGGTGTGTATGTTTTGTTCTTCTTCCCCCAGTTGAACGAACAAAACTATCTGCTCAATCATCTCAGTGTGCTTTTCTAGGCTATGCGACTGACCAAAAAGGATTTCTCTGTTATGATCCGAAAGTAAAACGTATCAGGACATCTCGTAATGTTGTGTTTTTCGAACATCAATATTTTTTTCAGCATCATTTAGATCATGAAAATCCTACTGTGCTTTCTCTTGTTCCTGACTTCTGTGATGATCATGTTCCTTCCTTGGACTCTACCAAGCCTATCCTTGTGTATGAAAGACGTCGGCGGGGAAATACGATTGCAACTGACACTCCTGATTTGTCAGCTTCCTCGATACTTGACCCAGCTCCTGCTCCAGACATTCCTCACTCAGTTCCTGTTCGTCGCTCCTCTAGAACTTCCCGCCCCCCTGATCGGTTTGGTTTTACCCATACATCCTTACTTGCTACTTTGTCTTCTGTTCACATTCCTCGTCATTTTTCTCAAGCAGTGCAACATGAGTGTTGGCGGCAGGCTATGCAGGAAGAACTTGACGCACTTAAAATGAATCACACATGGGATGTCGTTCCTTGTCCTCCATCCATCAAACCCATTGGCTGTAAATGGGTGTACTCTATCAAGCTACATTCTGATGGTACTCTTGCTCGTTATAAAGCTCGGTTAGTGGCACTTGGCAACCGTCAAGAGTATGGTATTGACTATGATGAGACATTTGCTCCGGTGGCCAAGATGACAACAGTGCGTACTATTCTTGCTATAGCAGCATCTCGTTCATGGCCACTTTATCAGATGGATGTGAAGAATGCCTTCCTCCACGGAGATCTTAAAGAGGAAGTTTACATGCGCCTTCCTCCAGGATATGCTACTACCTCTACTCACGAGGTGGCCCGGCTCCGTCGCTCACTGTATGGACTCAAACAAGCGCCCAGAGCTTGGTTTGAAAAATTTCGGTCTACTCTGCTTCATCTTGGATTTGCTCAAAGTCCCTATGATCCTTCCTTGTTCCTCAATAACACTGCTCAAGCTACCACTATTCTTCTAGTATATGTGGATGATATCATCATCACAGGCACTCACAGTAAAATGATCCATAGTCTTCAGTCCTCGCTTCAAACTGCATTCCATATGAAAGACATGGGTCCTTTAACATATTTCTTGGGTCTTGAGGTTCAACAGTCTAGGAAGGGATTGTTTTTACATCAGCATAAGTATGCTACTGATCTTATTGATCTTGCCGGCCAAAAGGATGCAACTCCTGTGGACACTCCATTAGAAGTCAATGTGAAACTACGAAAAGATGATGGGGACCTCCTTTCCGATCCCACCTCCTACAGACGTTTAGTTGGGAGTCTCGTCTACTTGACTATCACTCGGCCTGACATCTCATATGCTGTGAATGTTGTTAGTCAATTCATGCAAGCCCCACGCCATCATCATCTGGTTGCTGTCAAACGGATTATTCGGTACATTCTTGGTTCTCCGACACGAGGCTTGGTTTTTCCGGTGTTGGCACCCCACTCACCCTAAATGCTTATTCTGATGCCGACTGGGCCGGATGCCCGGATACTCGCCGATCTACTACAGGCTGGTGTATGTATTTGGGTGAATCACTCATCTCTTGGAAATGCAAAAAGCAGGAAAGGGTCTCCCGGTCTTCCACTGAATCCGAATATCGTGCTATGTCATCTGCCTGTTCTGAGATCCTTTGGCTTCGTGGCTTACTTGCAGATCTGGGGTTTCCTCAGACTTCTGCTACTCCTCTTCATGCAGACAATACTAGTTCCATCCGTATCACTGAGAATCCAGTCTTTCATGAACGGACAAAACATATTGAGGTGGATTGTCACTTTATTCGCGATGCTTATGACCGCAAGATCATTACTTTACCCCATGTTTCCAGTCAACTCCAACTTGCGGACATTTTCACAAAAGGATTGCCTCGGCCACGCCATGAGTTCTTGATTCGCAAATTGCTGTTGTTTGACCATCATCAATTTGAGGGGGGGTGTTAACACTTGTAACATAAAGCCCACTAGGCCCAGGCCCATTCATTGTAACTTATCTACACATATCGTGGGATTAGTTAGGATAGAATCAAATCAATTGTACAGCTTACTTTCCATAACAGATAGATTGTAATTAGTTTGATTTGCCTTGATTAAGGCTAAATATGTTTATAAAAGAGAGAAAGGATCGTCCATGAAAGGGATCCTAGAATTTCCACAACTATCAATCTCTTCATACATCCTGTCACAACCTGTCACTCTGATCGAGCAGTCTCTCCCGATAGGATTGGGGAAGGTACTTGTCCTTAAGTCTTTCTTTTATCCTTTCCCACGTGTCAATGGCAGGGAGACCTAGACGCTGCTCATGATGCTCTAAGTTGGTCCAAAATATTCTAGCCTGGGACACTAACTTCATGGTAGCCAACTTAACCTTCCTTGCCTCCGACATCTCATACCACTTAAAATAATGGTCCATGTCAGAGAGCCAATCAGAAAAGACCTGTGGATCCATCCGACCATCAAAGGTGGGGGCATCTATTTTAACACTCTTCATCACCCACCCGTCGGGACCTAGGCCTCGGTTGCGACCCCTACGATCATTACCATTGTCAGACTCAACATCAGTGTCTTGATCATGATCGTCCCTCTCACGGCGCCTATGACGCCTCCCGTTATCGTCCTGGACAGATCGCTCAACTTCCGCAAGACGAACCCTAAGTTCCCCAGTTTGTTGATTTTGTTCCTCTGTTAGAGCATTAAGCTGTGCTCTCATTTCTTCCAAGGTTTTGGCTAACTGCTCTAAGGACACTCCGGGTGGATTGGAACTTGCTTTGGGTTGAGAAGGTCCTGCCATTCTGAAAACTAAAGGTTGGTGATCCTTACCACTCCTAGTGGGCATGCAATGGCCATCTATATGCTATGAGATGTGATGGAATGAAATGTAATGATACGCAATGCAATCCCTAGACAATCCTAAGCTCTGATACCAAGTTGATGCAGGACAAAATTGAAAAACTAATCTATATGATGCAAGATGAGATCAATAACAAAAATAACAATTTTAATGAATCAATTAAGACAGATTGATACATCATTCCATGCTGAAATCCACTAAGTTAAACATGAAGAAATCCAATGCTTGTTACAGTCCTGCAATTTGGGCCCTCAAAGAATTGAGGAATGGACCAAGTGGAGAATAGAACCTCCACCTTGCCTAGGGATCTGCCGATTCAAGTAGATAATCAGGATCCTTGAGGATTTGAAGGACAGCCAGGCTCATTTAGGGGTAACAATTGATTAGTAGTGGACTGAATATGGTTTTAAAGGAAATTCAGGTTTAATCCAATACACCCACAACTTTATAATGCTAGGTTTACAATTCAGAAGTGAAAACAGGAAATTAAATGGGCTGTAATGGGTAGAAACCAGATCTAGTGCTTGCCATTCTAGGTCTATTGCTGATCTGATCAGATCTGAAGGGTTGGGGGTTGAATAATTGAGATTGATTGATGGATAAGGGGCTGGTTGGATGCCTGCAAGGGTTTAATGGTGCTGATTGGAATTTGGGTTGGATCTAGGATTCCACCATGTGAGTAGATCTAGATCTGAATGGGTAAGAAAGTGTGAGATGGGTATCAAAGGAAAGGGAAGACAGTGGAGATAAATACCTTGGGATGGAGATAGTGTAATATCTTGGTTTCGCACCAAACTCCCCTTCGCGGGCGAGAAGAAGATCTTGCAAGAGAAAACTCAAGAAGGCCTTTGGAAGAAGATCATTATTCATTCATTATTCTCCCTCTTTTCCAAGAGATACAACCCTAATAAGGAGTAATAAGAGAACCCTAGAAACCAATGGTTCAGATTAAAACATCTAGATCTTGTCTCATAAAATAAAACCAAACAAAATAAAATAAATAAAAGCAATAAGTGGTTGTCGACAAAGGTGGGAGGAGGCTGCCTTGCGCATGGGGATTCGTGCGCAAGCCTTGTGCACGTATCCTTATGTAAGGGGCTTTAAGTTGTGGGCCCCCCGGGCCCCTCTTCTTATGTCTTTAGTTTTAAATCCTTTAATTCCTTTGGGTCCCTTGCCAATCTTTAAATCTTCATGATATTTCCACAATTGCCTCATCTCCTGTGGACCATCCCAGTATGGGGTCTTCCACGGGTCCACCACCGGAGGGCCTTCTGCACGCCCGGATCAAGATCCAACGGTGTATCTTCGCCCAAAAGCTGATCCAACGGTAGATCTTCATGATTGTGATGTATAAAGCCCATGAAAAGTTGATCCAGCCACAAGGAACCCTTATCAACCATTTTCTTCTTACGCCTTTGGTATGTCTTTCCATATCTTGGGTAGATGTCCCCATCAGATATGATTCAAAAATAGTTTTTTAAAAGGTTTTTCAGTTCTATCTACGGACTTTTTGGATGATCATTGCAGAATTTTATCTTCCATATTTTTATTTTTGAGGAGCTTTTTCCACTTGGAGAACCCCTGACTTATTCCTTTTCTAGCTTTCTCTGGCGATATTGTCTTTTTGTACCTAATTAGGATAGGATGATATGATTCAAAAATAGTTTTTTAAAATAATTTATGCGCAATCAGCATGTAATACAATGGTAATGCATACTCCATTCTTGGGAGAGGTCCAGGGATAGAGTCTGTGATTGCCTGTGTAATGTTACTCCCCAATAAAGCCAAAAGGAGAGAAAAAACGTAAAGATACTACCATAATCCACCAAAGCAAGAAAGTTATTGTACCATCAGCTTAAGAAATGATGGTCAACCCACTGTCACAGATGTTAACGCAATTCTAAAAGCTACATCACCATCAATCAATCAAAATTGTGAATTCAGCAAAGGTGTTATAGCAATACATTCCCGCTTAATCGAGTTTTTTTTATCAGTATCATACTTTATCAAAACTAAGGACAGGATAGAAATATTAAAATAAAAAATAAAAAAATCTTAAGTCATTGCAATTCACCAATTGCCCAAGAATTTCTCCTACTCACGGTGAACAAAACTTAAATACCTTACAGCTTGATGAAGTTAGATGCATTTAAGTAAAAGAACATACATCAACTACCTTGTAACCAGTTCCTTCTAAGATTACTAAATTTCAAGATATCATGCACAGCCACCACTGCCTAAAAGTGCAAGTAAACGGCATGATATATTGTCCTGGACCATAGTTTTTTGACGTAGTGGGTCCACCAGACTTGGGAGTAAGCAGGGTTGAGTCAACTAGGAAAGTCAGCAGGTCGACCAGGTGGATTAGTAATTAATTTATAAATTTTTTAGAAGTATAAATCTACAGTAAATAAAATATAGATATATGTATAAAAAAACTTAAAAACTATCCTAAACAATTCTATAAAAATTTCATATTTTAGTTTCAATTTTTCTCATTTAAGTACATATTAACTTCTATCATTCTTCTGATATATATATTATATATATTTCTTTTTTCTAATATGTAAAGATGGAAATTGCACTTTAGTTAACCCGAATGACTTGCCCAAACCGTCAAAGTCAAGACAAAGTTGTGAGAGGTTTCAAACAAACTCAAGATCTGAGTTCAACTCAACCAATCACCTAGTGTGGGACAGGTTCTGACTTGACTTGGATGAGTTCCTAGTCGACTCATCCGGGCAGAAAACTACGACCAGCATCAAATGCACATTTTTGTATCATAGAGAGCACTTCAATTTCATCCCTGGTGAATGATAAGGAACATGACTTCCCAATCCCCAACAACTAGTATCAATACTGCATTTGGGTGTCCAACACATTATGGGGGGAAATCAAAGTCCTCATCCAGCAACCTTGAGTATAGTTCTATATTGGAAGATCTGGATACTGCTGCTACAAATCCATTTGGGAAGACAATCAACACAACTACTCCCAAAAGAAAAGAATAAAAAAGTGAAACTTCTTTTCTAAGTCACATCTTTCTCTTGCTTGCAGATAAAGTATCCATTCCCCTTAGAAATGGGGAAATACCCAGCCACACTTTAAAAGCTAACAGAAGGACTTACACAACTGCAGAGACTTGCTAGAGAACCATAAAATAATAAAAGCAATCAACAAAACCAAAAAACAGTAACATGAGGACAGAAGACAAGTCAAGGAAAACAAAAACCTGTAATTTATCGCGATGCTCTTGAAGGATCTTCGCTGCGCCAAGTAGCATTGCCACATGAGCATCATGCCCGCAAGCGTGCATTTTCCCAGGAATTTTACTCTTGTGCTCCCACTCCACACTCTCCTACAATGGAAATTCCATCAATGATCAACCAAATATTCCCCATTATTTTCTACTGTGGAAGCACAATTTGCAACAAAGTGAAGGTTCAAAGCTTTGTTAGTCTACCTTCTTCCAGGGTGAACATTCAATCCCAAATTGTGATTAGGTGAGTTAGGACTTGAAATGGAAACAGTTTTTCATAACATCAAGGTTCTTAGCAGTCAAATTATACCCATTTCGGCGTTAATCCCTGTCATGTATGTCCTCCTATGCCAATCACAGGCACATATGCAGTATAGGCCATTAATTTCAATATGTGAGCAAAAAAAATTCCTTCGCAGCGTGGTAAATATGCACATTGCATAGTAGATTTTATTAGAATTATATTATTTTCGTTGATCCAATACCCACTATAATAGTTGTTATAATTAGAAAGCTTCAATGGATACGTCGGCCAATATACGTGACACACCAGTCCCTTGCTATGCTTGAACAGTTTAGACCAATATACAGTTAAAACGTCATTTAACATCAACAGGCAGCTAACATATTTTAATAAAAAAAAAGTAATGTGATTATACACTTTTGCTTTGTGGGAAGCAAATTTATAGTAAATTAAGTCGGCTTTGCACCCACACGGGATTGGGATGCCTTTGGTGCGCACTTAATCGCATAAATGTCTCATAATTATGAGGGAATGTGCTTATCCATTTCACTGTGCACTTAGAGAATCCGAGAAATTGAAAATCACAACAGTTGGGGATACTGCTTTTCTTTACAAGCACGATTGCCAATGTTGATTTGGGGGCAGAAAACCTCAATAAGCAGAAGACAAGAAAACCCAATCTTGGAAAACCATTCCTTCTATCACAAATCACAGCATTCCACCCAAACAGGCGATTTGGGTACATCCAAACGCATACATAAACAACACCAGAGACCAAAAAAGATGAGAAATTTAGCCTCACCTGCATGGCAAGAGCGTCCATATCCGCTCTTATTGCTACGAAAGGCGGCTCGCCGGTCCCCACGTATCCGATGATGCCTGTAACGGCGACTGGGTGTTTGTAAGGGATGCCCATGGCGTCGAGCTCTCTTCTAATCAGCTTACTGGTCTCAAATTCCTCAAAACCAAGTTCTGGGTTTTCATGGATTTTCCTCCTGATGTCTACCATCCACTTGTAAAGGTCTGATCTTTTTGCGAAATTGAGGAAGTCTAGAGGTATATCTGAGGACCCTTTTGGGCTGATTGATGAATATGACAAGGTGGGAAGGAGGAGGAGGAAAATAAGAGAGACCCATCTGCAAAAACCACCCATGTCTTGTCTCCTTTATTGAATCTTCTTGCTTTTTCAGCTTTTTGGGTTGGCAGAGGGTGGAGAAGATGAGTCAAACTTTGTTTGTAGCATAGGCTGGAGAACAGGTTGGGTCTGATGGAAGAGAGAGAAGGCTTGATACTTGGGAGGGTCCAAGAGGAGGAGGAGAATAAATATACATATAAATAAATGCTGAGTTTTGTTTCTTAGCGGTAGAGATAGTGTGTGTATCAGATTACATCTAATAGTGAGAGGCACCCCTGAAGGATCTCTATATGGGCCTTGAGGGGAGGCCCGGTAAAAAAAATCCAAAGAGATATGGTCCTTTGTTTGAGGAGAGGATTGTTGGGGATATGCAACCAAAGTCCCACATCGGCTAGAATTGAAAAAGATCATGGAAAGACCATTGGTCACATCAGACAGTGGGTGGATAACAGTATATTTCATCACGTGTCTAATGAAACCAATGCGAGAACCCTTTGGATGAAGTTAGAAGAAAGATATGAGAAGAAAACCGCCGTAAACAAAACTTTTCTGATTAGAAAGCTTGTAAACATGAAATTCAAGGAGGGTGGTAAAATTGAAGATCACATAAATGATTTTCAATGCATTGTGAATGAACTCGCTACAATGAAGATGGTCCTTGATGATGAGATGCAAGCTTTATTTCTTCTAAGTTCTTTACCAGATACATGGGAGACATTGGTTGTTTCCGTGAGCAACTCTACTCCAGATGGTATGTTATCAATGAGTCAAGTTACTAGCAGCTTGTTAAATGAAGAAACAAGAAGGAAAACTGCAGGGACAGATAATACACAGGCCTTTGTTACTGAGAATAGAGGGAGGAGTAAGAGTAGGGGACCAAAGGGGGGTCGTGGCAAGTCCAGAGGTGGATTCTCCGGGCTAAGTCTGGGCTTGGGCTCTGATACCACTTGTTGTGCGCGTGTATGCGGAAACGTGAATCAGCGATCGAACGAACAAATAAACCACACAAGACAGACAGAGAGAAGAGTGAACCTAAAGGAGAGTCGAGTTTCTTTCCCGTGGACGTAGGCAAGATTGCCGAACCACGTAATTCTCTTGTGTGTGATTGTTTGTCTTGTGTGATTTATTTGTTCGTTCGATCGCTGATTCATGTTTCCGCATACACGCGCACAACAGGGCCCACTTAAATACAAACCGTTGGTGCTCACCACCAATTGGAATGGGTCATGTTAATGGCCGTTTGTTCGGTGGAATTGAATGCTCTTAAGTTTTAAGACCTGTATTTCCATATTTGATTATTATTAAAAAAGATAAAAGGTGAATTTCTAGGGCACGTTTGTGGAACTGTTGTTAGAACTATTGGGTTCTTGTATGGCCCAATGACCACACATCCATGTGGTTCCACCACTTTCTATAAAAGTCTTCTTGTAGATATATGTTTGGTATTTTAGAAGAGTTGCAAATTTAGTAATATTTTCTATGCTAAGAAAGATCTTGCAATTGAATTAAGACTCCATGATGGGACTTCTGTTAGTAATTTTTCAACTTAAAGGTATGCTTTGGTTTATTTTATTTTGTTTTTGTTTTTATTTTTATTTTTATTTTTTTTTCTTTGGGTTGGGGGGGGGGGTGGTTTTGATGCTTTGATTGAAGTGATGGTTAGGAATGTCTTCTTTGATCATAAGAGGGGCAGTACTTAAACCAATGGTTTGGAATTTGGATTGCAGTTACTCAGGTGGTAAACTTGAAAGTGAAGATGTCTGATGGAGCACAAACACCTTTGAAGGCTGCTCTGAGTTTTAGACCTGTGGTTGGCAGTCCAAAGTCTCAGGTAACAGTGTTTAGTAGCTAAAAATAGTTTTTAAATGCTCTCTAGTATCATAAATAGGGCAGATTCTTTTAGAATCCAGACAATTATACAAACCTCCTTTGACTTTCAGTTGATAGAAACCATCATCCTCTCAGGTTTTGTACACTTTTAAAATGGTCCCTAAGTTTTCTCTATTTTCAAATAGAATCCTTATGAAGCCGGAATATTAAAAACACCATTAAGGGTGTGTTTGGCATCGTGTCACTTGGATGTTTCCATGTACCCACGAGATAAGGGTGTAGAAAACATGTTTGGTATGTGTAAATGATTATTCCGAATTTTTTTCTCATGAGAAGGAATCTCAAAATTTTAAAAGAATCTCAAAATTTTAACCCATCAGCATAAGAAAGTTGGAACAAAAAAACTTTATTTTTTTTTAAGAAACAACTTGCTGGTACAATTGTTTCTTTCTTATATCTTGGCTTTTAAATAATATCATTTGAAGATTCTAAATCCACTCACTTACCCTAAATGTAGGCCCCACGTTCACAATCCCAAAGGAGGTGGCCCCACTTTATAATTCCTAGAGGTGGGCCACATGGTCACAATCATAAAAGGTTGCCCCTATTATAATTCTATAATGGTGGGTACACACATTATAAATCCTTTATAAAGGTAGGCATCACGTTGTAATTTCTCTAGGTGGGTCCCGTGTCCACAATTACATTTTAATGGTGGCCTCATATTCGGATTTCTAAATGTGGGTACCACATTGTGATTTTTCAAATGTGGATCCCGTGTTCACAATTAACAAAAAAATATGGCCTCATGTTCAGATTTCTAAATGTGGGTACCACTATGTAATTTTTTAAAAGTGGGTCCCGTGTTCACAATTAACAAAAAGTATGGCCCCATGTTCGAATTTCTAAATGTGGGTACCACTTTGTAATTTTTTAAAGGTAGGTCTCGTATTCACAATGAACAAAAAGTAAATACTTCCTTTTTTTAATGAAAAGGTGTATGCAAGCTCTCCCTTGTGTCCCAGCCCCCTTGGCTGGGGTACAAAAAAAAAAGCAGTACTCCCTGAATTGAAAGGTTTCCAATTGGCACACTCAAGTAAATCATAGGGAGAACTTTCAGACCCCTCCCTCCAATGATTTAAATGTTTTAAAGTAAGGCTTGTGGGTTTGACTCATGGAAGCAGTCATTTTATATAATATATAGGAATTAATGGTCAAATAAACTTAATTAGCTCAAGAAATATTTAAAAAGTTGAGAAGCAAAGGACATGAGGTGAGGGTGGTAGATACAAGGTAGAAATATAAAGGGACTTTAGCTTTTCTAAAACTCGAATTACTAGGGGTGAGGGTTTGATGTTCATTTCCCATCTCCCCTTAATTTCATTTTTCATTAAAAGAGAGGTCATTTGATGGCCATTTTTTGATACTTCTCTCTTCATTTTAAACCGTGTATAGAAATACAATCCTAAAAATTCAATTACACGAAACAAATAGACCCATCCGTTTGTTAATTTAAATAGTGTAGTGAAGGTGATATATATGTCATATTATTACATTTTATGGGTGAAAAAGTGAAATAAAAAGAATGAGTGGGTTATGATGGTATTTTATTTTTAGTTGTTTGAGATGGAATATTTTTGACTTTTTGTTCGGGAAATATAGTTTCTTTATCTTTAAGTGAGTAAATGTAGTTGCTTTTTAATTTTTTGTTGGAAAAGATGGAGGGAGTTTTGGTAAAAAGTGTTTTAGATGTGATATTTAACTTGACTTAATTTTAGAAATGATCAATTATTTTAAAAATAACAAACCTTTGTTATCCATAGACAAGTTGTAGCTAAGACTAAAGTTGTCATTTCATATATATGCGCTTGACTGAGTGCAAGGTAATGGTAACTAGATTAGATTCATAGTCAATTGGACATCGGACATACAGAGTGGGTCTCTATAGTTATTTTTCTTGAAACCAAGGTGAGGGGCAATTTGCAAAACACTGTTGGAGAAACGACAAGAAATAATATTATAATCATAAGGTGGTGGGCTTGTGCATTTTTGTGATGCCCCACTTGATAAATGTTGGTCATGTCCACCTTTTATTGATTTAGATGGGTCCTATGATGGAGCCTGGAATGCTCCAAAACAATGTGAGATTGGAAGATCAAGACCATTCATCATTCTTCGGCCTTCCTCGTGGGCCTTTTCTCTTCTCCTAACAATCAATAGAGTACAGTGAGAGCCAACAACAAGGCTCAACACATGCATAAGGTGAGACCAACCTTTCACTAATAACTTGCCTCCAGGGTTGCAACTTGCAAATGCACAATCACCACCGCTGCACATTTCACAGTAGCAAAACCAGAAAACCCACGAACCGAACTATGATTAAATGGTACCTTAGTCATCGAGATTTCAAGTTACCCGAGAAAAGGCTTTTTTCTTGGGTAAGAGGTGGACAGTTCTTATCTAGCTTTCTAAGGTTCAAATTTAGGCAATTACCTTTCTCTCACCTGAGTGCTGTTTTGTTGCTCCATATCTACTTTTCTCACTAAAGGACTGGGCCCATCCTCCTAAGGTAGGTACCAAAAAAGCTACAAGTTACCCTCATTTAATTGAGGTTAACTGAGTGCTAATTTTTATAATTTGAATTATGTTTTGAGGGTTTTTTTTTTTTAATTATATAAATCTTTTTAATGAAAAACACTTGCCAAGTACTAACGGTCGTTACTGACCATTCACAGGCAGATGCTAACTTTTTCATGAAAACCACTGATTGAATGAACCTCAAATGAAGATTGACCCAAGTAAGAGTTTAAAGAGTCAAAAATAGAAACCTACACGAAAGAATCAAATATCACGTGCTGTGTGAAGCCTGCCTAGCTTGAGCTCAAATTGTACCCAAGAAACCATTGTAAGGCCGTACCTTTGGTGCCAACTATCAGTAAGTCATGCTTTGTACAATCTATATTGTAGCCGTAGAGATGTCAAGTGGGCTGTGCTGGGCCGAGCCTTGTTGGCCCACTAGTTCGTTTGGCACGGCCCGCTTGGCCCGTCAAAAAAACTATTATATATATATATTTTTTCAATTTATAAAAATCTAATTTCCAGCCAACCAACAACCCTAAGCATTTTCTAATAAAAAAAATAATTACATAACTTGGTAAGGTAGGATTTTAGTGTAAATTTGTCATACTAATAATAAGGGGCAATGTGTTTTTTGGGGAGAAAGTAATAAGGAAAATGTTTTGGAGTGACACACTTACCTTCACTAAATTTGCCCCCTTGCCTTCACTAATTTTGTTGTCTTGAGAAATATTTGAGAATCTCAAATGAAATTCCCTACCTGTATTCATCTATGTTCAAGAACCCCTGAGCATTTGAGAAATTGAGATTCTTTATAGGTTGGAAAGCTCACAATTAAACACAGAAATATGTTCATAATTCAGTCATTTATGTTCAATATAATCTTGTTACATGTACCTATAACTCCACTCTTGATCACATCACATGAAGCCATATATTTACATTGATATGAATACTAGGAAAAAGAAGTAAAAAAATATGTAACCATGATAAAGATAATGAGAATTATTGACTAAGACTAAAAACCCATAACTAAAAAAAATAAAGAAATTGATGCAAATCTAAATAAAATAAAGTCCAAGGTTGTGGTTTCATGGTGGGTCATTTGGAAGACTTGAAATGATTGTTGATAAAGGTAGAAATATTTAACCGAGTTAAGTTCTCGTTTAAAGTATGATAATCAAGCCAAAAAATAGAAATTGAGTTTGCCATCTCAATTGAAATATCCTTAACCATGGCATTTCAATTTGGCTGAAAAATGAGTAAAAAAAAGGACCTGATATGATTTTTTTATATTTCAGGTTGTTTGAATGAAAGAGTGAGAAGTTGGATAAAAAAGATGTTAGCTTCTCATCATCATCTAAAGTGGTTAGGTTCTAATCCTAATGTAACTAGTAGTTTAATATTCGTGGTTAGGTTCTCATCCTCATCTAACTAGTTTTAACATTGTTTGAATAAATATTAGTATACAAAAATTAAGTGGTCTGGTGGTTATGTTTATCTTTCACATCCTAATGGTTGTGAGATCGAGTTCACCCAGACCCATTTATTTAGCGCGCCCCACTATGGGCCGTGCCGTGCCGGCCCGGCCCGTTTGACATCTCTAATTGTAGGCTCACACCAAACTTCATTCCTAGGGATCTGTGGAGGATCGGATCGGATCGGATTAATCCGTTCAATCTAATTTTAAAATAAAAATGCCAAATATTTTATAAAAAAATCATATTTTGACCCTTTAAATCTTTTTTCTTATTTTAAATTTAAACATCTTAATTTATATTTAGACCCCTTATATTTTTTTATTTATATTTTATACCAACGGATTGGATCGGATTGAATCCGTGGATTGATGGTGAAATCTGCCACTGATCCGTTGCTAAAGGATTACAAAATTTTCAATCCGTCACCAATCCGTTTACCTTCGGATCGGATAAAATCCACTAATCGGATCGGATCGGATTGGATTTCCGGATCGACGAATTTTTTGTACACCCGTATTCATTCCGGTGGGAATTACTAGGCATGGCAATTTTGCTCCGCCCCGCCCCGCCCCGCCCACTCCGCCCTGCGCGGCAGCCCCGATCCTTAGGTGGGGCGGGGACAAGGAATAAAACTGTGCCCCGAAGGCGGGGCGAGAAGGGGATGGGTTTGCTCTTTTCCCCGCCCCGTGTCCCACTCCGTACCCCGCCCCGCCATTAAATAAGTTTATATATATGTATATATATAATATATAGAGGGTTATGTTTATATATATACAAACATATATATATATATGTGTGTATATATATGTATATGTGTGTAACAATCTTGAATATATGAATATATTTTAAATAAGGTAAAACATTACAAGAAATGAAGTTTGGTCTAGTGGTAAGGCAAACCTCTAGTTACTCCCCTACCCAAGTTCAAATCCTAAGTCTTGCACATTTAAAATTTTTATAATTGAGGGGCGGGGTGGGGTACCCTCGGGGCAATCGGTGTATGGCAGGGCGGGTTTGGAGCGGGGGCGGGGAACCCCAATTTCGTCCCCGGTCCGCCCCATTGCCATCCCTAGGAATTATAGGGACGTCCACTTTAATTACATGATGTGATTTTACTTATTTTATTTTGAATCTAAAGAGGTGTAGAATATTTTTTGAGGATTTAAAAAAAAATCACTTTATATGGCCACTGACCAAAAATGTCACTTTAGCCAAACCTACGCCAAATCAGCCTTTCCGTCCAAAAATCCTTATTTATTTATCATTTTTCATAAGGGTCGACGTCGACCCTCATTTTCTATGTTGAGGGTCGACATCGACTTTTGAAAACATTGGTAAAAGAGATAAGGGTTTGTGGACGGGAAGGCCGGTTTGGGGTGCGTTTGGCTAAAGTGACCTTTTGGTCCCGTGGCAAGTGTTTTTTTTTCTTTTATAAAATCCTCTTAAAAAACATATATATATATATATATTTTTAAGAACTTGAGTCTTATTAATATTTGAGAGTCTATTGAGCTTTAATCATATACTATTTAATAACACCACTTGTATATTTAAAAGATTATTTCAAATACATTTTATTCAATTATATTAGAGGAATTTACTTGAAAAAGGACCTTAGATGGTCACTAGACGAAAAAGGGGACACTAGTTTATATGCTACGAAACTGGTATTCCCGCCAAACTTTTCTCTTTTTTTGCTCTTTTTCGACAAGCGTCGACGTCGTCGCTCATTTAAATGGGACCAAATATTTCAAGATTCTGCGAAGAGACGACGTCGTCGCTTATTCTACCCCTTCAGCAAGACTGCATAAACAGTTGGGCAACGACGTCGACGCTGATCTTAGTGTTTTTTTTTTTTTTTTTTTTTTTTTTTTGCCCTTTTTACATTACTTTTTTTTGTGGGGTTCCTATTAATGATGCTTACTTTTTTATTTATTTATCATCTTATGGGGAATTCAGAAGTAGGAAAATTAGTGGTTTTTTAAGGGAATCAATCGAGAAATTTATAGGCTTGAAGCTGAGCAAATTGTAAAAGAATTGCGATATGTTATCATCAATATCGAAGGCTTATTGGAAAATGATATGTTCCATTTAAAAGTCATGTTTCATTAAGGTTTGGAAGTGTGGAGTCCACCAAACTTAGCTTAAGGGAGTTCACTTCACCATTCCAAATTTTGATGGTTCAGTTTACATGGTTTGAGCTGATTTACGTTCGGAGTTTAAGTCACGGACTTATAACCCAAGGCATTGTTGCTCAAAACCGTGATGGGAACGACACATCCCCAAGCATCCTCGAAACTGATTGAAGAGTTCATTGATGACAGAGTCCGATGTAATAACCACTTGAAGCCGAAAGAAATTATGAATGAATACCAAAAGTTACATATTTACATCAACACTTCCTTACATTAGATTCTGTGAAGCAACGACGTCGTCATATATTAAAGCACATAGTCTTTCAATAGCTTCTGTAAAGCAACGACGTCGTCATATATTAAAGCACATTTTCTAGCACTAGCTTCTGTGAAGCAACGACGTCGTCAAATATCAAAGCACACTTTCTTCCACTAGCTTCTGTGAAGCAATGACGTCGTCAGATATTAGAACACACTTCCTTCAACTATCTTTTGTGAGGCAACGACGTCGTCACTGACCATTGCAATCGAGAAAAAATGATGTCAACTAGCCATCTTGAGTTGAACCTCTCCACAATTGATATAATCCCACTGCTCAAGAAGCTTCCTATGCCAAATGTACTAAGATAAGCTGCTGCTCCAATACTCCGTAGCTCATCTTGCATCTGATCATAGAAGAGTTCTTGCAAACCCACCATAGTAAAGACGTCTGAAACTCCACAGAGCAAGTACTGTGGAAGCATCCACAATACACTCATAGGAATGGTTGCATGTGGGAGATCCATAAGCTCAAGTTCTTTAGCAATTGGATGAGAGGATGATTATACAACTCTTATCCAATCATCCCCCACCCCACATCCTCCATCCCTCTCCCCAGCACCCATTTTTTTCACACACACTCATTTTCCCTCTCCATCCAACACCCTCTTCTCCAAACAAATTTCACAACCACAAGAGTGTGAATCAGATTGTTAGAGATGATTAATCTACCCTCCTATTCCTCAAACTCATCCTTTTCCCCAATCAAATTTCAAATTTCAAAAATACCCATCTCAGATTTCCTTGCAAAACTCCATTTCCCAATCCCCAACTCCTCACCCCATCTCAGATCCCTCTTTCCATCACTTCTCCCTCTCTCCCACCACCTAAGAACCAGGTTTCCAACACACCCACATTGGAAAAGGGTTGTTTTCCGGCCGTCTGCCATTTTTGGCGGCATGAAGAGCTTACCACCCGTTCTTGAAGCGCCTGTGGTGCTCGCCGCGATCATCATCGTCCATGAAAGCGGCCACTTTATTGCTGCTCATCTTCAAGGCATCCATGTGAGTAAGTTTGCCAATGGGTTTGGTCTTGAACTCAAGACCTGATCTCTCAGGCGTTGAAGCCCAAGTTCGGAAGCTAACTGAAGATCTCCAGAGTGATTCAGGTGACATGCAATGAACTTTGGGACCACCTTAACTACCTTTTGAGGAAGAAGGAAAAGGAAACCACCAGGGGAAAAGGGAGAAAGTGATGAGAGGAAGAAGGAGACAATGAAGAAGTGGGGTTCGGGCACTTTAATGGGGTTGAATGGTGCAATGACGTCGTCACTTATTTCGATCATTAATATAAAAAAATGGAAGTGGTCCCAAGGGATCACTTCTGTGCCATATTTACTAGTGGCCCATTTTATGCTTAGTGGCCATCTAGGGGCCTTTTTTAGGTAAAATTCTCATTATATTATATTGATGCACTTCACATTTTATTTTGGATTCGGATTCAAAAACAGATATGTTATTTTTTGGATCTGGATGTAATATTGTAAGTGCAAAAAATATAACTCACAAGATTAGGGGGTGCCTGATAGGACTTATCCAAAGGGACTGATGGAGATTAACTGCTATGATCCTGAAAGGGGAGAAACAGACAGTCAGAGGACCCTGACTGTGGCAGCACAGGGCTCTCCGATGCCTAAGTTAGTATAAGAACTGAACAGTAGGATGGAGATATTTTGGGAAGAAGATGGTGTACCAGCATTTGGTGTATTCGTTGGCCATCCTTGCTCTGGAGCTGTGGCTGAACTTATATAGAAGAAGAGAGGGGGTAAGGAGGTGGTTGACTATCTTGTCATAGCCCACCTTGTCAGGTACTAGGGAGGCACAGTCCCATCGTAGCCTACTTTGACATCAATGACAGTCTCATCGTAGCCCACTTATCTCATCAAGCCATATCCTGGCGCTTTGGGAGTCATGGAAGCCGCTTCTGTCAGAGATATGGGCGGCATGTGATATCTTGTCGTACGTCCTGTGACGTGATTCGCAGAAATTTGTAAATGCTCAGATCTTTATTCACGGCAAGGCTCAGTATTCGTTATCGAGACCGAGGTGAGGCTAGAGACCGATGTGAGGTTTAATGTTCTGGTCTCATGCTTATACCGAGACCGAAGTGAAGTTCATATTCTTCCTGAGGCTGAGATGACACTTTGTTTCCCAAGGTGGAACTCGTGCTTACCAAAGTGGGACGAAACCGAGATGGGACTTATGGCGAATTGGAACATGTCACCGCTGCCGAACTGCCAAGTGGAAACCGAGATCGGGACAAGGGACAAGCTTTTATAATTTAATAAAGCAAAGGTTGTCAGTACCAGTGCATAAACAATTCCTTTTTACTTTCTTTAATAATATTTCTAGCAAAAGTACCCTCATGCTCGGACTCACAAATTCTATGAGGCCAAAGTGCCGAGACGAGACTCGTTACTGGTAATGTGAGACCCCACCCCTGGTGGGCCCTCAATGTGAATTTGAATACTATATATTAGCTTAAGTATTTTAATTATATTAATTATGGGACTTAGTGAGGGTAGTTATGTATTTTCCTAGGGTTAGTCTAGTGGTGTAATTAGTAGAGTCAATAGGGGGTTTGCACCAAAGAATCTTCTAGAAGATCACCTAAAGACCCAAATACCCTCTACCCTAACCCTAATCCTATTTTAACCCTAAGGGCATTTTTGTCCGTAACCCAAAAACCCAACCTATATAAACTAAACCCTCCCCTGCCCTAACAACTACTGTTCATCTCCTTTTCTCTCAAACTCCAATCTCTTCTCTCTTCTTCTTCCCCAATTCCCTCCAACGAGCCCTCATCTCTCCTCCAATCTCTTTTTTCTCTTCCTCGCCCCAGAAATCCCTTAACAGAAGGCCAGCCGAGATCGACCTGCACCGTAGGAGCAACTGCCGAGACCTTTTCTCTTTTTCCCTGTGGTTTTCTCTCTTTTCCTTCTACCTTCAATTGATCAAGGCAAGTGCACTGTGCTGGTAGTCTAGATTGCATGTTTCCTTCCTTTGATTTGCAGTAGAATTCCAATTTGTAATATATATGTTTAGATCGATCCTTGAGCATGTTTGTTTGGTTCTTTTGGCCATTGATGGATGGGATTACCTCATTTGGATGATCAATGGCCGGTTGATGATGGGTGGATGATATAGGAATGATTTGTTTTGCTTCTGTAATGGTCTATGGAGAGTCCCAGAAGAATTGGGTCACGGGAATGAGTTTCCGGAGATGGAATGACAAGAACCCATCTCGCAGTATTGAGATCGGAATCGAAGTAGGACCACCCTTGGTAGATCAGGACCCTACGTCTATGTGAGGGGGCCTGTGCGACCATGGGGTGCTACTTGATCTGGATTTTGATCAGAGGTGGACCACCATTCCTGTGCTTAATGAAGAGAAGTTGTGTCCTGTCGCAGAACTGGGTTCTGTAACAGAACACAACACTGATAGGAGAGATTGGCAGAGTCCAGCGATGGCCGAGCTCAGCACTTGCAGAGCCCAGCAGTTGCCGAGTTCAGCATTAGTGCAGCTCAGCAACTGCCGAATTCAGCACTTGCAGAGCCCAGCGGTTGCCGAGCTCAGCGTTAGCGCAGCTCAGCAACTGCCGAGCTCAGTACTAGCCGAACTCAGCGATGGCTGGATTCAACACTAGCCGGACTCAGAGTTCTGCCGAGCATAATGGTTAGGATGAGATTCGCGTTTAGCCGAGCTAAGTGTCTAGGCCAAGCTCAGTGCTCAAAGCCGAGTTCGGTGTTACGGCCGAACTCAGTGTTATGGCCGAACTCAGTGTTTTACTGAGCTCAGCGCCAGACCGGGTTCCGTGCCAGACCGGACTTCGAGCTTAGCCGAACTCAGTGCTTAACCGAGCTGAGAGCTAAACCAACCTCAATGCTCTACCAAGCTCAATGCATATTCCCGAACTCAGCTGGGTTGCCGAACTGAGCTAGGCCCTTTGCCGAGCTGAGCTGGGTAGCCGAACTGAGTATTCAATTGAGCTCCATTGCTTAGCCGAACTCCGAGATGGATTTCCAAAAAAGCTGGATTTCAACAAAGGAGACTAGAACCTGGGACATTTCTTCCAGCCAGAACTCCTAGTGCGCACGACCAACCACCCAGGCCAGGGGGTTAGCCGAACTCACAGGAAGTCCTGGACAAACAGGCTTTGCCTGCAGGGTGTTTTTCCTTCTCTGGACCCAGTGTGCCGAGCTGACCGCCCAGGCCAGGAGGTCGGCTGAGCACACTGCGTACAGTGACACTTCCTAGATTCTAAATTCCATTGTTGCAATCATATGTAGAACCCATTGACCATTCAAATAGACTTCCATCACTGTGCCAGCCACGAGTCAATGGTACGGCTCAACCTTGACTCGTGGGGTCCACTAATTAAAGTCCAGGTTATGTAATCTAAGATGATTCGACCTTTATACGTTACCAAAATGATGCACATAACTTCTAAGCACCAAACACAATATTCCTTAGCATCTGTGGTTTCACTTAAAGATCGAATTACCTGAGATGGACCTGTATCCGAAAGTGGACCATTTACCTAGGTTGGACTGTTGCTATCTCCCTATGATTCGTGTACTTGGGGATTCATCTCCCTCATACTATGACTATCACTCTATTGTCCTTATTATTGCTCATACCTGTTAATTAAATGGAAAATGGAGGACCTAAACCTAGGAATACTTAGAGGTGACTCGGTAATCTGATTGGGTGGATCATTGACCCGTGTTTGTGGCTAGGCGGGCTCTTTTTATGGCCTAAGTTGGATGTGAATTACCCTAGAATGGAGAGGTTAGATTGTATGGGCTTGTGACCCATTATGGACGTAGATGGATCATATGTCATTGAACATGGACTTGTGTCTCATATGGATTGTTATAGACCAGGCCAAGTATTTGGTGGGCCTTGGTACGGATCCAATGATTGGAATTGGACTTGAACTATGATCCACAATTTGTATTGAGTACTTAGACCTCTTAGGGACTTTTGTTAGGACCTTGTTCACGCAAGGCAAAGCCTAGACGACACAGACCTTTATTGTTTCCGAGTCGGCATAGACATTCACTCAGTTGATTTAAGCTCAGCCAGTTGGACTGATCATCACTGGTAGGAGCTATTGAGATTTGTTGTGTGGCTATCATGATGAGCACTGTTGGGACGGACGGTGTGATGCCGGTTCCGGTCGTTGTGGATGATGTTGATGATATTTTTGCGGGGTTAGTAATCCCTAGCATTAGCTTAGGATCCCTACCGCGACTGTGTTCAGTATGGGAGGGCCGCGGCATAATATCCCGCGCTGACCAGCTTATGTGGATGTGCCATATTGTGTAGGTTTATTACTGTTATGCTTATTATGATTCTACATTGTTATCTTGCACGACTGCATAGCATATGTACCTTTGTTACTCTCTTAATCTTATACATGTCTCTACTCATTTTGATGCATACATTCTATATTATCTGCATATTGTGACTTGCCAGATCTTTAGATCTGACCCACTCTTGGTGCTTAGGTCTTGACCCCGAGTTCGAGGGCGATGCGTTCGCACTCGTTGAGGTGCCCGTAGCAGGCGACTACGGATGGGGGCCGGCCGACCATGAGGTCGAGCCGGAAGGTGGAGAGCCGACACCAGCTGCAGGGGTTTGAGCGTTCCTTTGTTTAGGGTTTTTGAGAGACATTTGTTGTGAGTTGGGTAGTAATGAAAAATATGTAATTAAACTTTGATTTGTTATCACTATACATTTAGGCTGGACTTCAGCCCTTCTACATTTGACATATATACGATGATACATTATGCTTCCGCTATCTCTGTATGGCTTCCGCTTATAATACGCTTCCGCAATAATAACTGTTGTTACATTATTGTTCAAAAAGTTTTAAATTGGACCTCACTGCGGACCTACGATCTTGGAAGTTCTCGGATTTTCCGGGAAGTAGCGCGCCAATTTCGGTACTTAGACGATTTTCTCGGTATCCGGAATTGGGGCGTTACTGGTGCGCGGCCAAGATCAATGTGCCGAGATGGGACCCGTGTGCCGAGACGAGAGTTATATGTACCGAGGTTGTGCTCTGGTTATCCCCCACACAAAGTCCCCCAGCTTTTGACCTCTTGGAGTTTTATTGATTCGTTGAGGTCGAAAACTAAAATATCACGAGGTCCTTTCTTCGTATTTACACCTGTTGCCGAGATCGAAATGGGACACACAATCGCGACCAGCCGAGATCGATCAGGGACAAGCACATGGTTTAGAAATTGATAAAAAAATGGCACAGGTGTCAAAAACCGGCGCATAAAGAATCATAAAGAACTCATACGGACTTGCTTTTGAGTTCTTTAATAATATTCTCAACAAAAGTTCCCTCATGCTCGGACTCACGAGTTCTGTGAGGCCAAAGTGCCGAGACCAGAGAAGCCTGGGTGTATGAACCCGATGACAGTCTCTTTGGCCGAAATAGCTTCATGCCTGGGTGGTGTGTACCGACCCGAAGGCAATCTCAGTTGCCGAAATGGCTTCATGCCTGGGTGGTATGTACCGACCCTGAGGCAATCTCATCAGTTGCCGAAATGGCTTCATGCATGGGTGGTATGTAATGACCCTGAGGCAATCTCCATGGCACTCTTCGAAGCTGACGGCTCCATCGAAGCTGATGGTAGAGGATCGTGCCGTTGGACGGTAGAGGATCGTGCCATCGAAGTTGACGGGCCATCGAAGCTAAGTGATGATAGGAGACATCTAGCTGCCTCCCGAGCTGGAGGAGACTTCGGGCGAGCTGGAGACATCTGCCGAGCTGGAGATATCAGCCGAGCTGGAGACATCAACCAAGCTGGAGACATCTACCGAGCTAGAGATCGCCTGGTTGCTTTCGTATAGGTCAAAGTGTTCCAGAGCTCGGGCTTCGTCCGCTTCTTGCATGACGAACCGGTTCACCCTGGCCATCAATGCCTTCATCCTGACCATAGGGTGCAAGGACAAGTCTCTCCGAAGCTCGTTACCTGGCAGAAGAGCTTGCTGGAAGGAGATGACTGCTATTGTATCTAAGGCGCTTTCGATTTGGCTATAGACAGTCCAGAACCTTTTGGAAAACTGGGTGACATTCTCTGTGTGCTTCATTATGAGGGCCATCAGGTCTGTGTGCGACCTCGGGATGGCTTTGTGAGCTTGGAACTTCGCCATGAAGGAATTTTGGAGCTGCTGTCAATTTGTGATTGATCCTTGCGGGAGTGCGCAGAACCACCTTAGGGGGAGGTCTCTGAGACTGGAAGAGAAGATTCTGTAGTTCAGGTGACCGATGCTACCCCATATTGACATTTTATGAGTGAAGTGCCGGAGTTGTGCTGCTGGGTCCGAGGTCCCGCCGTAGTAGACAAACCTCGGAACGCTGAAATCTTTAGGGAGGGAGAAATTCTTGATTTCTGGAGAGAAGGGAGTCGTGCCAAGATCAGAGTAGTAGGGGTCTGGCCGATCTCGGGTGAGATTGAGACCAATTGTTTCCATGGTCTGCTGTACTATTCGCCCGACTCGTTAGTTGAGCCATTCTTTCAGATGAGCATTGACTCTTGATCTCTGCCTTCGTTTCTTCGAAGTTGAAGGAGATTGGGAGGATGGAGTTGAGGTCGCCTCTCCTTCCTATAGCTGCTGCTGTAGTTGACGAATCAGTTTGTCCTGCTCTTGGATGATAAGGCTTCGGGCCTTGACCCTCGCGAGAAGCGGGTTGTTTTCGTCGTCCATCTGATGGAGTTTGCCTCGTCGAGGATTTCTCAGTTGAAGGCTGTCTCGCCGGGAAGGTGTTGTCACCCCTTTTGGAGATGAACCTGACTGAGAGTGCAAGCTTGCTGGCTCTTTTCCCTTTCTGATTCTTCGATGCATGGTATTTGGGAAGATGACCTTTTGTAGCCGTTTCCCACAGACGGCGCCAATTGTAAGTGCAAAAAATGTAACTCACAAGATTAGGGGGTGCCTGATAGGACTTATCCAAAGGGACTGATGGAGATTAACTGCTATGATCCTGAAAGGGGAGAAACAGACAGTCAGAGGACCCTGGCTGTTGCAGCGCAGGGCTCTCCTATGCCTAAGTTAGTATAAGAACTGAACAGTAGGATGAAGATTTTGGGGAAGAAGATGGCGTACCAGCATGTGGTGTATTCGTTGGCTATCCTTGCTCTGGAGCTGTGGCTGAACTTATATAGAAGAAGAGAAGGGGCAAGGAGGTGGTTGACTATCTTGTCATAGCCCACCTTGTCAGGTACTAGGGAGGCACAGTCCCATCGTAGCATACTTTGACATCAATGACAGTCTCATCGTAGCCCACTTATCTCATCAGGCCATATATTGGCGCTTTGGGAGTCGTGGAAGCCGCTTCTGTCAGAGATATGTGCGGCTTGTAATATCTTGTCGTACATCCTGTGGCGTGATTCGCAGAATTTGTAAATGCTCAGATCTTTATTCACGGCAAGGCTTAGTATTCGTTATTGAGACCGAGGTGAGGCTTAAGACCGAGGTGAGGTTTAATGTTCTGGTCTCATGCTTATATCGAGACCAAAGTGAAGTTCATATTCTTCTTGAGGCTAAGATGACACTTTGTTTCCCGAGGTGGAACTCATGCTTACCGAAGTGGGACGAAGCCGAGATGGGACTTATGGCGAATTGGAACATGTCACCATTGCCAAACTGCCAAGTGGAAACCGAGATCGGGACAAGGGACAAGCTTTTATAATTTAATAAAGCAAAGGTTGTCAGTACCGGTGCATAAACAATTCCTTTTTACTTTCTTTAATAATATTTCTAGCAAAAGTTCCCTCATGCTCGAACTCACAAATTCTGTGAGGCCAAAGTGCCGAGACGAGACTCACTAATGGTGCGCAGCCGAAATCAATGTGTCGAGATGGGACCCGTGTGCCGAGACGGGACTCATGTGCCTAGACGAGAGTTATATGTACCGAGGTCGTGCTCCGGTTATCCCCCACACAAATATAATGGCAAATTCTTATTCAGAACTGTTGGGTAGTAATCTTTAAAGCAAAGGGAAAGTGAGTTTCTTGTCCTCTTTTTTGTGTTTAATGAGTCACACATCAAGCTAAAAAGAGCTCATTGAGAAGCATTTACATGTCTTTTTTCTTCCTTCTACAGTATTTTGTTAGTTAGAGGGGTAAGATAGCGGTGACTAGGCACGCTACTCTCTTCCAGTGCGGATAAACACTTCATCATTCAATGCGTATTTGAACACTTCATCATTCAATGCGTATTTGACGTGATTCGGCTACCATATTGTTGGAGGTTCATTTTTCTTCTTATTATTTTCTAATTTATTGGTAATTTTCACAAATTATTTTCAAGAAGATCCACCAATATGACTTTGCCCCAAGTGAAGAACGGCATGAAAATTGAAAACCCCATAAAGTGCCTTTTATTGCAGAAAGTACAGGTGGGGGTGCCATAGGATTTTTTCTGATTTGAGCATTTACAGTCTCTGAAGTCTGAACTCAGCACTTACCCAATAGAAGCAGCAGGCACGTTTGGATGTAAATATGCATGTGAGATCTCATAAGAAGAAATGCCAGGGCCGGGTCAGGAATGGGGCCCAGTCTCAGCAAGACTGCACTATGGTGTTACTTTGCAAACCCATACCTAATAAACTAAAATGATTCACGTGCCCTTCATTTTCTTTGTGGTGAGTCCCACAGCAACTGCTCCATATATAAACTCCTCAATTTGCAACCTTGATCTGACTCAGTGGGGGCCACCCTATGATGTCACCTTTACCTATTACAGCGACGGAAACAAATCATCTTCAATCTGGTTATATCATCATCTGGCAAATTATTAGTCCGAGTGGGATTTTAACCAGCAAACACATATCACCAACGGATTTAATGATTAATTAAATCCGGATCCTCTGAGGCATTTTCTCAATGGTGACCGTAGGTGGATCAAGCACGATCCGCCATATTATCGTGGGATGCCTCTCATTCCAGTTAGAGGATCCAGATTCATGATTCATCCCCAACTAACTGCACTGACATTGATCAAGGAAGTGTCAATTCGATGCACATTGATAATGCGTGATTCATTCCTTTTTCATCCTACTCCAAGGGAAATTGAATCCATGCTGCCCAACTTTTGTATTCTTTTCTATGGGCCCAACTCAGTAATCTAAATTTCTTGTCGCTGTCTTTTGAGTATCTATGTTAAATAAAAGTTTATCTTATAAAGTTCATGTGTTTTACAGATCATCAATCAATGTAATGATGCATCCAAATTCTAAACTAAATAAAATTAATCCCAGTGCCAATGAAAACTTGAGACTGGATAATCAAAGAGTGAGCCCCAGCTCAAAGCATATTGAGTCAGACTTCATTTCAATGGAGGCTAGAGCAACCATTGGATTAATCATATGTAAAACTGGTATTTAGAACTTTTTTTTTCATTAAAAGGTATTTAGAACTTTAATTTGATTTGGAGTTTTAACCATGTGCTTTAAATCTGATTATCTACTATAATACATGACCAACTCATGCTTTTGGGTGCTTTGCATTTTAAGGAAGTGCTCTTATTATTTAAAGGAGCTAAATGCAGAGATCTGGCTACACTTTGCATGGAATCTCCCCATACAAATCATGGGCCCCCATCTTCAACTAAGTACACTAGAGAAAAATAAAAGGAAAACAAATAAAACAGAGAGGTCCCAGACTGGACAACAAATATTTATGGCAGATTGGCAGCCCCAGGACTTTCAATGCAACTTTTACATTTAGAATGAGAAAAAGGAAATAAATGGTAGCCCACTGAACTACCTGTATTGGTGTGCATACCCAAATCTCCAATTCATTGTGTAAACATCGATGTCACACCCTCGTGATTAGAAAAATAATCTTCACATGGCAGATTGAAAAATCTAATGCAATTCATTACATTGATGGAAAGGAATTACATCCAAAGACCAAAAATCAATAACTTCACTATTTGATCCCACCTTGGATGGGCTTGAAGGCCTAGCCTGTTGCCTAGAGGGCACCATTTGGGGTGTCTGTGGGGATGCAGGCAACTTTGCCAGAATAGTATACATAGTAGGATCAAAGAGATATTAGAGAACATGTTAGAATGATAGAGATGGCTTCTAATATATTTGCATCCTTCCTTGTCCCTTTCATGGTCCTCATCTCTCTTATTAATGCCCCACAAATGCCAATACCAGTTCTAATGGAACTTGGAATCCAAAGCTTTTAAGACTCGTTTCAGATACTGATGGTGGTAACTGAGTCGGGCGAGTCGAGGAGTTTGTTCTGAGGACTGGTTAGACTCACCCGGGTTTGCTCCAGGACATTTGTTTCCAATTGAGTTGGGTTTACAAAGTTTTCCAAATTTGAACTTTGAAATATGTTGGTCTTCAGAATAGTCTCGTCCATATCCATATTGTCCAACAAAGTAAAAAAAAAATCTTCAGTCATTGTACAGCTGGGTTTAGGGTTGTAAATGAGTATCCGATTTTCTAATTACTAAGAATTTTCGACCCACAAAAAACTGAAACTGGGACCTATTTTAGGTTTCGATTCGTAAAAGGGAGTTCAAGTACAAAATCCAATTTATGTTCCGATTGATAAACGGATCCGATTCTGGGTCCATATAGGTTTAAACCCCGGACTCGATATATATGTCCTTGATATTGCAAACTATACTTCAAAATCAAATTTTTTAGACATTTTTATGTATAATATTGGAGGTAGTAGACTTGATGCGTTGATATAAGCTGAATGATAAACTTATTTTAAGAAAAATAAAAAAATAAAGAGAAATTAGAACTAGTTTTGGAACTAAATTCTAGTACTAATTAGGTGGACTCGGTTCGGAAATCGGATCCGGATTTTCCTATTGAAGCCAGATCCAAAACCAACGAAACAAGCCCTAAATTTTTTGCAATGGGGGAGGTTGATCTATGTAACTTGGGTCTACTTTTTTTTACCTTAATTCAATCTTCCCCTATTGTTGAATTGGCCATTTAAGAAAAAGTTTGTATCCATGCATGTGCTATTATTCCTACCTTGGTCAAATACTATTTCGACTAAAGAGTTGTATCAGCCATAAGAGCCATATCTCATTTGATGCGATTTAATTTTTTACTATTTATTTATTTATTTAATCTTAATCAAATTTAGAAGATTAATTTTATATTTGTGTGGGAGATTCTCAAAGCTTCAGGATTACACTAATCACGGCTATAAGATGGGACTAAGCATTCTCACGTGCCGTCCACGTGCCGTCCACATGGCACCCAGACTCACCTCGGCTGCCGAGACAGAGGCCTCGGCCGAAACCAGACAGACTCTGGCCGTTAGCGCCGAACTCGGCTACCAGGGGCCCACTTCGGCTGAGGAGCTTGATCTCGGCCAAAAGAGCTGAGGACCCCGGCCAAAAGGGCCGGGACGAAAGCCGAAGCAAAGAAGAGTCCCCGCTCGCGCCCTACGCCTGCCACGTCATCAGACACGTGGTGAAATAGGGGCGCGAGCCAGTGGGACAGATGCGACATCAGCCGTCCACAATCTTCACCAGATCGCTGACAGAGCGGCACCCAGCGGCTGTAGCCAAATCAGGGCAAGGCCCGAGGGTGGATCTGATGGGACCTCAACCGCTAAAGGCGTCCAACATGATCTGGCCCAACATGACATGCATTAAATGCAACGTGGGCTGATCCGACTGGCATTAAATGCAATGTGGGCTGAAGTGGACCGCATTTATGACTTTGTGGGCTGATAAGGACTTCCCTATCAAATCATAGGACCCACTCCAAAATATCATCCAAAATATCCTCTGGAATTCTCTATAAATAGAGCTCCATTCCACATGCAAGGTACGCAACCCATATCTGAGAGTCGTTACTCTGCCTCTCTTCGTCATCTCCTTCCTTTGTTCCAGTTCACTTACTGACTTAGGCATCGGAGAGCCTTGCGCCGCCCAGGCCAGGGTCCTCTGACCGTTTGCTCTTCCCTTTCAGGTTTAGAGGCAGCAGATCATCTCCTTCATTTGGATAAGTCCTGTAAGGCACCTCCATTATTGTGAGTCATAGTTTTCTGCACTTACAATTGGCGCCGTCTGTGGGGAAGCAATATCCCAACCTTCCCAACCTTCTCAATCTTCCCAGTTACCATGCCTCCAAGACCGAAGAAAGGCGGAGAATCTTCGAGGGCAGTTATCGAGCAACCAGGCCTGTCGACGGACGCCCCTCCTCAAGGGCGGTCCAGAACGGTGCATGGCGCGTCCGAAGGCGAGGGCCGCATAGGCTCGCAACTCTTCGTCGAGATTCCCTTCCAAGGGGGACTTGAGGCCTCGCTCTTAGGCGAGGAAGTCACGCCTCCCGGACGGGACGAGCATCGACACGAGCGGCCTCGCAAAGACAAGGTTGTGGCAGTGGAAGGGTCACGCCGTGCGCAACCTCCTGATGATGGAGGAGATATCGCGGCTCAAAACGCTGTCCTCCAAAAACAGGAGCAGTTAATCCGCCAGCTCCAGTAGCAACTGAGGGCAGCGCAGGCTACCTCGTTAAGGCAGCCCTCTGAGCCCCAAGGCGAGAAGAGAGCCGTCCAGAGCAAGGCAGCCCAGCCCTCCCGCAAGGATCTGAGAGCCTTTTTGGATCAGAAGCCCAGCCAGGCCCACGACGAAGGCTCGAGCAATAGCCGGAGTCATCACGGCCGCGACGGACGAGGTCAAAGCCACCACGGCCGAGACCATTCGAAGCGGAAGCCGAGAGCACCGACACCAGAGAAGGACGACGAGCAGGAGCGACTCGACAAGCGTATCAAGCTGGCCCTTCAGCATAACTTGGAGATACGGGCCAACAAGATATTTGTGGCCCTACCGATCTGGGGGCCTCTCCCTTCACGCGGGATATCGAAAGAACTCACTTGCCCAAGAAGTTCTCTGTCCCGCGGTTCATCCCTTACGACGGATTGTCCGACCCAGCCGCTCACCTCCGGCATTTCTCCCAGAAGATGTCCATCTGGGGAACGAGGGCCACCTCAACTGCAAGATCTTCTCCTCTAGTCTGAGCGACCTTCCTCTAAAGTGGTACTACGCCCTCCCGGAGAAGTCTATCTCCAGTTGGAAAGAGCTCCAGCTCTCCTTCCTGAAGAAGTTCCAGGCCTACAGCGTCGTCCCCAAGATCGATGCCGATATACTCGCCTTCAAGATGAAGCAGGACGAGAGCCTCACCCAGTTCGCCCAGCGATTCTGGGCGATTCACAGCCAGATCGAAGATACTAGAGACGAAGTGGCGATCTTCGCCTTCCGGAACACCCTGTTACCCAGAAACGAGCTGAGGAAAGATCTAGTTGGAGATCCCGCTACCTCCATGCCGGCCTTGATGTCCCGGATAAAATGCTATGTCGCCCGGGAGGAGGATGGACGAAGGCCCGGGACCCAGGGAAAGGAACAGCCGGCCCCAGCAGAGGGGCAAGAAACCCTTTAAGAAGGAAGAGCCGAAGCAAGCCTGGGTCTCTAGTTCGGCGAGAGCTGCGACATCCAGATCTGGGGGCAGCAGGAGGACCAAACCCCCATCCGACGCCTACCACACTGTGAACGTCGTCTTTAAGGAGCCGATCCACCAGATCATGAACAAGATCAAGACTAGGCCGTTCTTCAGGTGGCCTCAGCCCATGCAGAGTGATCCCTCCACCCGTGACCAAACCAAGTTTTGTGCCTACCACAAACAGAATAGACACAAGACCAAGGAGTGCAGGACCTTGAAGTATCACCTGGAGAGGCTCGCCAAGGAAGGCCATCTCGAGGAGTTCGTGAAGGTAGGAGATGTCAGCAGTGGCGGCGGTAGCCGAGCTCGTCAGAGCGCTGATAAGGATCCAGAGAGTGAAGACTCTGAGAAGATCATCAATGTGATCCATCTGGCGCCCTCAGCTCCCTCTCCCTCAGCTCGGGGCAGCTCCCAGGCTCGTGCCGAAGCCAGGCAAGCCTCGCACGGGAAAGAGGTGATGAGTGCCGAGCTCGGGCCAGCGTCCAAGAGAGCGCGGCGCGACCGACCAGCCATCTCATTTTTAGACAAAGACCTAAAGGGAATACAGCTTCCCCATAATGATCCCCTCCTCCTGACCATGAAGCTGAGAGACTTCACTGTGAAGAGGATCCTCGTTGACTCCGGCGGTTCCTCCGAGGTCCTCTACTACGACTGCTTCAAAAAGATGGGACTCTCAGAAGGTGATCTGAAGGAGGTCCGTGCGCCCCTAATAGGGTTCAGTGCCAAACCAGTCTACCCCAAGGGGAGAATCACCCTGGAAACCAGAGTGGGCGGAGCCTCTGTGATGGCTGACTTTCTGGTAGTGGACGCCCCTTCCCCTTACAATGTTATCGTGGGCAGAGCCTGGCTCCATAAGATGGAAGCAGTTCCCTCCTCCCTCCACCAGAAGCTGAAGTTCGTACTCGAAGGCAAGGATGGCAGAATGGAGGTGGTTACAGTCGAAAGGGATCAGCAGTTGGCCAAGTAGTGCTTGTTGGCCATGGTCCTTGCAGAGAAAGAGCCAGAGCGAGTAAACCTCGCAGAGTTCGAAAGGGGTCTGGATGAGATCGGTTGAGATCCTGACAAGGAGAGCATTGAAGATCTAGCAGAAGTCAGGCTCGACCCGTCAGACCCCGACAGATTTTTCTTGATCGGCACCCAGCTGCCTGAACTAGAGAGAGCCGAGCTCTCAAGATTTTTGATGAAGAATGTGGATGTCTTCGCCTGGACCCGAGCGAAATGCTTGGGATCGACCCCGAGGTCATGTGCCATAGACTAAACATGGATCCTAACCACAAGCCAGTGGTACAGAAGGCCCGCAAGATGGGGTTGCAGCAAACGGAAGCGGTGGTCGACGAAATCGACAAGTTGCTAGAGGCAGGCGCAGTCCGGGAGGTCCAGTACCCGGTCTGGCTGGCCAATACAGTGGTAGTGAAAAAAAAGACTGGAAAGTGGAGGGTGTACGTAAACTTCACAGATCTCAACAGAGCATGCCCGAAGGACAGCTTCCCTCTTTCCAAGATTGATCAGATGATCGACGCCACTACTGGCCATGACAGAATGAGCTTCCTCGATGCCTACAGAGGTTACCACCAGATTCCCATGTATGAGCTAGACGAGGAGAAAACAACATTCATAACCCCCCGCGGCACTTACTGCTACAAGGTGATGCCCTTTGGGCTGAAGAACACGGGGGAAACTTATCAATGCCTCGTCACTAAGATGTTCCTGGCTTAGCTCGGCAAGACAGTCGAAGTCTACATTGACGACATGGTCGTCAAGTCCAAGCAGTCGAGCAACCATCTGGCGGATCTGGCCCAAGTCTTCAGCATCCTCCGTGAGTTCAAGCTCAAGCTAAATGCTTCCAAGTGCACTTTCGGCGTAGCTTCTGGCAAGTTCCTCGGAAGCCTAGTGACACGAAGGGGGATAGAGGCCAACTCGGACCAGATTATTGCAATCCTGGGCATCCAAAGCCCATCTACCACAAAAGAGGCCCAGAAGCTCACAGGCATGGCTGCAGCACTCAATCGCTTCATCAGCAGATCATCAGATAAGTGCCGGCCTTTCTTTCAGCTTCTAAAAAAGAATTTCAAGTTTCAGTGGACCCCTGAGTGTGACCAAGCATTGGAAGCACTCAAAACCTATTTATCTTCGCCACCCTTACTCTCTACCCCAACTCAGGGGGGAGTTTTGTATTTGTATCTTGCGGTCTCGGATAATGCAGTGAGCTCCGTCCTCATCAGAGAGGACGATGGTGTCCAAAAACCAATCTACTATACGAGCAAGATCCTGCTAGATGCCGAGACCAGATACCTTTTGCTGGAGAAGCTTGCGTTGGCACTCGTCAGCGCTTCCCGCAAGCTCTCCCATTATTTTCAATCACATACTATTGTGGTCATCACGGAGCACCCACTCCGATCTATTTTTAAGAAAGCTGACTTTTCAGGGCGCATATCAAAGTGGGCAGTCGAACTGGGGCAGTATGACATCCAGTACCGTCCTAGGACTGCGATCAAAGCCCAAATCCTGGCAAACTTCATCGTAGAGTTCATCTTACCGAGCTCGGCTTCGACCCAGCCCGGCACCGAACTGGGGGCGTAGGGCATGAGCGTGAAGTCACCGAGGTCGAACAATCCTTTCAGAGCGAAGATCCTAGTCTCGGCATGGAAGGTCTTTGTCGACGGCTCATCCACCTCCAAGAGAGCTGGCGCTGGCATAGTCCTCCAATCGCCAGAGGGACTGGTCATAGAGCAAGCCCTCACCTTGGACTTCAAAGCGACGAACAATGAAGCTGAGTATGAAGCTCTGATAGCAGGGCTGAATAGCGCCCGAATCCTCGGAGCCCAGCAATTGGTGGTCTTCAGTGATTCACAACTGGTAACTAGCCAACTCATTGGAGACTACCAAGCCAGGGATGACAGGATGGCGGCCTACTTAGCCCTCGCAAAGGAACTACTTTCTCAATTCCAGACAGCCGAGGTCAGGCAAATCTCCAGAGATACCAACACGCATGCTGATGCGCTTGCAAACCTGGCCTCCGCTGTCGAAGCGGGAAAGAAAATGACCGTTGAGGTCGGATCGATACCGAGATCAAGCCTAGAGCTCCACTCACCTCGGCAAGTTCTGTGCGCTAATCTCGGCCCGAGCTGGATGGACCCAATCATCCCTTACCTGAAGGACGACCAGCTCCCCGAGGACAGGAATGAAGCCCATCGGGTCAGACTTAAGGCGGCTCGATTCTGGCTATCTCCTGAAGGCAAACTCTACAGGAAGTCCTTCACAGGTCCCTACCTCCAATGCGTCCATCCGAGCAAGGTGGACGACTTTCCGTATGAGATCCACGAAGGAATCTGCGACAGCCACATCGGAGGACGGTCACTGGCATACATAGCAATAAGCCAAGGTTACTGGTGGCCGTATATGCAGAAGGATGCGCAAGTATATGCTAGAAAATGTGAAAAGTGTCAGAAGTTCTCCCATTCTCTTCACCAGCCAGCCCAAGACCTGAGTCCCCTCACTAGTCCATGGCCCTTCGCTCAATGGGGGCTGGACATTGTGGGGCCTCTTCACCGAGCTCCAGGGAACAAGAGATGGCTGATAGTTGCAACAGACTACTTCACGAAGTGGATAGAATCTGAGCCATTGTCCTCGATCACTGAAAGGGACTCTAGGAACTTCGTGTGGAAGAACATCATAATGAGGTTCGGCATCCACAGGGCCCTGATTTCGGACAATGGGACTCAGTTCGACTCAAAATTCTTCAACGACTTCTGTCAAGAGCATGGCATCAGGAATCACTACTCCACTCCGGCGTACCCGCAGAGCAACGGTCAGGTCGAAATCTCTAACAAAGTGCTGCTCGATGGCCTGAAGAAGCGATTGGACAAAGCGAAAGGGAGATGGGTAGAAGAGCTTCCCAGCGTGCTGTGGGCATAAAGGAAGACCCCAAGACGATCTACCTCGGCGACACCCTTTTCGTTGGCCTGTGGGATGGAGGCGGTCATTCCCTTAGAAATTGGCCTCCCTACCCTAAGATCCGAACTCGTCGACCAAGGCCGAAACGAGATGAACCTGGCAATGGAGCTGGACCTAGCTGACGAGCGCCGAGATGTAGCGGCCATACGACTGGCCGACTATCAGCAACGGCTAGCCAGGGGATACAATGAAAAAGTCAGAGAAATAAGCTTCTCAGTAGGAGAATTGGTGCTGAAGAAGACCCTGCCAGCAGACAGAGACCCAAATGAAGGCAAATTGGCCCCGAACTGGCATGGCCCATTCAGGGTGGTCTCAATGGCAGGACGATCTTCTTACAAACTTGAAGACCTGGAAGGCAGGCAGTTGCCGACACCGTGGAACGCATCACACTTGAAAAAGTTCTATTTCTAAGATGTAATAGAAGTTCCGTGATCAATGAAAGCAGCATTTCTCAAATATGTGTCATCTTATCTGAGTTCGGCAGCTCCGGGTTCATACACCTTGGGACTGACTTCGGATTCATACATCCAGTCGTCCCTAAATTCTGGGTTCACGCGCCCATGGACCGACTTAGGATTTATACATCCAGTCGCTCCTAAAACCTTGGGTTCATACACCTTCGGACCGGCTCCGGATTCATACATCCAGGTCGCTTCCTAAATTTCGGGTTCATACACCTTGGGACCGGCTCCGGATTCATACATCCAGGTCGCTTCCTAAATTTCGGGTTCATACACCTTGGGACCGGCTCCAGATTCATACATCCAGGTCGCTTCCTAAATTTCGGGTTCATACACCTTGAGATCGGCTCCGGATTCATACATCCAGGTCGCTTCCTAAATTTCGGGTTCATACACCTTGAGACCGGCTTCGGATTCATACATCCAGGTCGCTTCCTAAATTTCGGGTTCATACACCTTGGGACTGCCTTCGGATTCATACATCCAAGTCGCTTCCTAAATTTCGGGTTCATACACCCTGGACCGACTTCGGATTCATACATCCAAGTCGCTTCCTAAATTTTGGGCTCATATGCCCTGGGACTGACTTCGGATTTACACATCCAGTCTTCCCTAAAAATCTGGGTTCAGACACCCCCTTGGTCGTTCCCGGGCTCAGGCTCGCACAGCCGAGATCCTCGAGACTCTGGTTCCACCTCGGCCAATGACCGTTCATCTCAGCCAACGATAGTTCGTCTCGGCCAATGAAGTCCATTTCGGCCTATAACAATCTTTGAAAGAGAAGAGCAGTGCAAGCACGACAGTGCAGAAAAGTAGCACAGAAAAGCAAAAAAGAATGCAAGAATGCAAAATTACTGTACACAGGTCATATGATCAGAAATTGTTTTTTATTCATTGTAATTACTTCATTATAAGGATTACAAAAAAGAAAGAAAAACACAGCAAGGAGGCTCGCAGTCCTCTAAAAACAGAAAAAGAAAGGAAGCTTCGAGACTGCTCTTTGCTGATTCACTCGAAGACTCTGATCTTCCCCGACTCTTTAGTCCGGTCTTCAGCGCCAAGAGCTCTTCTAATTAAGGAGCGAAGCTCAGACCCCCGGTCCGTTGACTGGAGATCTTCAGCCGGAAGACCTCTCGATCCTGCCCACTGCTTGGAGGTCTGGATACCCCCACACAAGGACCTGCAGCATGTTTCCACACAGGACCCTGTGGGATGAAAACAAGACCCCCAACCGCCCGGAGGCGTCTGGATCTGGTCCTCAGTGCTAGGAGCTCTACAATACCCTATGGTTGGTCAGACCAAACTTTCCCCAACTCGAAACTCACACGTCATGTCACAAAAAGCGCTCAGCCGGACTCAAAGAGCTGAGCTCAAAAAGATAGGGAGAAAGAGAAAAGGAAACACAAGTGCTCAAGTAAAGAAGCTCCGCTTTTCATTAAAACTGAAGGGAATTACATTCAGGAGGAAAAGACAGAAAAATTACAAGAACGAAAAACAAAAAAGCCTTCTCTACGAGCAGAGTCGCCAAGACTGCCCCGAAGTCACGCTGGATCAGAGACGTGAGGAATAGCAGCGGTTCCGGTAATTTTCCCGACCTGTCCAGCAGCAGTCGCCTCACCGGCAAGAACAGCGATAGGAGGGACAAAGCTCGGCGTCGGAAGTGGAAACAGAGGGGGTTCCTGGAAGGACGGATGATCCTCCGAGACCCCAGCCTCCTTCAGGCCGGCGCGCCATCCTTTCACCCAGGCCTTATCCCACACAACGAGGACTCTGGCCTTGTAGTGAGCCGTGACTTGTGACTTGGCGTCCTCAAAGGCAGCATCGCACTTGGACACAAGCCTGGCCTCGACTTCATCCGCCCTCTTCGTTTCAGCTTCGAGCTTGGCCTCAAATTCGTCCTTCACCCTTTGCACAGAAGCTTCTAGCTCGGCCAACTTCTTCTTCTCAGCCTCCGTCTCACCCCTCGCCTGCTCGAGCCCGGCCTCGTACTCTCCTTCAGCCCTCGCTAATTTCTGAGTGACAGCGTCTAGGGCTTCCTCAAGGCCGCTCTTTTCCACGGTCAGCTCGGCAATATCAACACTGTACTTGTACAGTCTGTCAGCCGCGACCATGGACTTTTGCACCGCCTGTTGAAGGAACGAGGCATTCAAGACAAAAGTAAAGACATTCACTGATATTGAACGACTGGACAAATAATATATAGAGATTCAGATGGGCTTACCGTGAAGTTCGACTGCAGCATCGATAGTATCAACTTTTGATCACTATACCTGTCCGGTTGGGCCATATCTCGAGGAAGGGCGTAGGCCCGCGCGAGCTCCTCGAGGACGAGGGGATCGATCTTGTGGAGAATGCGATCGTCCATTGTCATCGGCCTCCCTGGTTCGAGCACGAAGCTCGGCTCCCATGGGCATGGGCCATCAGATGGCGAAGCCGCAGCCGAACTGGGACCTGCTTCAGTCCTCAGCCTCTTCTGCGGCCGAATCTCCTCTTGCCCGGCCTCAGCTGGGGGCGAACGTACCTCCAATTCGGTAGGACTAGAAGGAGCAGGGATCTCTACCGCTGCCGCAGGAGAAGCCGCCCGAACCCCCGGAGAAGGAATCTCGAGGGGATCCGGATTCATAGGCGCCTGGGAAGCTCGGGCGCCCTCGACACCAAGCGCCAGGGCTTCGAGGTCCTCAAAGGACAGACGTCTGGCGCGCCTCATCTCTACACTCGGCGAGGGAGATCGGGCGACCTGACGCGATCTGCTTCCTTAGGGCCCGCTTGTCCTCGACCCCGATGTGGAAGCCTGGGCACCAGACGGGACTCTGACATTGGACGTCGCCCGCGAAGGCCCTTCTTCGGTCCGGGCTCTAGGATTGGCCTGCTCTCGCTCAACTTCAGGGCCGGCTCCGCCTGGACCTCCTTCTCGGAGTAGCTCGGTTGTGCCCCTTATGTATCCACGATACTTCGGCTGGTCCCCTAGCAGTGACCAAGCCGCCCTGCCCTCGTGGCCATTGTATCGTTTCACTAGTCTGAGTCGGGCGTCGTTCCTCGTCCATGTTGACACCAAAAATGTCACTTTGCCTCTTCAAGATCCAAAGAGCTACATGAAGTCGCAACCTGCCATAAATAGGCAATGCTACTTCAAAAAAAAAATCAAATCTTGTCAGAATCAAACAAAAACTGCAAGATCCTTCAAGACAGCCAAAAGAGGAGTACACAAGAAGTTTCAGGCCATTTCAAAATCATTTAGCCTAACTTCGTTTCTCCGACAGCTGAAAAGGAGCTCCCGGCGGCGAAACCATCGGAGACACTAAATCTTCGATCAGAGCCGATGGATGGTCTCAAAATACATCCAAAAGGCTCCACGTCAAGTTCCGAGTCAAACCAACAACGTTTGACCCTACATCAACCCTCGGACAGCTAAATCAAGCCTCTTGGCGGCGAGAACCACCGAGGCCATTACTCATCAGATAGAGCACATGGACAGCTTCAAAATGCTTACAAAGGGCTACACGTCAGATTTCAGGTCATTTCGACAACATTTGACCATAGTTTAACGCTCGGAAGCCAAATCAGGCCTCTCGGCGGCGAAGCTCCCCGGGACCATGGTTTCCAAGACAGGGCCTATGGATCATCTTAAAATGACTCCAATAGGTTCCCTGTCAAATTTCAAGTCATCGGACATCGGTTGACCGCACATCAAACCGCGACATCTTGATCGCGACAAAAGCAAGTCTACTGGTGATAGGACCCCAAACAGCTTCAAAACTCAAACAAAAGCCTATGGTTGGTCTTATTTATTGCTCAGGAGGCTTCACCTCAAATTTCAGGTCATTCCGACATCGTTTGACCCAGTTTCAGCTTCTGACGGAAAATCGGCAGCTCTGCGCAACAAAGTCTTCGGCTTTCTCGGAAAATTGGAAACTTTGCAAAATAAAATGCAAGGATTCTCTTTAGATTTTCTACAGGGAAATCAGGCCAATAAATGATAAAAAATGTCAAGGAAAAATACAGAAGAAAAAAGAATAAAAAACAGCAAAAACGGACACAAAACGGGACAAAAGGGGGAAAACCCCCCCAGGGTCGCCAGCCCCTGCGACCCTGGGCCAGGGTCGCCGGCTACCCAGGGGCCCGGGATCGCCCAGTCAGCCCCGGAAGCCCCGTTTTTCGCCATTTTTTCGCGATTCGAAGCGTCCAGCCTTTGGTATTTTCTAAAATTCATACTTTTGAGACACCAAATCCTCTAACATCCGTAAAAAACATGGGTTAATCATCAAGAGTATCGAAATCAACATTGATCGCCAACTGGTCAACAAAAAAAAGTGTGCTTTCTACCCGACCGATCGAGAAATCGACAGGACAGATGGCACCGACCCGCTGTTGGCAACCAACACCTGGTCATCAGATGTCGATCTTTATAAAGATCCATCGATGATCATCGTCAGAAGAATCCCAAAAGACGCGGCACGGCCCGCGACTCTTCAACTGCTCGGCGACCACTTAATGCGATTAATTGACTAGCTTTATTACAGTCATTAATCCATTTTTTTGGATGGACCAATCAGAAGCAAGCATCCGGGAGTTACAAGTCAAGAGATTTATGGCATTTAACCTATGAAACTCCTCCCATCATGGCGATTAAAGGCGATTAAATGCCCTCAATCTCCTCCGGCCAATCAGAAGCCAAGAAAAAAGAGTTACAAAATAAAGAATTCAATCTTGTAACTCCTCCCTTTATGTAGCTTTATGACAATTAAGGCTCATAAACCCTCCTAAATGGCTACCTAAAAGCCTATAAATAGGAGAGCATTCCAAAGAATTCCGGATCGGAAAAATCACAGAGACACAGACAAAGCACAGAAATTCAGAGAAGAAAAGAGAGAAAACTCTGCAGAAGTTCTACACCGACCACCGCTACAAGGTGACAAAAGGTACCCCCCAAGGTCCTTGCCTTCTCCTTCTGCCTCCAAATGGCTTAGACATGGCTTTTCAGCCCGTCTACTCGGCTTTTTATTAGACATAGGACCTCCTCTTGGTCTTTGTCCTTTAAAAACCTGAGGTTATAGCCAAGCCAAGCGAATCAATAGCATCCTCTGTTCTCATCTGCATGGATGATGGCGAAGTCCACATATGGCTTGCGACCGTCAATCTGAACGGGTCCCCCATAATCTCCTGAGAAGTTAGATCCTCCTTTTCTTGCTTTTCATTCTAGTTTGTATTTTTTTAAAAGAGACAAAAATCACAACTCTTGTCTTTCATTATTGATAAGGATTGTAAATCGGCTATAAACGCCAAAATCAGCTATAAATGCCAAAAATCGGCTATAAACGACAAAATCGGCTATAAATGCCAAAAAAATCGCCTTTCATGGAAAATCAAGAAAATGTCTCTTTTCTTAAATATATGTGCAATGGAAAACTTGAAAGAAGTTGATTTCCTTTTTACTTGCGAAGGTTGATCTCCGGATCACTGCTTGGAATTCCAAGTAAAAATAAAAAATCTGGCACACCCACACAAAAGCAATGTTGATGTATGCCCTTGCCCCTCGGTTACGAAAAGGTCGGACCCAACGGACTCCCACGTCCGCCAACCTCGGTAGGACCAGGCCCAGGAGCGCGGTCCATCAAGCTGGCACACCTGGTGGGACTCATTCATTTAAGAACACGATGCTAGAAATGAAATATTTGCATATCATATCTTTTGCTCTATGCTTATATTTCATTTCTCGATTCCTTGGCTACTTTCTAATTGGTGGCCTATGTTGGATTCCGCATCTAAAAAAATGACATGAGATTTTTTGGAAATTTCTAATTCTTTGAATTTATTTCCACTCTTTCTCTTTTAAAAAAAAAACCAAAAAAAAGTCAGATTTTTCAGTCTGGATTCAAAATTGAGAAACCTTGTTCCGTTCCTATTGTTCATCGCGCTTGCAGAAATGTTGAGCCTGTTCGACTAAGGTTTTGGGCCATCGTTTCTCTTCGATGAGTTCATTAAAGATCTAAAAATATATATAAAAAAAAAATAAAAAATAAAAAATCAGATTTTTCAGTTTGGATTCAAAATTGATAAACCTTGATCCTTTCCTATCGTTCATCGTGCTTGCAGAAATGTTGAGCCTATTCGACTAAGGTTTTGGGCCATCGTTTCTCTTCGATGAGTTCATTAAAGATCTAAAAAATATATATAAAAAAAAACAAAAAAATTAAAAATCAGATTTTTCAGTTTGGATTCAAAATTGATAAACCTTGATCCTTTCCTATCGTTCATCGTGCTTGCAGAAATGTTGAGCCTATTCGACTAAGGTTTTGGGCCATCGTTTCTCTTCGATGAGTTCATTAAAGAAAAAATATATATATATATATATAAAACAAAAAAAGACATAAACCACTAAGGTTAAGCCAACTGCGTTCTTTGATCATGGTTGATTCAAGAAAAGCCTTGTCCAGAGTGTGGAGACAACTTGACTGTTCTAGGCAAGGGTCCTCCAAACGGGTTCATTAAGTAATCCTACCCTTACCTGGGGGCAATTCTATCAATCGAGATTTCATAAGACCGGGTTAGGAGGCCTATGTGTACTCTCTCGTCTTTTAAATAAATTTTTTTAAAAAAAATAATTTTTTTAAAATAAAAATTTTAAAATAAAAAATAAAAAATAAAAAAAAATTTCAAAAAAAAATCTTTAAGAAAATAATAAATAAATAAATAAATAAAAAAAAGATTTAAAAAAAAATCTTCAAAAAAAAAACTTCCGTCATTTTGGGTTTAGATTGGAGAAATCTTGGTCTTCTCCTTTCTGAGCACTGGCGCTCGCGGAAATCGCCGAGCCCGTGTTCAGATTGGAGTGCCTTTTGCTCTCTTTGATGAACCCGATATTGGCCTTTCAAAAAAAGAAAAAACTCGTCATTTTTTGGATTCAGATCCGAGAAATTATGGTCCATTTCTTTCTGAGCACTGGCGCTCGCGGAAATCGCTGAGCCCGTGTTCAGATCGGAATACCAACTGCTCTCTTTGATGAATCCAATCTTGACCTTTCAAAACAGAGAATCTCATCTCATGGATGCGGTCTCAAAACATTTGTGTCTAGCGGTACTAGTACGCCCTTTCAGGGTCTACTGTATTGCAACCGGTACATTTGTAGCTCCAACTTTATATTCTTCTTACCTCGAGTAAGCTTTGCTTCTCGATAAGTCGAATTTAAGTTTACAATTGCTTCGAGCAGTCACTGGGACGCTCATTCTGGGCTTACCATACCTGCGATTAGAACAATTGTACCCTCTATGGCATTTTGTCTTCTTCATATTGCTTGGTTCATCTTCTTCGAGCAACTTGAAAAGACAAAACCATAGAACTTCCCATTTATGATCATTATATTCTTGTGATTACTAATGGATGTGGTCTTGTTTCAGAAACTTTTTGAAAACTAACAATGGCAGCTTCACTAACCATTACCTTCGACGAGAACAAGCACCAACTCATGCTTCAACAGAAGCAAACTACACGCACCTACAAGCGCCCCATCAGCTGCCGAAGCGTCAACTCCCTCGGCAACTCTCTAAGCTCTGGGTCGACCTCGACTCCCCGGACTATTGTCTTTGGGACGCTGGGATTATTCCCACTTCCCGAGGAGCAAACTGCTCCTTCCAAGAAGCAGAAACTCGCCTCTCAATGTGTCACTACCGTGACACCAAAGGCGAGCACCAGAAGGCCCGAAGCCCATGGCAGCCCCACGAAGCCTCGACCAGCAAACGACCAGGTCTATCCCAAGACTTGGTCCCCAAGACCTTCACCAAAACAGAGAAGGTCCCAAACATCTACTAAGCCAGCATTCCTGGCCCCACTCAAGGAGAACCAGTTCTACCCTCTTGCTTACATGAAAGAGGAGAGACCCATCTCCAACCTGACTCCCAAGTCAAACCAGCATGAGCCGGCTTGTTCCTACAAGCCCAAAATCAAGTCATGCATCACAAGGCCTCCGCAAGCACCTGCTAAGGCCTACAAACCTGCAGTTCGACCCTTCACTCTACAGGGGCCGAACTTGAAAAATTCAAAGCTTCACTGCAACAGGCGAAGGACAGGGTCCGCATCCTGTCCTTACCCAGTTACAAAGAAGATAGGCTCGGCTGCTGCGCCCGAGGGAGCACATCCTTCATCATCAAAGCCCAGCCAGAGCTGACCGAAGCTCAAGTTGCTCGTCGTATACGCCGCCGCGCGTCGTATAGGCAAAAGAGACTAGAGAAGAAAAGGACCCATCTTCCTACACTTCAAGTCTCTCCCAAATGGGTCGAAAAAGAAAGACCCAACCAAGTTGCTGCCGTCCATATGGTATGAAAAACCAGAAGACGCCAAAAGTCAGCATCCAAAATCCATGTCTGACGTTCGATGACCCGCAGCATCTCCAGGACAAGAAGACATTCAAAAGAATCCCCTGCTCCTTCAAGCAAAGGACGGCAGAGTGATCCTTCCTCAAGCTCTTCTTCAAAAAGAATGGGCCCCAGCTCAGTCACCAGGACAGTTTCTTCATTCGAATCATGAAGGATGAACGTCTTGGCTACAAATTCTGAGCCACCACACCACAATCCACCTTAAGATGATGCGATCACACGCATCCAGCAGTTGGAACAAGGCCAACAGAGGATTGAAACTCTGATGGAAAACCTTCTCCTCGCCTTCCAAAATCAGGCGAACAATGAACCTCCTCCGAATCATCAAGACGATGAGGTAAATGGAGAAGAAAATGAGTCACACGCCCTTACCAAAAAGGACGTAGACAGTATCCTCGCCAAAGCAAAAGAAGAGGATATACTCAAGGAGCATGGGATCAACCACCATATCCCTTATGGATGGACTCGGTCCCGTTCCCCACAAAATTCAAGCATCCTACTCTCCAAACATATACGGGGAAAGGATCAGCCAGACAGCACGTCATCCACTTCACGATCCTAACGGGAGCTATCGCGGATCAAGATGCACTCAAAATCCGCCTCTTTGCAAGTACCCTAAAAGGTACGGCCTTCGATTGGTACTCCACTCTGCCGGAGGACTCCATCCAAAATTGGCCATGCTAGAGACACGCTTCCTGACTCACTTCAAAGGTGAGGATCATCCCGCCACTATGGCTCAGCTGTGCAGCCTAAAACAGGGGGGGAATGAGTCAACATATGACTTCATTCACAAGTGGAAAGCAATGGCATACAAATGCTTTGATGTATTGCCACAAGCGTCGCTAGTCGACATCTGCCGAAACAACATGAGAGCTAGAATCCGCTCCATGATCATCGGCAACAAATCAAAAAACCTGGGAGAACTCCTAGAAGCTTTCATGGAAGCTGAAACGGTGATTAAAGACCTCAACAGTCAGAAATCATCAAGAAAAGAGCCAACCGCCATTGCAACCTCTAAACCAAAGAAGAAAGAGGTCCTCAATGTGCAGACCAAGTCAGCTCCTCAGCCACCAAAGAAAGCTGAAAACAAAGCTGCGGGTAAGAGACTTGAACTCTCAGATGCCTTCAAAGAATGAGTAGAGAAGAAATACCCGTTTCATGAAGATTTTGATGAAATCTTTGGGGCTCTTGTGGTAAACGGCAAGCTCACCTTGCCTGAACCAAAAAGACCGGGTGATGTTGGCAAAACCAATGATCCTCGGTACTGTCCATACCACCAGATGATCTCGCATCCTCTCAATCAATGCTTCATTGTGAAGGAGAAAATAAACGAGATGTGGAAAAATCGGAGTCATCACCTTTGACAAAAACTATGGAACTGCCTCCATCAACATGGTGACATGTGGACAAACATCAAAATCACCGAAGAAGAAGATCACTACTTCCTTCAAGGTGACAAACTCAATCCAAGCATCCGAGGAACTGGTTCCTTATCCGACACCAGACGGACAACCCATATGGCCTAGAAGATGAAAATTGGGAGGTCGTGAAAACAAAGCCTACGGCTCAACAGCGAAGGCAGGCTAGGAAACATCTCCTCAAGCTCAAAAGGCAAGAGAAGACCCAGCCAAAACAAGAAGTAAAAGAAAAGGCAGAGGCTTCCTCTACCGCTTCACTGAAGGCAACAAAAACATCCCTTTCAGAGACTTCAAAGGGGGTAAGAAAATCCACTCTCAGTGATTTCATGCCACCTCAATTCAAAGAAGCCACGCAGGAGGCATCATACTCTTGCAATTCGGTAGTTGGATTCTCCATTGATGGATACGAGTCTAGCGACACTGATGATGGATTCGAATCCAACTACACAGATGAGTGGGAGGGGTCCCTTAAAACAGGAGAATACCTCTCCGATGAAGAATGGGTTCCTGAGACTCATCTTATGCCAGTAATCTGGTATAACCCCCTACAGCCACAAGGATCCTGGTCTGATGATGAAGAAGACTAAGAGGCTGTACAAGAAAATGCTGCTGACCCAGCACCTCTCATTGCTCCAGTGGAAATCAACCATGTTGAGCCACAAAGAGTTGATGAAGAAGAAGATTTGGCTCCCATGCCTGATCTTGAAGAATATGCAAGGATCTTGCAGCGTCTCGCTCTATAACAAGAGCAAGACCGCGTCAACGAGCCTCCTCGCAATCCAGAGCCTGAAGTCCTTGAAGACCATCAGGTACATCCTCCCTTAACTCCTGAAAATGGAGAAAATTGCTGGATAGACGATCCTCTTACATCCGAGGATGAGTTTGACTCCGATCAGGCAACATCTCCCGTCAGAGCTTCCTGTAATGTATTAATTCTGGATTATAGCTCCTTCGAAGCATCGTCTGATGAGAGCACTTACACTCCGGCGACGCCTAGCAATGTATCTTCTGGAGACACCTCGTCTCATGTGACTTTCACTGAGATGACACCCTCTCAGGTTTCTTCTCCTGAGACTGTGACTTCAAAGTTCACACCCTTCCTGCTAAAGAATTCCCAGCTATTGATGCTTGGGACGATGAATTAGGTCAACGAAGAAGAAAGGTTGCTGGATGCTGTTCAGGACTTGTTCCCGGAAAATGCTCCATGCAACACAATCACTGAGGATGGTAACTCTCGCTAGCTGATACATCCTCAGCAAATGAAAAACGACAGCCTCTTGATCCTGAAGACAATCTTCCAAACGAAGACCCTTCTCAAGAAGCTCTCGAAGTTGGTAGAGGCACCCGCTCTGGCCGGGGCTACCACAAAAATTACAGCCAATCTTCATTTACATATGTAAATCCTTCGGGAAAAGATGTTGTAAGCGCCCCTGGTGGCAACAATGATGAACATGCAGGCCCTAAGGAGGCTTTCAAGTATGACTTGATTGAACACTTCAAGCACATACCTGCACGTCTGCACATCCTAGATTTGTTGCGAATGTCTCCGCACACTCGTGATAATCTCATTTCAGAATTACAAAAGCTGAATGAGGATGTCGACAAACATACCCCGCAAGTCCTCCAAATTGAAATGGATTATCGGGTCAAAAACTCAGAAGCCTCCTCAAAGGGAGAAAAGAAGAAAACTAAGGGATCATGCATTGAATGCCTCTCAGTTAAAAAAGCAGCCAGTGCAACCATCGCCTTCACAAAGGACGACCTCCTACTTGGCGAAACAAGGCATAACCGACCCCTGTACTTCACAAGGTACATCAAGGAAATGCCTATGCACAGAGTTCAGATCGACCCACGTTCTGCACTCAACCTCATCTCCACATCGGCTCTCGAAGAGTTGGGCATCCCACCCAGCAAGCTGAGCCACACATCTGTATCTGTCTTTGGATACGATGGGAGTACTCAAAGGCCTATCGGTAAAATCAGGTTCAGGTTGCAGATTGGTGATCTTATCTCTGAGGTCACAGTGTATGCGATAAAAACCCCTTCATGCTACAACATCCTTCTCGGACGCCCTTGGATCCACGAGAATGGTGTTGTCCCTTCAACTCTACATCAATGCATCAAGTTTGTTGGCGACGACGGCATGATACATCGAGTCTTTGTGGACAAAAAACCCTTCAAAGGTAAAGAAGTCCACTTTGTAGACTCACAAATGTATGAAGGTGAAAAAGAAGAAGAGGAGAAGCATACAGCATCCTTTGCCGAAAATCCCCAGAAAGATAAAGGCAGGGCTCCTCAACAATCGCCGGAAGAAAACAAATCATCCGGTAATTCCGAAGAGAGCATTCAAACTCCTTTCATCATCTCCCTCAAACCTTCAAAGCCTTTGGTCATCACAACTAAAGTGAAGAAGGTAAAGCAAAAGCCTGGGGGCAAATTTGTTGTCTCTTTCGTGTCTATCATGCAAGACACAGATTCGGAGTCAGAGCTAGAAGACGACACATCGTCAAGCCAAGCTGACACTCAGCAAGTTCAGCCTGCTCTCACTCCAATGGAGACAACTTCTGACATAGAAGATCCTACGTCAGCTTCCTTCGTTGTTTCAGCAACTTCAGCAAAGGAAAAGCCAATCTTCTTCCATAGATCGGATGCTTCTTCATCAAACTCCGTGCTTGAACCTTTCCAAAATGAAGGTATGCCTCAACTATCCTTATATAGTTCTGTGGCACAAGCTATTATGAAGAAAATGGGCTATGACACTCAAAACCCAGTCGGTTTAGGAGAAGGACGTGGTATTCTCACGCCATTGGAGCCCGCCTTGACCAAAAGCCAGCTGGAAGATTGGAGACTCTACGGCTATGTAGAATTCACACGGGTTAGGATATGATCCCGACACTCCCCTGAGACAGTTGACACAAAGGCTTAAAAGTCAATATACTGACCAAGCCTCAACATCTCAAGTCCATGAAGACATCGATCTCCCTAGATATCTCTTCGATGAGTCACCTGATAAAGATCCAGAAAGCTCATCCAATTGGCACGATTTTTCTGAAAATGAAGAGGAATTGTCCGATGGCACAGACGTGTGGTCTTCTGACCCAGAAGAACCCTCATCTCCAAAAGAAATAGCCTACTTCGACCCGGTTTCAACAGGCGATTGGGATCATCTCATAGCAAGCCCTGGGAAAATTACCGATCAAGAAGACCCGTGGAAAGGAACAAAACCTTGGTCTGGAAATGCCCTTGAAACCCCCAGAAGGTTTCGTTGAGCTGGAAGCCTCCGAAAATATTGTGGAGGAACCACCTTTGAACCTTCCAACAGAAGATCCTGTTCAGAAGATAGACTTGGGAACACCAGATAACCCACGTCCTGTATTCATAAGCAAGAATATAAAGGATGATGAGTTACCCGAGTATATCGCCTTTCTTCGTGATTTCGTTGATTGCTTTGCATGGTCTTATGCTGAAATGCCTGGCTTAGACCCGAAAATAGCGGTTCACAAACTCAATCTTTAAGAAGACATCAAGCCTGTCAAGCAAGGACAAAGAAGATTCCGTCTAGATGTGATGGATAAAATTGAACAAGAAGTTCAAAAACTCAAAAGCGTCGGCTTCATCCGTGAGGAACAACATCCTGAATAGTTGGCCAACATTGTCCCAGTGACAAAGAAAAACGGGCAGATCAGGGTCTGTATTGACTATAGAGACCTGAATGGCGCATGGCCAAATGATGAATTTTCGCTCCCCAACCAGAGGTAATGATTGATAATACCTGTGGATTCGAGCGAATGACATTCATGGATGGTTTCTCTGGCTACAATCAGATAAAGATGCATCCTGAAGATGAAAAACATACATCTTTTCGGACCCCATTTGGCGTGTATTGTTACACTGTCATGCCATTTGGTCTGAAAAATGCTGATGCCACATATCAGAGGGCTATGATGAAAATATTCCAAGATATGCAGCACAAGACGGTTGAATGTTACGTTGATGACCTCGCCATCAAAAGCAAAAGAAAAGAAGATCATCTCGAAAACCTTCGAGAAGTCTTCCTCCGGCTTCGCAAACACAAACCGTGAATGAATCCTTTGAAATGCTTCTTCGGCGTCTCGTCGGGTAAGTTCCTCGGATTCTTAGTTCGGAAAGCTGGAATAGAGCTTGACCCCATAAAAGTCAAAGCCATTCTAAAAATGCCCTCTCCAAGAACCTTGAGAGAACTCAAAGGGCTTCAAGGGAGATTAGCCTACATTAGACGGTTCATCTCCAATCTTTCGGGGAAATGCCATCCATTCTCCCGGTTGATAAAAAAAGGTGTAAACTTTGTCTGGGATGCTGACTGTGAAGCTGCTTTCCAAGACATCAACTCATACCTGACAAAACCTCCAGTGTTAGCTGCTCCTACCACTGGAAAACCATTCATCTTGTACACAAGATCCCTTAATCACTCTTTGGGAGCTCTGCTTGCGCAAGAAAATGATCAAAGAAAAGAAGCTGCTCTATATTACCTCAGCCGCATGCTAGTAGGTGCAGAGCATTGCTACTCTCCAGTCGAAAAAGAATGTCTTGCAGTGATGTTCGCCATACAAAAGCTGCGTCACTACTTGCTTTCCAACACAGTATACCTGGTCTCGAGGGTCAACCTCTTGAAGGTCCTTGTCACAAAGGCAGGTTCTCTCAATGCTCGACTGGCAAAATGGTCCATCCTTCTGTCACAATTTGATATTAGGTATGTATCATAAAAGGCAATCAAAGGGCAAGCTCTAGCGGACTTCCTCGCAGAGCATCCATTGCCCAAAGATTCTCCGCTCAGAGATGATCTCCCAGACGAACCAGTCTACAATGTGGAGACTTTCTCACAAAGTGCCTCCTGGGACATGTACTTTGACGGTGCAACCAGGACAAATGAAAAAAGACAGCTGATCTCGGGAGTTGGCATCCTCTTTGTTAGCCCCGACAAATATATGATTCCACACGTTTTCTCGCTACTGGAACCATGCACAAACAATGCAGCTGAATATCAAGCTCTGATCCTAGGATTGGAACTCGCTATCGAATCCGGTATCACCATGCTGGAAGTCTTTGGAGACTCTCAACTGATCGTCAACCAGATGAATCAGAAATTTGAAGTCAGGAAGCCAGATTTGCTACCTTACTACAACAAAGCACAATCGCTTCTGTAAAAGTTTGACATCTGTCACATCACCCACATTCGTAGAGATGAAAACATACGTGCAGATGCCCTAGCTGGACTTGCCGCATCCATGGCAATCCAGGAAGGGGAAAACATGCAAATCACAGTGTGCGAAAGAAGAATCCTTCCTCCTCGTAACACACACCAAGCTGTTAATGAATGCCACCAAGTGGTTGGAAGTCGGATTTCAATCTTTCAAACTTCAATCGGCGACTGGAGGGATCCGTTCATTGATTACATTATGTTCGGAATCCTACCTGAAGATCCAAAAGAACGGGTAAGCATCCAAAGGCGAACCCCAAGCTTTCATTTGGATATTCCTTCAAAAATCCTTTACAGGAAATCCTTCAACGGAGTACTTCTACGCTGCTTGTCACAACAAGAGGCTAAAGAAACACTCAAAGAAGTTCATGCTGGACTTTTCGGAGCTCATCAGGCTGGTCCCAAGCTCTATGATCAGATAAAAAGGTTAGGTTATTACTGGCCTACCATGGTAGCTGAAGCAATGCAATTTGCTAAGCGCTGCCAACAATGCCAAGTTCATGGAGATTACATTCACATGCCTCCAGAATGGCTGCATCCTACAGCGATGTCATGGCCTTTCGAAGCCTGAGGTATTGACATCATAGGTCCTATTTCTCCCTCTTCGAGTAAAGGTCATCGCTTCATCTTCGCCGCTACGGATTATTTCTCCAAGTGGTCAGAAGCATTTACGTTCAACGAAATAAAGACCTCATCAGTCCTTCAGTTCCTGCGCACCAACATCATTTGTCGTTTCGGTATACCCAAAAGATTCATCCATGATAATGGATCACAATTCCGGGATCATCGATTCTACAGGTTATGCGACAAATACAAAATCCAAAGCTGTCCTTCGACTCCATACAATCCGGCAGCAAACGGATAAGCAGAAGCTTTCAACAAGACACTCTGCAAAATCCTCAAAAAGATGGTCTCTAGTCACAAAAGAGACTGGAGCGACAGAATGTCTGAAGCTTTGTGGGCCTATCGAACCACCGTTCGAGGACCAACCCATAGAACACCATTCTCCTTGGTCTATGGATGCGAAGCTGTCGTGCCCTTGGAAGTACAAATTCCTTCCTTGAGGGTATCTTTGCAAAATGACATGACTCAAGAAAGCAATGTCAAATTGCGACTCCATGAGCTGGATAATCTCGATGAGAGACGGCTCGAAGCTCAACAAAGCATTGAACTTTACCAAGCATGCATGGCAGGATCTTTCGATAAAAAGGTCAGGCAACGCGCCTACAAAAAGGGTGACTTGGTCCTTGCGGTAAAAAGACCAATGGTCTTCGCTCACAAGTCGAAAGGCAAATTTGAGCCAAAATGGGAGGGACCCTACGTCATCGACAAGGTTTTCTCCAATGGCGCATACGCACTCCTAAACATGGAAGGTGACAGATGTATGCTGCCCATCAACGACAAGTTCTTAAAGCGGTACTACCCTTGAAGACTTACCCAACTGGGTAAGAGCAATGCTTGTACGACCAAAACCGGTTTCTAGGTACACGCTCGCTAAACCCACCTTTTTTTAGAATTTTCATATCAAATGTTGAAATTTGTAGAAATTTAAACAATGCTTACTTTCATCGTTTCATTATTCAAAAAAAAAAAAAAACCCAAGTTTAGGAACCTTTCCCTAACTTGACCAAAATTTTCAACCCTTGAACCCAAAATTCATGGTTTGAAACAAAATCCGGATTCAGGGATTTCCACCCTAGTCCACCCTGCCTTTTACCGCCAAAATGGTTTTAAGTCAAAACTTATGACCCTCGTGTCTTTAAACAAAAAAAAAAAATAAATGGTTTTTCAAAAAACCGCTGGGAAGTGACGCTTAGTCGATACTCGCATAAATCGGAAGCATACGAACCACGTTCGACACTCCCAAAATTGCAGGGAAGCGACATTTCGTCGATACTTGCAAAATCCAAAACCGTAGAGACGCAACATTTCAGTTGATATCCACAACCCAAATTTCAAAGGTTCAAAAAAAATAAAAAAAACCGTGGAGACGCAACATTTCAGTTGATATCCACAACCCAAATTTCAAAGGTTCGAAAAAACCTAAAAAACCATGGAGACGCAACATTTCAGTTGATATCCATAACCCAAAGGTTCGAGAAAACCACAAATTTCAAAAAAAATTGTGGGGAAACGACATCAAGTCAGTACCCGCAAAATCAAAATTTTTGAAAAGCAAGGATGCGACATTCCATCGATACTTGCACCCAAATCCGCGAGGATGCGACATTCCATCGATACTCGCAACCGAATGAGCAAGGATGTGACATTCCATCGATACTTGCACGACCATTCAGCAGGGAGGCGACTTTTAGTCGATACTTGCATTTTTGAAAACCAAAATGGCTATAGATGCCACCAAAACAAACCGGCTATAAATGCCACCAAAATAGGCTATAAATGCCACAAACCGGCTATCAATGCCACAAAACAAAACCGGCTATCAATGCCACAAGCAAAAAAATTGGCTTTAAAAAAAAATCCAGCTATCAATGCCACAAACTCGGCTATCAATGCCACCAAAACCGGCTATCAATGCCACAAATCGGCTATCAATGCCACAAAAAAACTGGCTCTCATGCCAAAAATCGGCTTCCATGCCACAAACAAAAATCTGGCTTCCATGCTAAAACAATCATTTGACAAAAGATTTTCACAAAATGACAAGCTTTCGATCAAATCCCATTTAGCAATTACTTTTATCACAAAAAGATTTAAGTGAGCTTAGGGAAACCAAAAAAATGAGTATCAAAAAATACATGTGGTACAAAAAAAAAAGAAAGTGTTCACTAGCACTAAAAAAAAGAGTACCAAAAAAATACAAGTGGTACAAAGAAAAAAAAACAGAGAGAAGGATGGTTTCTGTTAAAAAATAGGAGCTCAATAAAAAATAGTCTCCAGCCAAGAGTTCAGCTCCTCAAGCAAACTTTTGGCCTCAGCCATCAGAGATTCCAAGGCACGCTTCTTCAAGAACTTGCCATGAGATCCTGGGGTGGGCTGTAACCCTTCTTTCGCACCAGGAAGCTTATCCCGAGCAGTTTGCCATCGTTTGCTTTCTTAAGATTTCCTTTCAAGAACTCGATTGGCATCTGCAACCCGGTGAATCAGAGCACTCTCCCTGTCACGAGCCTCTGTTATTGCAGTCCACTTGGCAGCGACTTGTGCCTGCAGATGCTCAAGACGTTTCCTGGCCTCATCGACCTCCCTGTCAAGGATGTTAAGGTCATGTGTCAGCCCAATGATGTTTAGCTCTTCTAAGTTCTTCTCTCGGACTACTTGCTTCCTGCTTTGTGTAGCCTCATCCAGGTTAGACTGAGCCTTATCCGCAGGGTCCAAAAACATCTCCTTGAAGAACTGGTCGTCAGGAAAACCCATGGTCTCAAACATGGTTCAAAATCTCGGCTGATACCGGTACGTATCGACCGATACGTACCGGTATCGGCCGACACCGAACCGATATCTCGCTGAGATATCGGTATCGGCGATACGGGATTATATATCGCCAAAATATCGCGAGATATCGGCCGATATTTTGAAAATATCGGCCGTGACGATATCTCGGCCGATATTTTCAAAATATCGACCCCCGCCGGGGGATACCCCCGGACCCCCTCTGCGAAGTGCATGTTTTAGATAAGTGGCAATCTAAATTCAAGAAGACAAAATGATCTACTTGACCATGATAGCTAGGACTCTTTTGATTGTCTTTTTTTTTTTGTGCTTGGATGTCAATTATTATCATAAACTACTAGATATGATATTAAACCTATTTAATTATGTTTGGAATGATATAGTAGTAAAGATTGTGTATATGCTAATTCATGAACGAAAAGGCTTTATATTGAGTTAGATTCGATGTTACTCACTTATTTTTCCCTAGATCTAGTATTTTAAAGTGTAGATCTAAATTTTTTTATTTCCACAATTTGGGGCTTTTCTTGAAATCAATTACATTTTTTCACATTAGTGTTCAAATGCATTAATAATGTGTTAGTTTAAAATAGATCTATACTTTTGGAACAAAAAGTATGAGTTTTTGCCAAAAATTGTGGTTGCATTATGTCAGATTTATGATATGTCATCCTATTGATCATGAGCATCAATAATGGTTGCATTATATAAAATACTAGAGAATAAAGCGAACAGCGATACAGACAGGACTCATAACTTAAGGTGACCGAGATTTTGATTTATTGTTGTTACTAATGGAAAAAAAATATTGTTTTCCAACATTTTCTAATATTCTGGATTTTTTGAATATTTTTGCGGATTTTTTTGGATTAAAAAAAAATTCACACCGCGACGACCGCGACGGATCGATATCCGCGACGTATCGGTTTTTCGGCCCGGCCGATGCCGCGACCGATACCGAGATTTTAAACCATGGTCTCAAACCACCTGTCACCCAACTCAATGATCCTATCAACGATCGCCCTGGCACTTGTGACATCCGGACCAGCCTCTTCGGCATCACCGAGAATCTCACGCACATGCTGGATCATCCCAAATCCGGCATCTAAGTGCCCAGAAAGCAGAGTCTCAATCCAAGAGCTCAGAACCCGCACCACCACCTTCTTCGCAAAAGAAGAGATGGCCCAGCTAAAGATTCGCCCAACTCCGTTGGTCGACTGCTCATGTCATCACTCATTAGAAGAGTAACAAAAGAACTCTTTCCAGTTGAAGCTGCTCCTGTTCGGGAAGGAATCTCAGCACGAGGTATCTCCTTAACAGTGTCAAAACTGGTCCCAGGAGTCTCTACCTCTGGATCCCTTGCTCTGGTTCTGAAGGAAGCGACAGACCCTCTTCTGTCACTTCAAAACCTGCCAAAGAAACACAAAAAGATATGAATATGATCCTGTTTGAAAATCATCATCAGGGTTATTACTACAAAATACCTTCTTCAATGACTGGCGGAACACTCTCTTCCTCCATGAACTCATCGGAAGCATCATTAACATTTGCATCCATCGATGGTTCAAAGTCATCGGAATCCTGTGGCAAGTCAGCTGGCAAGAAAAATGTTAGCAAACCAAGTCACAGACATAAAAAAAAGAAAGCAAAAGAAGTCATACCAATTGGAGATTCTGGATTCACTCCGTCACCATCTCATCGGTTGGAACCTCAGGCATCGCCAAGTCTTCCTCTGCTAAAAAAAAAAAGGAAAAGCAGAAACAAGAAGCAAATCAGAACATGGAAAAATCCAGCGAAAAAAAATGGAAAGAGAAAAAGAAAGAATCATACCTTCACCGACGGTCTCTTCTTCTCGGCTTCGCTTCTCTGGAGGCTCGTCAGCATCTACTGGCACATCCTCATTAATAGTAAGAGGGACTTCCAAGTCAGGAGAATCCTCATGCTGCCCCTTGCTGCGATGATGACTCCTCCTCTTACTCCTACGGGCTTGCTTCTTAGAGGAACCTGCCCCACTGTCAGAGTCAGGTCTTCCACTTGACTCCTCATTGGATGGTCTACTCTTGCCAGTAGACTCCACGGAAGCTTGCCTTTGCGCCACTTGCATCCAAGCACCAAGTTCGGCTTCCTCCTGTTCTAGCTACTGTAAAGCCTCATCAGGTATTGATGGACCGCGCTCCCGGATGCCCGGGGTTCCTACCGAGGTCGGCGGACGTGGGAGTCCGTTTGGTTCCGACCCTTTCGTAACCGGGGGGCAAAGGGGGGCGTGCATCAACATTTCTTTTTTTGTGGGTGTGCCAGATTTTCTATTTTTACTTGGAATTGCAAGTGGTGATCCGGAGATCAACCTTCGCAAGTAAAAAAGAAATCAACTTCTTTCAAGTTTTCCATTGCACATATATTTAAGAAAAGAGACATTTTTTTTTAGTTTGCCGTGAAAGGCGATTTTTTTGGCATTTATAGCCGATTTTGGCGTTTATAGCCGATTTTTGGCGTTTATAGCCCATTTTGGCGTTTATAGCCGATTTACAATCCTTATCAACAATGAAAGACAAGAATTGTGATTTTTGTCTCTTTTGAAAAAATACAAACTACAATGAAAAGCAAGAAAAGGAGGATCTAACTTCTCAGGAGATTGTGGGGGACTCGTTTAGATTGACGGTCGCAAGCCATATGTGGGCTTCGCCATCATCCATGCAGATGAGAACAGAGGATGCTATTGATTCGCTTGGCTTGGCTATAACCTCGGGTTTTTAGAGGACAAAGACCAAAGGAAGGTCCTATGTCCAATAAAAAGCCGAGTAGACGGGCTGAAAAGCCATATCTAAGCCATTGGAGGCAGGAGGAGAAGGCAAGGACCTTGGGGGGGGGGGTACCCCCCAAGGGACTTTTGTCACCTTGTTGCGGTGGCCGGTGTAGAATTTCCGCAGAGTTTTCTCTCTTTTTTTCTTTCTCTGGGTTTCTGTCTGCTGTCTGTTGATCGTTGTGTGTCTTTTCTTCTTGGAGAGCCCTCCTATTTATAGGCTTTTAGGTAGCCTTTTAGGTGGGTTTATGGGCTTTTATTGTCATTAAGCCGCATAATGGGAGGAGTTACAAAATTGAATTGTTTATTTTGTAACTCCTTTTTCTTGGCTTCTGATTGGCCGGAGGAGATTGAGGGCATTTAATCGCCTTTAATCGCCATGATGGGAGGAGTTTCATGGGTTAAATGCCATGAATCTCTTGACTTGTAACTCCCGAATGCTTGCTTCTGATTGGGCCGTCCAAAGAAATGGATTAATGACTGTAATAAAGCTAGTCAATTAATCGCATTAAGTGGTCGCCGAGCAGCTGAAGAGTCGCGGGCCGTGCCACGTCTTTTGAGATTCTTCTGTTGATGATCATCGATGGATCTTCATGTAGATCGACATCAGATGATCATGTAATTTCAGGTGTTTGTTGCCAACAGCGGGTCGGTGCCATCTGTCCTGTCGATTTCTCGATCGGTCGGGTGGAAAGCACACTTTTTTTGGTTGACCGGGTGGCGATCAATACTGTCTTCGATACTCTTGATGATTTACCCGTGTTTTGGACGGACTGTCAGAGGACTTGGTGTCTCAAAAGCATGAATTTTGGAAAGTACCAGAGGCTGGGCTCCTCGAATCGCGAAAAAAACGGCGAAAACCGGGGTTTCCGGGGCTTTCCCGGCGACCCCGGGGTCCAAGGTCGCCGGCGACCCTGGCCCAGGGTCGCAGGGGTCTGCGACCCTGGGGGGGTTTTCCCCCTTTCGTGTCCCGTTTTGCGTCCGTTTTTGCTTTTTTTTTTATTCTTTTTTCTTCTGTACTTTTCCTTGACATTTTGACCATTTATTGGCCTGATTTCTTTGTAGGAAACCTGATGAGAATCCTTGCATTTTATTTTGCAAAGTTTCCAATTTCCTGAGAAAGCCGAAGACTTTGTTGCGCAGAGCTGCCGATTTTCCGTCAGAAGCTGAAACTGGGTCAAACGATGTCGGAATGACCTGAAATTTGGTGTGAAGCCTCCTGAGCAATAAATAAGACCAACCATAGGCTTTTGTTTGAGTTTCGAAGCCGTTTGGGGTCCTATCACCTGTAGACTTGCTTTTTGTCGCGATGAAGATGTCGCGGTTTGATGTGCGGTCAACCGATGTCCGATTGACTTGAAATTTGACAGGGAACCTATTGGAGTCATTTTAAGATGATCCATAGGCTCTGTCTTGGAAATCATGGTCCCGGAGAGCTTTTGTCGCCAAGAGCTCTTTTTCGGCTGTCGGAGAATCGAAGTTAGGCCAAATGATTTTTAAATGGCCCGAAACTTCTTGTGTACTCCTCTTTTGGCTGTCTGGAAGAATCTTGCAGTTTTTGTTTGATTCTGACAAGATTTGATTTTTGGAAGCAGCATTGCCTATTTATGGCAGGTTGCGACTTCATGTAGCTCTTTGGATCTTGAAAAGGCAAAGTGACATTTTTGGTGTCAACAAATGCCCCCTCGAGGTACAGCGGCGAGTTGCTTAACTTTTGTAGTCGATGTGCCTCAAAGAGATTTTTTGAAGGAGAGCCTGTGACTTGACCAAGAGTCTTTGAGCAATCTTTCTTTTTGGTATTTGTAGCCTTTTGAGCTTCCAGGGGAATTTTATGGTAGTGAAAGGGATCACGTACCATCTCGAGGCAAAGTTTTGAAGATGACATCAGGGATGTGGATTTGGGTTTTGACCTTGTGACCTAATAGGCTATATGTGGCAGGTTAGGGGGTCGGGTTTGGTTTTGATCGTGTGACCCAACAAGCTGTATGTGGAATGTTGGGGGATCAATTTTGGTTTTGATCTTGTGACCTAACAGGCTGTATGTGGCAAGTTAGGGAATCAGGTTTTGGTTTTTGGTCTTGTGACCTAACAGGCTGTATGTGGCAAGTTAGGGGACCAGGATTTGGTTTGATGGAATGTCAATTTCAAGAATTTGGCTCAATTTGGTAGATGAGGCTGGATGGTTTAATTTTTGGAAGCTCATGGGGCTTGGAATTTTCTTTTGTATGGTCCAATCAACTCAAAAGAGGCATGGAACCATTTTTGTATGCTCTTGGTAAGAGGGATTTCTCTTTGACTAAAAGCCCAAAATTTTTTTTTTTTTTTTTTTTGTGCCTAGGTGATCAAACCTGGCTCATATGGGCTAACCCATGGGACCTTAAGCTTTTGAAATGGCTTAGATCTCATATGGTGTCATTTTTGTAAAGAATATCCAAAAATATCTCATTTGGATAGAGAATATCCAAGAATATCTTTACTTGGAGAGAATCTCTCATGATCCCTTTATTTTGGGATAGGATATCTCAAGATATCTTTCTTTTGGGAAAGAATCCGTCATAGATTATATCTTTTTAGGAGAAAATCTCTCATTGATTTCTTTTTGGGAGAGAATCCCTCAAGATATCTTTCTTTTGGGAAAGAATCTTTCTAATTTCTTTCTTTTGGTAAGGTTACTAATTAGTAACACTTACCTCTTTCTTCTTTCCTTCTTTGGTTTGCTCTCCTCTATAAAAGCAAGGAGAAGGTTGGATCTCTTGCTCTTATTACTTTCTTTTGCAATAATATCAAGAGGGCTTCAAGACCAAGAGCTTTTCTTCTTCAAGATCTTCAAGAGTTTTCTTCTTCTTCTCCATCAATGGCTTCAAGTAAGTTCTTCTTTTTCAAGAAAACTCCATTGTAGGAAAAAAATAAAGTTCTTTCTTTTTTTTTTCTTTCTTTTCTTTTCTTCTTTTTTTTTTCTTTCACGTGTTTCTTTTTTTTTTGCTTTCTTTCTTTTCTTATTTTTTTATGTTTTTTTTTTTTTTTTTTTTTTTTTTTTTTTTTTTTGTGGGCCGTACGGACAGATCCGTACGGATCTGGCCGTACGGCCACGTGGCCTGTGGGCCACGGCCTGTGGGCCAGTCCTCATTTTTTTTTTCTTCTCTTTTTTTTTTTCTTTCCCTCCCCTTTTTTTTTGAGAGAGTTTCTTTTCTTTCTTTTTTTGTTTTCTTTCCCCCCTTTTTTTTTAGAGAAAGTTTCTTTTCTTTTTTTTTTTTGTTTTCTTTCCCTTTTTTTTTTTTAGAGAAAGTTTCTTTTCTTCTTTTTTTTTTTTTTTGCTCATCATGATAATGCATTTTTTTTTTTTTTGCAAACCAAGATGTTCATGCATGCCTTTAATTTGTAAATTAAATTTGTAGCATGATGTGATAGCATACCTGAAAGTTTTTGCAAATTTGGGAACTTGGAGCTCGCAGTGATGTTGAGCCCTTCCTGATTTTGCGGAGACTTTGAGGTTTCGAAAGTTTGGAGTTTCGGAGCTCGCAGCGATGTTGAGCCCATCTTCAAGCTTTCTATTTCTTTCGGGATAGTTCATTTTCTTCGGAATTGCCCCGTCATCATGTCAAAATTTCGCCAGATTTTTTTTTAGCGAGATTCTGTCATTTTGATGTTTGATCTTTTTCTTTTCCATCCTTTTCAGGTGGTTCCTCCAGAGCGAACAAGGGTAAAGAGCCTGCTACAAGCGTACCTCGTCGATCTTCTAGATCTTCTAATCCGGCCGTTCAGCAGGCTTTTGAGAAGGTCCAGTATGTTGAGAGAAATCTGGAAGAGTGCGACTCCCTCAACAGAGATGAGATGAGGCAGCGACTGATCACTCTCAAGGGAGAGGAATTCTATAAGATCATGGTAAGCAGTCGTCCATGGGTGATGGAAGATCAGAGCGTTTTGCCCAAGCCTACCTTCTTCTTTGGTGATGCAGTCCCTGATGACATGACATACCAGAGGAGATGTTTTCAGTTTTCCTTCACAGCAGATGGTGAGAAGAAGATTGTTGCTACCCGGTCGATGTTTGATCGCACCGTCTCGATTCTGAGCCTTACCCCCACGTGCCCTAAGAGGGAAGATCCTCCAAGCTGGGTGAGAAGGACAAATGTAATCAAGACCGGGGTTTTTGTTGGCGGTTCTCCTGGATATACGGAGAGGTCGCCTGTTGACATGGACCTGTTGATGCCATCCAGCGGCTACCAGGGCTCTGATTATCCGTCGGTCGATTTGAGACCGGTGGGCCTTGGTATTTTCAGCGGTGACGGCAGCAATTGGATCAAGGCCTTTTCGACTTCGAGGTCGTTTCAATGCTGACTCCGAGTGGAAGTCGTGGACTGATCGCGTCCTGCTGATTGGTGGCGCCGTTTTGAAGGAAGCCGGGATTTTTGATGCGGTCCGCGCCTTTAGGGAGACCGTGATCTTTTCCGACGAGGCCTTCATGGCTATGCTGGAGTCATTCCTCCCACAAACCAATACCTTCGTTGTGACGAATGGTGAGATTGGTTTTTCTTTGAAGGAGCTGAGCGCTATTACCGGATTGCCCATCCTCGGCAAGCTCTATGAGGAGTTTATGCCGATTGACAGCGTCCTCGAGGGGCAGTCTGAGGAGTTCAGGCTTTTATACTTTCAGCTCGTCGCCTTCTATGATTTTTTGAAGGAGAAGGGGGGTTCGAAAGTTAGATCCAGCAGTTGGAAGAGTTTTAGCTCTTCATTCCCCAACTTTTTTGATAGTAGGGAGTCTTCTGATAGCGTGACCCAGGAAGCTGGAGCTCAGGATCCAAAGAAGATCTTGGCCATGCAAGAAGAGTTGAGAGATTTCTGTGCAAGTACAAACGCCATATGTCCTGACATTGCACTGCGGAGAGATCTCGCTGTTTACCTCACTTATTGGCTTGGTGAGGCTGTATTTGCTGGAGGAGATGGAACGCACATCAGGCCGCATTGTATTTTCCCGGCTTGTCAGATGGCGTTTGGAGAGCAGCTTGCTTTGGTGCCAGCTCTTTACTCCTACCTGTGTACCGAACTGCAGGCTGCTGCTTTTATGGTTCGGCTTGGGCTTCCCATGAATAGGGTATTTTCAGCCCATATCTTTTATTCGTGGTATGTATACCACTGTCCTGGCTTCCATCGGCTGGGTGCTGCACAGGATGATGATCCTCTGATGATTCGACTGGCTAAGGGCAAAGCCGTGTCCGAATCACTTTTGTTTGCCCGTATGAGGATCCGACGGTTCAGGGACGTCGAGATGGGGCAATCTTCAGTAAAGCTTTCTCCGGAGTTGCGGAAGAAGGCTTTTGATTTTGGTGCCTCCCGAGACTCTACCAGGGCGGGGTCGGGAAGGCATTATTCCTTGACAAATGCAGAGAGAGAGTGGCTTTTCAGCATACGTGTCGGCACGATGGTGTACCGCAGACATCTTTTCGTCGACATCCAGCCGTATGTACCCTCTCGCTTTGCTTTGCAGCTTGGCTTTTCTCAAGGCGTTGTTGGAGCGCCTTCAAGTATGGTGAAGCGCTTTGGAGGCTTACAGGACGGGAGAAATGCATGGGCTTTCTATAGTGCTGAAGACACTACAGCCATGATTTCTTATCCTGTGTTGTTGACTTCCCGTACTGCCGGCTTTGCGAAGTGGTTCGCGGAGAGCTTCTCGGCATATCGGGGACTTTCCAAGAAGGAGCTTGATGTGAAGCTGGCATCTGGAAAGGGACTTGGAAAGTCGGATGGCATCCGGCGAGAGGAAGTTTGGGCCTTCCTTTCTGGAGAGAAGCACAAGATAGGCTTTCTCGGTGACCAGGGCGTCATCGGTTCTGAAGCTGTTCGAGAAATACCTGACGAGGCTTTGGAGCAGCTAGAACAGGAGGAAGCCGAACTTGGTGCTTGGATGCAGGCGGCACAGAGGCAAGCTTCCGTGGAGCCTACTGGCGAGAGCAGACCATCTAGTGAGGAGTCGAGTGGCAAACCTGACTCTGACAGCGGGGTAGGTTCCTCTAAGAAGCGAGCCCGCAGGAGTAAGAGGAGGAGGAGTCATCATCGCAGCAAGGGGCAGCATGAGGATTCTCCTGACTTGGAAGTTCCTCTTACTATCAATGAGGATGTGCCAGTGGATGCTGACGAGCCTCCAGAGAAGAGAAGCCGAGAAGAAGAGACCGTTGGTGAAGGTATGATTCTTCCTTTTTCTCTTTCCATTTCTTTTCATGGGATTTTTTCCATGTTATGATTTGCTTCTTGTTTCTGCTTTTCTTTTTTTTTTTTTAGCAGAGGAAGACTTGGTGATGCCTGAGGTCCCAACCGATGAGGTGGTGATGGATCCTGTTGAGGCACCTGAAGAAGAACCGAGGGACTCTGGAGTAAATCCAGAATCTCCAATTGGTATGACTTCTTTTACTCTCTGTTTTTTTTTTGAGTTTGTGACTTGGCTTGCTAACACATTTTTTTTTTTTGTTGCCAGCTGACTTGCCACAGGGTTCTGATGACTTTGAACCATCGATGGACGCAAATGTTGATGATGCTTTCGATGAGTTCATGGAGGAAGAAAGTGTTCCGCCAGTCGTTGAAGAAGGTATTTTGTAGTTATAACTCTGATAATGATTTTCAAACAGGGTCATACTCATACCTTTTTGTGTTTCCTTTGCAGGTTTTGAAGTGGCAGAGGAGGATCCGTCGCTTCCAGAGCAAGAGATGCCAGAGGTTGATCCAGAGGTAGAGATTCCTGGGACCAGCTCTGACAATATTGAGGAGATTCCTCGCGCTGAGATTCCTTCCCGGGCAGGAGCAGCTTCAGCTGGAAAGAGTTCTTTTGTTACTCTTTCAACAGATGATGATATGAGTAGCCGACCAACGGAGTTGGGCGAATCTTCAGCTGGGCCATCTCTTCTTTTTGCGAAGAAGGTGGTGGTGCGAGTTCTGAGCTCTTGGATTGAGACTCTCTTTTCTGGGCACTTGGAAGCCGGATTTGGCATGATCCAGCATGTGCAGGAGATTCTCAGTGATGCTGAAGAAGCTGGTACGGATGTCACAGGTGCCAGGGCGATCGTTGATAGGATCATTGCACTGGGTGACAAGTGGTTTGAGACCGTGAGTTTGGCTGATGACCAGTTCTTCAAGGAGATGTTCCTGGACCCTGCTGATAAGGCTAAGTCTGACCTGGATGAGGCTACAGAAAGCAAGGAAGCAGGCAGTCCGAAAGAGGAACTTAGAAGAGCTAGCCATCATCAGGCTGACGCATGACCTTAGCATCCTTGACAGGGAGGTCGATGAGGCCAGGAAACGTCTTGAGCATTTGCAGGCACAAGTCGCTGCCAAGTGGACTGCCATAATAGAGGCTCGCGACAGGGAGAGTGCTCTGATTCACCAGGTTGCAGATGCCGAACGGGTTCTCAAAAGGAAGTCTGATGAGGAGGAACAATGGCAAACTGCTCGAGGTAAGCTTCCTGGTGTGAAAGAAGGGGTACAGCCTACTCCAGCATCTCATGGCAGGTTCCTGAAGAAGCGTGCCTTGGAATCCTTGACGGATGAGGCTAAAAGTTTGCTTGGGGAGCTGAACTCTTGGCTGGAGACCATTTTTGATTGAGCTCCTGTATATTTTTTTTTTTTACAGAAACCATCTTCTCTCTTTTCTTTTTTTTTTGGTACCATTTGTATTTTTTGGTACTTATTTTTTGTAGTGCTTGTGAACACTTTCTTTTTTTGGTACCACATGTATTTTTTTTTTGTACTCTTTTCTTTTTTTTTGTTATCCCTACGCTCACTTGAATCTTTTTGTGATAAAAGTAATTGCTAAATGGGATGCTCTTTTTTTTGTTATCCCTACGCTCACTTGAATCTTTTTGTGATAAAAGTAATTGCTAAATGGGATTTGATCAAAAGGTTGTCATTTTGTGAAAATCTTTTGTCAAGTGATTGTTTTGGCATGAAAGCCAGGTTTTTTGTTTGTGGTATGGAAGCCAATTTTGGCATGAGAGCCAGCTTTTCTTGTGGCATTGATAGCCGAGTTTTTTTTTTTGTGGCATCTATAGCCAGTTTTGGTGGCATTGATAGCCGGTTTGTGGCATTGATAGCCTGTTTTGTTTTGGTGGCATTGATAGCCGGTTTTTTTGAAATCCAAGTTTTTTTTTGTGTGGCTTTGATAGCCGGTTTTGTTTTTGGTGGCATTGATAGCCGGTTTGTGGCATTTATAGCCTGTTTGTGGCATTTATAGCCTGTTTTAATGGCATTTATAGCCTGTTTTAATTTTCAAAAAATGCAAGTATCGACTAAAAGTCGCCTCCCTGCTGAATGTTCTTGCAAGTATCGATGGAATGTCGCATCCTTGCTCATTCGATTGCGAGTATCGATGGAATGTCGCATCCTCGCGGATTTGGGTGCAAGTATCGATGGAATGTCGCATCCTTGCTTTTCAAAAATTTTGGTTTTGCGGGTACTGACTTGATGTCGTTTCCCCACGATTTTTGAAATTTGTGGTTTTCTCGAACCTTTGGGTTATGGATATCAACTGAAATGTTGCGTCTCCACAGTTTTTTAGGTTTCTTTTTTTTTGAACCTTTGAAATTTGGGTTGTGGATATCAACTGAAATGTTGCATCTCCACAGTTTTGGATTTTGCAAGTATCGACGAAATGTCGCTTCCCTGCGATTTTGGAAGTGTCGAACGTGGTTCGCTTGCTTCCGATTTGCGCGAGTATCGACTAAGCGTCGCTTCCTCGCGGGTTTTTGAAAAACCATTTTTTTTGTTTAAAGACACGAGGGTCATAAATTTTGACCTAAAACCATTTTGGCGGTAAAAGGCAGGGTGGACTAGGGTGGAAATCCCTGAATCCGGATTTTGTTTCAAACCATGAATTTTGGGTTCAAGGGTTGAAAATTTTGGTCAAGTTAGGGAAAGGTTCCTAAACTTGGATATTTTTTTTTTTGAACAATGAAACGATGAAAGTAAGCATTGTTTTAGATTTCTAGAAATTTCAACATTTGATATGAAAATTCTAAAAAAGGGTAGGTTTAGCGAGCGTGTACCTGGAAACCGGTTTTGGCCATACAGGCATTGCTCTTACCCAGTTGGGTAAGTCTTCAAGGGTAGTACCGCTTTAAGAACTTGCCATTGATGGGGCAGCATACATCTGTCACCTTCCATGTTTAGGAGTGCGTATGCGCCATTGGAGAAAACTTTGTCGATGACGTAGGGTCCCTCCCATTTCGGCTCAAATTTGCCTTTGGACTTGTGAGCGAAGACCATTGGTCTTTTTACCGCAAGAACCAAGTCATTCTTTTTGTAGGCGCTGTTGCCTGACCTTTTTATCGAAAGATCCTGCCATACGTGCTTGGTAAAGTTCAATGCTTTGTTGAGCTTCGAGCCGTCTCTCATCGAGATTGTCCAGCTCATGGAGCCGCAATTTGACATTGCTTTCTTGAGTCATGTCATTTTGCAAGGATACCCTCAAGGAAGGAATTTGTACTTCCAAGGGCACGACAGCTTCGCATCCATAGACCAAGGAGAATGGTGTGCTATGGGTTGGTCCTCGAACGGTGGTTCGATAGGCCCACAAAGCTTCAGACATTTTGTCGCTCCAGTCTCTTTTGTGACTAGAGACCATTTTTTTGAGAATTTTGCAGAGTGTCTTGTTGAAAGCTTCTGCTAACCCGTTTGCTGCCGGATTGTATGGAGTCGAAGGACAGCTTTGAATTTTGTATTTGTCGCAGAACCTGTAGAATCGATGATCCCGGAACTGTGGTCCGTTATCATGGACGAATCTTTTGGGTATGCCGAAACGACAAATGATGTTGGTGCGTAGGAACTGAAGAACTGATGAGGTTTTCATTTCGTTAAACGCAAATGCTTCTGACCACTTGGAGAAATAATCCGTAGCGGCGAAGATGAAGCGATGACCTTTGCTTGAAGGGGGAGAAATAGGACCTATGATGTCCATACCCCAGGCTTCGAAAGGCCATGAGATCGCTGTAGGATGTAGCCATTCTGGAGGCATGTGAATGTAATCTCCATGAACTTGGCATTGTTGGCAGCGCTTAGCAAATTGCATTGCGTCAGCTACCATGGTAGGCCAGTAATATCCTAACCTTTTTATCTGATCATAGAGCTTAGGTCCAGCCTGATGAGCTCCGCAAAGACCAGCATGAACTTCTTTGAGTGTTTCTTCAGCCTCTTCTTGTGACAAGCAGCGTAGAAGTACTCCGTTGAAGGATTTCCTGTAAAGGATTTTTGAAGGAATATCCAAATGGAAGCTTGGGGTTCGCCTTTGGATGCTTACCCGTTCTTTTGGATCTTCAGGTAGGATTCCGAACATAATGTAATCAATGAACGGATCCCTCCAGTCGCCGATTGAAGTTTGAAGGATTGAAATCCGACTTCCGACCACTTGGTGGCATTCAGCAACTGCTTGGTGTGTGTTAAGAGGAGGAAGGATTCTCCTTTCACACACTGTGACTTGCATGTTTTCCCCTTCCTGGATTGCCATGGATGCGGCAAGTCCGGCTAGGGCATCTGCACGTATGTTTTCACCTCTACGAATGTGGGTGATGTGACAGATGTCAAACTTTTGCAGAAGTGATTGTGCCTTTGTTGTAGTAGGGCAACAAATCTGGCTTCCTGACTTCAAATTTCTGATTCATCTGGTTGACGATCAGTTGAGAGTCTCCAAAGACTTCCAGCATGGTGATACCGGATTCGATGGCGAGTTCCAATCCTAGATCAGAGCTTGATATTCAGCTGCATTGTTTGTGCATGGTTCCAGTAGCGAGAAAGCGTGTGGAATCATGTATTTGTCGGGGCTAACAAAGAGGATGCCAACTCCCGAGATCAGCTGTCTTTTTTCATTTGTCCTGGTTGCACCGTCAAAGTACATGTCCCAGGAGGCACTTTGTGAGAAAGTCTCCACATTGTAGACTGGTTCGTCTGGGAGATCATCTCTTAGTGGAGAATCTTTAGGCAATGGATGCTCTGCGAGGAAGTCTGCTAGAGCTTGCCCTTTGATTGCTTTTTGTGGTACATACCTAATATCAAATTGTGACAGAAGGATGGACCATTTTGCTAGTCGAGCATTGAGAGAACCTGCCTTTGTGACAAGGACCTTCAAGAGGTTGACCCTCGAGACTAGGTAGACTGTGTTGGAAAGCAAGTAGTGACGCAGCTTTTGTACGGCGAACATCACTGCAAGACATTCTTTTTCGACTGGAGAGTAGCGATGCTCTGCACCTACTAGCATGCGGCTGAGGTAATATAGAGCAGCTTCTTTTCTTTGATCATTTTCTTGCGCAAGCAGAGCTCCCAGAGAGTGATCAAGGGCTCTTGTGTACAAGATGAATGGTTTTCCAGTGGTAGGAGCAGCTAACACTGGAGGTTTTGTCAGGTATGACTTGATGTCTTGGAAAGCAGCTTCACAGTCAGCATCCCAGACAAAGTTTACACCTTTTTTCATCAACCGGGAGAATGGACGGCATTTCCCCGAAAGATTGGAGATGAACCGTCTGATGTAGGCCAATCTCCCTTGAAGCCTTTGAGTTCTCTCAAGGTTCTTGGAGAGGGCATTTCTAGAATGGCTTTGACTTTTATGGGGTCAAGCTCTATTCCAGCTTTCCGAACTAAGAATCCGAGGAACTTACCCGACGAGACACCGAAGAAGCATTTCAATGGATTCATTCGCAGTTTGTGTTTGCGAAGCCGGAGGAAGACTTCTCGAAGGTTTTCGAGATGATCTTCTTTTCTTTTGCTTTTGACGGCGAGGTCATCAACGTAACATTCAACCGTCTTGTGCTGCATATCTTGGAATATTTTCATCATAGCCCTCTGATATGTGGCACCAGCATTCTTCAGACCAAATGGCATGACAGTGTAGCAATACACTGCCAAATGGGGTTCGAAAGGATGTATGTTTTTCATCCTCAGGATGCATCTTTATCTGATTGTAGCCAGAGAAACCATCCATGAATGTCATTCGCTCGAATCCACAGGTATTATCAATCATTACCTCTGGTATGGGGAGCGGAAATTCATCTTTTGGGCATGCGCCATTCAGGTCTCTATAGTCAATACAGACCCTGATCTGCCCATTTTTCTTTGTCACGGGGACAATGTTGGCCAACCATTCAGGATGTTGTTCCTCACGGATGAAGCCGACGCTTTTGAGTTTTTGGTGGTTCCTCCACAATATTTTCGGAGGCTTCCAGCTCAACGAAACCTTCTGGGGTTTCAAGGGCATTTCCAGACCAAGGTTTTGTTCCTTTCCACGGGTCTTCTTGATCGGTAATTTTCCCAAGGCTTGCTATGAGATGATCCCAATCGCCTGTTGAAACCGAGTCGAAGTAGGCTACTTCCTTTGGAGATGAGGGTTCTTCTGGGTCAGAAGTCCACACGTCTGTGCCATCGGACAACTCCTCTTCATTTTCGGAGAAATCGTGCCAATTGGATGAGCTTCCTGGATCTTTGTCAGGTGACTCATCAAAGAGATATCCAGGGAGATCGATGTCTTCATGGACTTGAGATGTTGAGGCTTGGTCAGTATATTGACTTTTAAGCCTTTGTGTCAACTGTCTCAAGGGAGTGTCAGGATCATACCCTAACCCGTGTGAAGACTTTTCTACATAGCCGTAGAGTCTCCAATCTTCCAGCTGGCTTTTGGTCAAGACGGGCCCCAATGGCGTGAGAATACCGCGTCCTTCTCCCAAACCGACTGGGTTTTGAGCGTCATAGCCCATTTTCTTCATAATAGCTTGTGCCACAGAACTGTATAAGGATAGTTGAGGCGTACCTTTATTTTGAAAAGGTTCAAGCATGGAGTTTGATGAAGAAGCATCCGATCTATGGAAGAAGATCGGCTTTTCCTTTGTTGAAGTTGCTGGAACAACGAAGGAAGCCTACATAGGATCTTCTATGTCAGAAGTTGTCTCCATTGGAGTAAGAGCAGGTTGAACTTGCTGAGTGTCAGCTTGGCTTGACGATGTGTCGTCTTCTGGCTCTGAATCCGAGTCCGTGTCTTGCATGATAGACACGAAAGAGACAACAAATTTGCCCCCAGGCTTTTGTTTTGCCTTCTTCACTTTAGTTGTGATGACCAAAGGCTTTGAAGATTTGAGGGAGATGATGAAGGGAGTTTGCATGCTCTCTTCAGATTTACCGGATGGTTTGTTTTCTTCCGGTGATTGTTGAGGAGCTTTGCCTTTATCTTTCTGGAGATTTTCGGCAAAGGATGCTGTATGCTTCTCCTCTTCTTCTTTTTCACCTTCATACATTTGTGAGTCTGCGAAGTGGATTTCTTTACCTTTGAAGGATTTTCTGTCCGCAAAGACTCGATGTATCATGCCGTCGTCGCCAACAAACTTGATGCATTGATGTAGAGTTGAAGGGACAACACCATTCTCATGGATCCAAGGGCGTCCGAGAAGGATGTTGTAGCATGAAGGGGTCTTTATTGCATACACTGTGACCTCAGAGATAAGATCACCTATCTGCAATTTGAACCTGATTTTGCCGATAGGCCTTTGAGTACTCCCATCGTATCCAAAGATAGATACAGATGTGTGGCTCAGTTTGCTGGGTGGGATGCCCAACTCTTCGAGAGCCGATGTGGAGATAAGGTTGAGTGCAGAACCTGGGTCGATCTGAACTCTATGCATAGGCATTTCCTTGATATACCCTGTGAAGTACAGGGGTCGGTTATGCCTGGTTTCGCCAAGTAGGAGGTCATCCTTTGTGAAGGCGATGGTTGCACTGGCTGCTTTTTTAACCGAGAGGCATTCAATGCATGATCCCTCAGTTTTCTTCTTTTCTCCTTTTGAGGAGGCTTCTGAGTTTTTGACCCGGTAATCCATTTCAATTTGGAGGACTTGCGGGGCATGTTTGTCGACATCCACATTCAGTTTTTGTAATTCTGAGATGAGATTATCACGAGTGTGCGGAGACATTCGCAACAAATCTAGGATGTGCAGACGTGCAGGTATGTGCTTGAAGTGTTCAATCAAGTCATACTTGAAAGCCTCCTTAGGGCCTGCATGTTCATCATTGTTGCCACTAGGGGCGCTTACAACATCTTTTCCCGAAGGATTTACATATGTAAAGGAAGATTGGTTGTAATTTTTGTGGTAGTCCCGGCCAGAGCGGGTGCCTCTACCAACTTCGAGAGCTTCCTGAGAAGGGTCTTCGTTTGGAAGATTGTCTTCAGGATCAAGAGGCTGTCGTTTTTCATTTGCTGAGGATGCATCAGCAGCAGAGTTACCATCCTCAGTGATTGTGTTGCATGGAGCATTTTCCGGGAACAAGTCCTGAACAGCATCCAGCAATCTTTCTTCTTCGTTGACTAATTCATCGTCCCAAGCATTAATAGCTGGGAATTCTTCAGTCAGGAAGGGTGTGAACTTTGAAGTCACAGTCTCAGGAGAAGAAACCTGAGGGGGTGTCATCTCAGTGAAAGTCACGTGAGACGAGGTGGCTCCAGAAGATACATTGCTAGGCGTCGCCGGAGTGTAAGTGCTCTCATCAGACGATGCTTCGGAAGAGCTATAATCCCGAATTATCACATTACAGGAAGCTCTGACGGGAGACGTTGCCTGATCGGAGTCAGACTCATCCTCGGATGTGAGAGGATCGTCTATCCAGCAATTTTCTCCATTTTCAGGAGTTAAGGGAGGATGTACCTGGTGGTCTTCAGGGACTTCAGGCTCTGGATTGCGAGGAGGCTCGTTGACGCGTTCTTGCTCTTGTTCTAGAGCGAGTCGCTGCAAGATCCTTGCATATTCTTCAAGATCAGGTATGGGAGCCGGATCTTCTTCTTCATCATCTCTTTGTGGCTCAACATTGTTGATTTCCACTGGAGTAATGAGAGGTGCTGGGTCAGCAGCATTTTCTTGTACAGCTTCTTGGTCTTCTTCATCATCAGACCAGGATCCTTGTGGCTGTAGGGGGTTATACCAGATTACTGGCATAAGATGAGACTCAGGAACCCATTCTTCATCGGAGAGATATTCTCCTGTTTCAAGGGATTCCTCCCACTCATCTGTGTAGTTGGATTCGAATCCATCATCGGTGTCGCTGGATTCGTATCCATCAATGGAGAATCCAACTACCGAATTGCAAGAGTATGATGCCTCCTGCATGGCTTCTTTAAATTGAGGTGGCATGAAATCACTGAGAGTGAATTTCCTTACCCCCTTTGAAGTCTCTGGAAGGGATGTTTTTGTTACCTCCAGTGAAGCGGTAGAGGAAGCCTCTGCCTTTTCTTTGACCTCTAGTTTTGGCTGGGTCTTCTCTTGTCGTTTGAGCTTGAGGAGATGTTTCCTAGCCTGCCTTCGCTGTTGAGCTGTAGGCTTTATTTTCACGACCTCCCAATTTTCATCTTCCAGGAGATCGGGATGTACCCATATCGGTTGTCCATCTGGTGTCGGGTAAGGAACCAGTTCCTCGGACGCTTTGATTGAGTTTATCACCTTGAAGGAAGTAGTGATCTTCTTCTTCAGTGATCTTGATGTTTGTCCACATGTCACCATGTTGACGGAGGCAGACCCATAGTTTTTGTCAAAGGTGATGACTCCGTTTTTCCACATCTCATTTATTTTCTCTCTCACAACGAAGCATTGATTGAGAGGATGCGAGATCATCTGGTGGTATGGACAGTACCAAGGATCGTTGGTTTTGCCAACATCACCCGGTCTTTTTGGTTCAGGCAAGGTGAGCTTGCCGTTTGCCACAAGAGCCCCGAAGATTTCATCAACATCTTCATCAAACGGGTATTTCTTCTCTACTCGTTCTTTGAAGGCATCAGAGAGTTCAGGTCTCTTACCAGCAGCTTTGTTTTCAGCTTTCTTTGGTGGCTGAGGAGCTGGCTTGGTCTGCACATTGAGGACCTCTTTCTTCTTTGGTTTAGAGGTTGCAATGGCGGTTGGCTCTTTTCTTGATGATTTCTGACTGTTGAGGTCTTTAATCACCGTTTCAGCTTCCATGGAAGCTTCTAGGAGTTCTCCCAGGTTTTTTGATTTGTTGCCGATGATCATGGAGCGGATTCTGGCTCTCATGTTGTTTCGGCAGATGTCGACTAGCGACGCTTGTGGCAATACATCAGAGCATTTGTATGCCTTTGCTTTCCACTTGTGAATGAAGTCATATGTTGACTCATTCTCCCCCTGTTTTAGGCTGCACAGCTGAGCCATAGTAGCGGGGTGATCCTCACCTTTGAAGTGAGTCAGGAAGCGTGTCTCTAGCATGGCCCAGTTTTGGATTGAGTCCTCTGGCAGAGTGGAGTACCAATCGAAGGCCGTACCTTTTAGGGTACTTGCAAAGAGGCGGATCTTGAGTGCATCTTGATCCGCGATAGCTCCCGTCAGGATCTTGAAGTGGATGACGTGCTGTCTGGCTGATCCTTTCCCCGTATATGTTTGGAGAGTAGGATGCTTGAATTTGGTGGGGAACGGGACCGAGTCCATCCATAAGGGATATGGTGGCTTGATCCCATGCTCTTTGAGTATATCCTCTTCTTTTGCTTTGGCGAGGATACCGTCGACGTCCTTTTTGGTAAGGGCGCGTGACTCATTTTCTTCTCTATTTACCTCGTCGTCTTGATGATTCGGAGGAGGTTCATTGTGTTGGATATCGCGATCACTGAGAGGGGGGGGGGTGAATCAGTGATTTCTAAAAACAGGTCCAATTCAACAACAAAACAAGTCAAACCACACAATGACACCAGATTTAACGTGGTTCACCAAAAGGCTACGTCCACGGATCAAAACCGTCCGAACACCGATCCGGTACAGGTCTGAATATATTTAGTCGCACCAACGACGAAGAGCACCAACCCTTGGTTTCAGATAGCACCAACTATCTAGGAAGCACCGACTCCCCTTACAATTTATCTGCACCCACAGATAGGATCACCAAACCCCAAACACCAAGCACCAACTTGATGTTAAAAACAGAATAGAAGATAAACTCTGTCTACAGCCCTTCCCCTCTACAATTCTCTCTCTCTCTCAATCCCTTACAAATTGAAATCTAAAGCATAAAGAGAGACACTTAACTCATGGACGAATCACCATCTTCAAGAGCACAATCCCGTCCATAATTGCTGTAGAAAGATGCAGCACAACAGCACACAGCAACAGCACTCTATTCTCTCCAAACTCTCTCTCTTTTCTCTTCTCTTCTTTCTATTTTCTGGTGTATCTTTAGAACGACCCATACATGCCTTTATATAGGTTATAGTAACCCTTAATTGTATTCAAAATAGGCTACAATTCGTTTAGAAAGAGTCCCAAACAAATTAGATAAGAGTGCTGAATTTTCGTGCAAAACTTCTAATTCTGCGCAACTCTGGTTCACGTGCTCGGTCGACATCATGGCTTGCTCGGTCGACATCATACACAGTCTGGAGTTAGACAACTATCAAGCTCGGTCGACATCCTGGGGTCCCGGTCGACCGAAGACACACTGTGTCACGAAAATAACTGAGAGCTACTTGAATCTGTTTCTGCAGGTTTCTTCTTGCTCGGTCGACCGCATGGGTTGCCCGGTCGACCGCGTGCTCTGCTTCAGGAATTCTGAATTCCTAACTGTTTCACTTCTGATTCTTCTTTTCAGCTCTATCAACACCAGCCTTTTAACTTCACGTTTGTGACAATGTGTTGACAAGAATTCCAACTCAAAACCATACTTGAGATACTAATTACTTTAATTCATCAAAAGACTCTAAAGTCATCTCAAATTCCAACAATCTCCCCCTTTGGAATTGTTGGCAACACTATTGGAACTTCAACACTCACTTGGAACCAATTCTGAAATTCGGAAATATCAACCATGCATTTTCAACAATCTCCCCCTAGCTTTCATAGCCTAACATCTCTCCTTGCTATCATAGCATAACATCTCTCCCCCTTTGACAACAAGTCCAAAGGGACCAAACCGAGGAGCGAATAGGATATTCAATGAATGCATTGCTCCCCCTTTCAAGCACAACTCCTACGGTTTAGGAGAGTGAGTAACTCCTAACTCTTTCCGGAGATACTCGAAGACTTCCTTTGGCAGAGGTTTCGTGAAAATATCAGCTACTTGCTCAGTTGTTGGAACATATTCCAACTTGACCTCTCCATCAGCAACTTTATCTTTAAGAAAATGATAACGAATTGCTACATGCTTTGTTCGAGAGTGCTGAACAGGATTCTTAGATATATGAATTGCACTCGTGTTGTCACATAGGATCGGCGTAGGATCCGTTGTAGGAACTCCTAGATCAGAGAGCATTTGCCGCATCCATAACACTTGCGTACAACAAGTTGCCGCTGCAATATATTCCGCTTCCGCTGTCGAAAGGGATACTGAGTCTTGCTTCTTACTATGCCAAGCAACTAATCTTTCTCCAAGATAAAATGCGCCGCCGCTAGTACTCTTGCGATCATCTACGCATCCAGCCCAATCGGCATCAGAATATGCAACTAGAGTGAAGGATTTGCCTTTGGGATACCAGATACCAAGCTCCATAGTACCTTTCAGATATCGAAAGATTCTTTTCACTTCTGTAAGGTGCGTTTCAGTGGGTGCTGCTTGAAAACGTGCAACCATACATACTGCTTGTAGAAGATCTGGTCTTGTAGCAGTCAAGTAGAGCAAGCTTCCTATCATAGAGCGATAGGTGGTATGATCAACGGACGAGGCCTTATCATCTTTGCTAAGCTTTGTGTTCGTTGACATTGGTGTGCTCACTGGCTTGCTGTCTTCCATATTGAACCGTTTCAGCATTTCCTTAATGTACTTCATTTGTGATATGAAGATACCATGTTTCAGCTGCTTAACTTGTAAACCAAGAAAGAACTTTAGTTCTCCAAGCATTGACATCTCAAATTCTTTCTTCATCTCTTCAGCAAAATTCCTGCACATCTCCTCATCATTGCCACCAAAGATTATGTCATCAACATAAACAATGACAACCAGCTGTTTGCTTAACTCAGTTTTGACATATAGATTGCTATCAACAAGTCCTTTTCCAAAACCGATCTTGCGGAGATATAGGTCCAGCCTTGCATACCACGCCCTTGGCGCTTGTTTCAGCCCATAAAGAGCCTTTTTCAACTTGCACACTAGATCTGAATTTTTGCTGATGAGAAAACCATCAGGTTGCTCAATGTAGACCTCTTCTTCAAGTAAACCATTCAAGAAAGCTGACTTTACGTCCATCTGAAATACCTTGAAGATTTTGTATGCTGCCAATGCAAGAAACATACGAATAGCTTCCAGACGAGCCACCGGTGCAAAGGTCTCTTCAAAATCTATGCCTTCAACTTGAGCATAGCCTTTACAAACCAACCTTGCTTTGTTTCTAATGACTTGACCATCTTCATTCAGCTTATTCCGAAAGACCCATTTAGTACCAATAACATTCTTATCAGTAGGTCAAGGAACAAGTTCCCATGTGGAGTTCTTCTCAATTTGCTCCAACTCCTCATGCATAGCTTTCAACCAACTATCATCGAGACTGGCTTCAGCCACAGTCTTAGGTTCAATTGTGGACACAAGTGAGTAATTGCTAACTACACTTGTCTAGTTTGAACGCCTGCCTTAGGATCTCCAATGATTTGATCCTTAGGGTGTTGCTCTACCCAAGTGCTGTGCTTCTTAGGTGAAGTATCTTCTGAGTCATCCTTTGATTTCTCAGAATCATTAGATTCAGCCATCTCATCATCAATCTCACTCGAGTCCTCATAAACTGGACTGTCATTATGAGTTGCATTCTTTGGTTCAATATTCTCATCTATTCTCACATCAGCACTTTCTATGATTTTTCTGGTTCTTTTGTTAAGACACCTATATGCCTTGCTAGTAGAGGAGTAACCCAGAAATATACCTTCGTCAGCTCTTTCTTCAAATTTGCCCGGATTTTGTTCGAGCCGCTTGATGTAACACTTGCTGCCGAAGACTCTGAAGTGCTTGATTGTTGCTTTTCTTCCAAACCATAGCTCATAGGGAGTTTTGTCTTCATGTGGCCTGATCAAGCATCGATTTTGAATGTATACAGCCGTATGAATTGCCTCTTTCCAATACTTGTCAGCCATCTTGCTTTCACTTAGCATCGTACGAGCCATCTCTTGTACGGTGCGATTCTTCCGTTCCACAACTCCATTTTGCTGTGGAGTTCTAGGGGCTGAGTACTGTCTTTGAATGCCATGATGTTCACAATATTTAGTGAACTCTTCAGATGTGAACTCGCCTCCACGATCAGACCTCAAAATCTTGATACGTTTTTCCAATTGATTTTCAACCTGTGCTTTAAACACTTTAAAACGATCAAGTGCTTGATGCTTATGCTTAAGAAACAATACCCATGTCATACGAGTATAATCATCAATGCATAACATGAAATACTTATCTCCATTGGTGCTTTGAGTTCGCATCGGTCCACATAGATCAGTGTGCACTAGCTCAAGAGGTTTCTTGGAATGATGCTCCTTTGACTTGAACATAACCCTCGTTTGCTTTCCCTTTTGGCAAGAGTCGCAAATGGGATTGGAAGGCTTTTCAACTGTAGACATGCCTCTTACAGCCTTTGAATTGCAAATCTTTGACATGTTATCAAAGCTTAGATGCCCAAGGCGTTTGTGCCACAACCAACTTTCCTCTGTCCGACTCATCAAGCAGGTCTTTTCAGCTCCATCTGACAATGTATAGAGATTTCCAGCAGTTCTTGATCCAGTTGCCACTGTTTTGCCATTGCTACTCTTCTTGATGGCAAACCCATTCTTTGTGAAGATAACTTCGTGACCCTTGTCACAGATCTGGCTCACACTAAGCAGGTTGTGTCTCAATCCAGACACATATAAGACTTCTTCAGATCTGATCTTGTTTGCCATAAGCTGAATAACACCTTTTCCGCAGATTTTGGCACCATCATTGTTGCCAAACTTCACTGAACCGCCTTCATAGTGCTGTAATTTGATGAATTTCTCTTTATCACCAGTCATATGGCTTGAACAACCACTATCAAGGACCCATGGTGCTGCCTTCTTTTGTGCATTGAATGCCATTTGCACAATGAGAGATTCTTTGGGACTTTCTGCACTTTGCTTTGCTCTCCAAGCTTTGACTAGCTTGGGTTTCTTTTCAACCTGAAATTTGTTAGCAATATGCAACCTACAATCCCTAGCCAAGTGTCCATAATTATAGCACTTATGGCACTCAATTTTGTGGCTACTTAAGATTGAAAAAGGGTTCCTAGTCACAAGTGGGCTGTTTCTAACATAGAATCTACAATCAGCTCTTTTATGTCCAAATCTATTACAATGAAAGCAATAACCATAGAATCTGAACATTCTTCCTTTCTTAGGTGGCTGGTTAAACTTCATTACCTTTCTAACAGGAATGGACTCCTTTCTAGGTTGAGTGGGCTTCATAGAGTTAGAAGGTGCAGTGACTTGCTTCACAAGCTCTTTCTTTTCAGGAGGTGCAATCTTAGAGGATTCACCTTTCTCAAATCCTAGACCAAATCTGAAGTGGGCAGGTCTTTGAACTTTCACTAGTTCATCGAGTTTCATAGTCCCTTCAATTGCTTGGAGCGCTTTGAGTTTTTTGCTATTTTCCAAATTTTCAGCCTTTGCTCTAGCGATCTCAGTTTCAAGTTTCATAGCCTTTTCCTTTTTGATACTTATTTGGTTTTCAAGGACTTCTACCATTCTTTTATATTCTTCTACTTGAGTTTTCAAAGCAATAATAGAACTTTTAGATTCATGGAGAAGTTTCAGATTTTTCTTACTTGATTTGCGTTCCATGCTAAGCTCCTCAAGTGCGGCTATGAGTTCCTCTTCAAGATTGACTTCAGCCTCCTCTTCCTCTTCCGGATCTAACTCTTCTTCTTCTTCAACAGTAACCATGAAGAGAGCTTCGGTTGATTCATCATCGTCTGAAGTTTCAGACGTGCTGTCATCTTGTTGACATAGAAAGTTCTTAGCTTTGCCCCTTTTTCTGAAATTTCTCTTTCCTTTACTCTTTTCAGCATAAGAGTCATTATCATTGTCTTCTTTTAGCGGACACTTCGCAGCAAAGTGACCAACACCTCCACAATTGAAGCATTTAAAGGGTAGCTTCCCTTTGTACTTGCCATTGCTTCCTTTCTTCAACTTTCTAACAAATTGAGCCTCAAGCTCATCATCATCAGTATCAGAATCATGACCAGCAGTCTCTTTTGCCTTTTTCTGAACTTTGAAGGCCGCTTCTTTATCAGATGAAGACGTCTTTCCTATGCGCATCTCATAGGCAGTTAGAGAACCATGTAATTCATCCATGGAAAATGCATTCAGATCTTTGGCTTCTTCGATGGCTGAGACTTTTGAATCAAACCGAGGAAGAAGAGATCTCAGAACCTTTTTGACGATGACCGGCTCTTTAATCTCCTCCCCTAGTCCACGAATGTCATTCGTGACTTCATTCACTCGTTGCATATACGAGTCAACATTCTCGCTTTCCTCCATGCGAAGAGACTCGAATTGAGAGCGATGAGTTTGCAATTTGGCTTCTTTAATCTTCTCATCACCTTCATGTATGCTTTGCAACTTGTCCCAAATTTCCTTGGCGGTTTTGCATGCAATTACTTTGACAAGCTCGCTGTCCACAAGGCCACTAAAGAGTGCATTCTGCGCCTTGGAGTCGTTGTCTGCCAACTTCTTCGATGCTGGGTACGGTGGCAGCATTGTAACCGGCTCTGACAGCCTCCCAAACATCATAGCCAAGAGATTTGATGAAGGCTTGCATCCTAATCTTCCAAAAAGAGTAATTAGAACCATCAAACAGAGGTGCTTTCATATTCCCTGTATTGACTGCCATGTGATTTGACAAGAGATCACCCTTAGCGTATTAAACTGATCAAGGGAGCCTCGCTCTGATACCAATTGTTGGATATCGCGATCACTGAGAGGGGGGGGGGGGGGGTGAATCAGTGATTTCTAAAAACAGGTCCAATTCAACAACAAAACAAGTCAAACCACACAATGACACCAGATTTAACGTGGTTCACCAAAAGGCTACGTCCACGGATCAAAACCGTCCGAACACCGATCCGGTACAGGTCTGAATATATTTAGTCGCACCAACGACAAAGAGCACCAACCCTTGGTTTCAGATAGCACCAACTATCTAGGAAGCACCGACTCCCCTTACAATTTATCTGTACCCACAGATAGGATCACCAAACCCCAAACACCAAGCACCAACTTGATGTAAAAACAGAATAGAAGATAAACTCTGTCTACAGCCCTTCCCCTCTACAATTCTCTCTCTCTCAATCCCTTACAAATTGAAATCTAAAGCATAAAGAGAGACACTTAACTCATGGACGAATCACCATCTTCAAGAGCACAATCCCGTCCATAATTGCTGTAGAAAGATGCAGCACAACAGTACACAGCAACAGCACTCTATTCTCTCCAAAACTCTCTCTCTTTTCTCTTATCTTCTTTCTCTCTTCTGGTGTATCTTTAGAACGACCCATACATGCCTTTATATAGGTTATAGTAACCCTTAATTGTATTCAAAATAGGCTACAATTCGTTTAGAAAGAGTCCCAAACAAATTAGATAAGAGTGCTGAATTTTCGTGCAAAACTTCTAATTCTGCGCAACTCTGGTTCCCGTGCTCGGTCGACATCATGGCTTGCTCGGTCGACATCATACACAGTCTGGAGTTAGACAACTATCGAGCTCGGTCGACATCCTGGGGTCCCGGTCGACCGAAGACACACTGTGTCACGAAAATAACTGAGAGCTACCTGAATCTGTTTCTGCAGGTTTCTTCTTGCTCGGTCGACCGCATGGGTTGCCCGGTCGACCGCGTGCTCTGCTTCAGGAATTCTGAATTCCTGACTGTTTCACTTCTGATTCTTCTTTTCATCTCTATCAACACCAGCCTTTTAACTTCACGTTTGTGATAATGTGTTGACAAGAATTCCAACTCAAAACCATACTTGAGATACTAATTACTTTAATTCATCAAAAGACTCTAAAGTCATCTCAAATTCCAACACATTGTTCGCCTGATTTTGGAAGGCGAGGAGAAGGTTTTCCATCAGAGTTTCAATCCTCTGCTGGCCATGTTCCAACTGCTGGATGCGGGTGATCGCATCTTCTGGAGGTGGATTGCGGGGTGGTGGCTCAGAATTTGTAGCCAAGACATTCATCCTTCGTGATTCGAACGAAGAACCTGTCCTGGTGACTGAGCTGGGGCTCATTCTTTTTGAAGAGGAGCTTGAGGAAGGATCACTCTGCTGTCCTTTGCTTGAAGGAGCAGGGGATTCTTCTGAATGTCTTCTTGTCCTGGAGACGCTGCGGGTCATCGGACGTCGGACATGGATTTTTGTTGCTGATTTTTGGCGCCTTCTGGTTTTTCCAACCATATGGACGGCAGCAACTTGGTTGGGTCTTTCTTTTTCGACCCATTTGGGAGAGACTTGAAGTGTAGGAGGCTGGGTCCTTTGCTTCTCTAGTCTCTTTTGCCGGTATAACGCGCGGCGGCGTATACGGCGAGCAATTTGAGCTTCGGTCAGCTCTGACTGGGCTTTGACGATGAAGGATGTGCTCCCTCGGGCGCAGCAGCCGAGCCTGTCTTCTCTGTAACTGGGCAAGGACAGGATGCGAACCCTGTCCTTCGCCTGTTGCAGCGAAGCTTTGAATTTTTGAAGTTCGGCCCCTGTAGATATGAAGGGTCGAACTGCAGATTTGTAGGCCTTAGCAGGTGCTTGTGGAGGCCTTGTGATCCATGACTTGATTTTGGGCTTGTAGGAACAAGCCGGCTCATGCTGGGATGACTTGAGAGTCAGGTTGGAGATGGGTCTCTCCTCTTTCATGTAGGCAAGAGGATAGAACTGGTTCTCCTTGAGTGGGGCCAGGAATGCTGGCTTAGTTGATGTTTGGGACCTTCTTTGTTTTGGTGAAGGTCTTGGGGACCAAGTCTTGGGGTAGACCTGGTTGTTTGCAGGTTGAGGCTTCGTGGGGCTGCCACGGGCTTCAGGCCTTCTTGTGCTCGCCTTTGGTGTCATGGTAGTGACACGTTGAGTGGCGAGTTTCTGCTTCTTGGAGGGAGCAGTTTGTTCCTCGGGAAGTGGGAATGGTCCCAGCGTCCCAAAGACGATAGTCCGGGGAGTCGAGGTCGAGCCGGAGTTCAGAGAGTTGCCGAGGGAGTTGACACTTCGGCAGCTGATGGGGCGCCTGTAGGTGCGCGTGGTTTGCTTCTGTTGAAGCATGAGTTGGTGCTTGCTTTCGTCGAAAGTAATGGTTAGTGAAGCTGTCATTGTTAGTTTTTCGAAAATTTCTGAAACAAGACCACATCCATTAGTAATCACAAGAATATAATGATCATAAATGGGAAGTTCTATGGTTTCGTCTTTTCAAATTGCTCGAGGTATATGACCCAAGCAATATGAGGAAGGCAAAATGCCATAGAAGGTACAATTGTTCTGATCGCAGGTATGGTAAGCCCAGAATGGGCATCCCAGTGACTGCTAGAAGCAATTGTGAACTTAAATTCGACTTATCGAGAAGCAGCGCTTGCTCGAGGTAAGAAGAATATAAAGTTGGAGTTACAAATGTGCCGGTCGCAATACAGTAGACCCTGAAAGGGCGTACTAGTACCGCTAGACACAAATGTTTTGAGACCGCATCTATGAGATGAGATTCTCTGTTTTGAAAGGTCAAGATTGGATTCATCAAAGAGAGCAGATGGTATTCCAATCTGAACACGGGCTCAGCGATTTCCGCGAGCGCCAGTGCTCAGAAAGAAATGAACCATAATTTCTCGGATCTGAATCTAAAAATGACGAGTTTTTTTTTTTGAAAGGCCAATATCGGGTTCATCAAAGAGAGCAAAAGGCACTCCAATCTGAACACGGGCTCAGCGATTTCCGCGAGCGGCAGTGCTCAGAAAGGAGAAAACCAAGATTTCTCTAATCTAAACCCAAAATGACGGAAGTTTTTTTTTTTTGAAGTTTTTTGAAGATTTTTTTTTTTAAAAAAAAATCTTTTTTTTATTTTATTTTTTTATTTTTTTTTTAAGATTTTTTTTGAAAATTTTTTTTATTTTTTATTTTTTATTTTAAAATTTTTATATTTTTTTTAATTTATTTTTTTTTATTTATTTAAAAGACGAGAGAGTACACATAGGCCTCCTAACCCGGTCTTATGAAATCTTGATTGATAGAATTGCCCCCAGGTAAGGGTAGGATTACTTAATGAACCCGTTTGGAGGACCCTTGCCTAGAACAGTCAAGCTGTCTCCACACTCTGGACAAGGCTTTTCTTTGAATCAACCCTGATCAAAGAACACAGTTGGTTTAACCTTAGTGGTCTATGTCCTTTTTTTTATTTATATATATATTTTTTTATTTTATTTTTATGAATTCATCGAAGAGAAACAATGGCCCAAAACCTTAGTCGAACAGGCTCAACATTTCTGCAAGCGCGATGAACGATAGGAACGGATCAAGGTTTCTCAATTTTGAATCCAAATTGAGAAATCTAAAATTTTTTTTTTTACTTTTTTATATATATATATATTTTTTTTTAGATTTTTAATGAACTCATCGAAGAGAAACAATGGCCCAAAACCTTAGTCGAACAGGCTCAACATTTCTGCAAGCGCGATGAACGATAGGAACGGATCAAGGTTTCTCAATTTTGAATCCAAATTGAGAAATCTAAATTTTTTTTTTTACTTTTATATATATATATATTAGATTTTTAATGAACTCATCGAAGAGAAACAATGGCCCAAAACCTTAGTCGAACAGGCTCAACATTTCTGCAAGCGCGATGAACGATAGGAACGGATCAAGGTTTCTCAATTTTGAATCCAAAAATGACAAATCTGATTTTTTAGTTTTTTTTTTTTTTTTTGAAAAGAGAAAGAGTGGAAATAAATTCAAAGAATTAGAAATTTCCAAACAAAAAATATCATCTCATTTTTTTTTGCAGAATTCAACATAGGCCACCAATTATAAAGTAGCCAAGGAATCGAGAAAAGAAATATAAGCATAGAGCAAAATATATGATATGCAAATATTTCATTTCTAGCATCGTGTTCTCAAATAAACGAGTCCCACCGGGTGATGCCAGCTTGATGGACCGCGCTCCCGGATGCCCGGGGTTTCCTACCGAGGTCGGCGGACGTGGGAGTCCGTTTGGTTCCGACCCTTTCGTAACCGGGGGGCAAAGGGGGGCGTGCATCAACATTTCTTTTTTTGTGGGTGTGCCAGATTTTCTATTTTTACTTGGAATTGCAAGTGGTGATCCGGAGATCAACCTTCGCAAGTAAAAATGAAATCAACTTCTTTCAAGTTTTCCATTGCACATATATTTAAGAAAAGAGACATTTTTTTTAGTTTGCCGTGAAAGGCGATTTTTTTGGCATTTATAGCCGATTTTGGCGTTTATAGCCGATTTTTGGCATTTATAGCCCATTTTGGCGTTTATAGCCGATTTACAATCCTTATCAACAATGAAAGACAAGAATTGTGATTTTTGTCTCTTTTGAAAAAATACAAACTACAATGAAAAGCAAGAAAAGGAGGATCTAACTTCTCAGGAGATTGTGGGGGACTCGTTTAGATTGACGGTCGCAAGCCATATGTGGGCTTCGCCATCATCCATGCAGATGAGAACAGAGGATGCTATTGATTCGCTTGGCTTGGCTATAACCTCGGGTTTTTAGAGGACAAAGACCAAAGGAAGGTCCTATGTCCAATAAAAAGCCGAGTAGACGGGCTGAAAAGCCATATCTAAGCCATTGGAGGCAGGAGGAGAAGGCAAGGACCTTGGGGGGGGGGGTACCCCCCAAGGGACTTTTGTCACCTTGTTGCGGTGGCCGGTGTAGAATTTCCGCAGAGTTTTCTCTCTTTTTTTCTTTCTCTGGATTTCTGTCTGCTGGTCTGTTGATCGTTGTGTGTCTTTTCTTCTTGGAGAGCCCTCCTATTTATAGGCTTTTAGGTAGCCTTTTAGGTGGGTTTATGGGCTTTTATTGTCATTAAGCCGCATAATGGGAGGAGTTACAAAATTGAATTGTTTATTTTGTAACTCCTTTTTCTTGGCTTCTGATTGGCCGGAGGAGATTGAGGGCATTTAATCGCCTTTAATCGCCATGATGGGAGGAGTTTCATGGGTTAAATGCCATGAATCTCTTGACTTGTAACTCCCGAATGCTTGCTTCTGATTGGGCCGTCCAAAGAAATGGATTAATGACTGTAATAAAGCTAGTCAATTAATCGCATTAAGTGGTCGCCGAGCAGCTGAAGAGTCGCGGGCCGTGCCACGTCTTTTGAGATTCTTCTGTTGATGATCATCGATGGATCTTCATGTAGATCGACATCAGATGATCATGTAATTTCAGGTGTTTGTTGCCAACAGCGGGTCGGTGCCATCTGTCCTGTCGATTTCTCGATCGGTCGGGTGGAAAGCACACTTTTTTTGGTTGACCGGGTGGCGATCAATACTGTCTTCGATACTCTTGATGATTTACCCGTGTTTTGGACGGACGTCAGAGGACTTGGTGTCTTAAAAGCATGAATTTTGGAAAGTACCAGAGGCTGGGCTCCTCGAATCGCAAAAAAAACGGCGAAAACCGGGGTTTCCGGGGCTTTCCCGGCGACCCCGGGGTCCAAGGTCGCCGGCGACCCTGGCCCAGGGTCGCAGGGGTCTGCGACCCTGGGGGGGTTTTCCCCCTTTCGTGTCCCGTTTTGCGTCCGTTTTTGCTTTTTTTTTTATTCTTTTTTCTTCTGTACTTTTCCTTGACATTTTGACCATTTATTGGCCTGATTTCTTTGTAGGAAACCTGATGAGAATCCTTGCATTTTATTTTGCAAAGTTTCCAATTTCCTGAGAAAGCCGAAGACTTTGTCGCGCAGAGCTGCCGATTTTCCGTCAGAAGCTGAAACTGGGTCAAACGATGTCGGAATGACCTGAAATTTGGTGTGAAGCCTCCTGAGCAATAAATAAGACCAACCATAGGCTTTTGTTTGAGTTTCGAAGCCGTTTGGGGTCCTATCACCTGTAGACTTGCTTTTTGTTGCGATGAAGATGTCGCGGTTTTGATGTGCGGTCAACCGATGTCCGATTGACTTGAAATTTGACAGGGAACTATTGGAGTCATTTTAAGATGATCCATAGGCTCTGTCTTGGAAATCATGGTCCCGGAGAGCTTTTGTCGCCGAGAGCTCTTTTTCGGCTGTCGGAGAAGCGAAGTTAGGCCAAATGATTTTGAAATAGCCCGAAACTTCTTGTGTACTCCTCTTTTGGCTGTCTGGAAGAATCTTGCAGTTTTTGTTTGATTCTGACAAGATTTGATTTTTGGAAGCAGCATTGCCTATTTATGGCAGGTTGCGACTTCATGTAGCTCTTTGGATCTTGAAAAGGCAAAGTGACATTTTTGGTGTCAACAGGTATTTCTCGAACAGCTTCAGAACCAATGACGCCCTGGTCACCGAGAAAGCCTATCTTGTGCTTCTCTCCAGAAAGGAAGGCCCAAACTTCCTCTCGCCGGACGCCATCTGACTTTCCAATACCCTTTCCAGATGTCAGCTTCACATCAAGCTCCTTCTTGGAAAGCCCCCGATATGCCGAAAAGCTCTCCGCAAAGCCGGCAGTCCAGGAAGTCAACAACACAGGATAAGAGATCATGGCTGTAGTGTCTTCAGCACTATAGAAAGCCCATGCATTTCTCCCGTCCTGTAAAGCTCCAAAGCGCTTCACCATGCTTGAAGGCGCTCCAACAACGCCTTGGGAAAAACCCAGCTGCAAAGCAAAGCGATAGGGTACATACGGCTGGATGTCGACGAAAAGATGTCTGCGGTACACCATCGTGCCGACACGTATGCTGAAAAGCCACTCCTTCTCTGCATTCGTCAAGGAATAATGCCTTCCTGACCCCGCCCTGGTAGAGTCTTGGGAGGCACCAAAATCAAAAGCCTTCTTCCGCAACTCCGGAGAAAGCTTCACTGAAGACTGCCCTGTTAGATATCGCGATCACTGAGAGGGGGGGTGAAATCAGTGATTCTTTAAAAACAGGTCCAATTTAACAACAAAAGCAAATCAAATCACACAAGGACACCAGATTTAACGTGGTTCACCGAAAGGCTACGTCCACGGTTCAAAGACTGTCCGAACACCAATCCGGGACAGATCTGAATCTATTTAGTCGCACCAACGACAAAGAGCACCAACCCTTAGTTTCAGATAGCACCAACTATCTAGGAAGCACCTACTCCCTTTAGTTTCAGATAGCACCAACTATCTAGGAAGCACCGACTCCCTTTACAATTTATCTGCACCAACAGATAGGATCACCAAACCCCAGACACCAAGCAACAACTTGATGTTCTACAGAATAAGAGTAGAAACCTTTTCTACAGCCCTTCCCCTCTACAATCTCTCTCTCTCAATCCCTTACAAATTGAAATTAAAGCATAAACAGAGAGACACTTATCTTATGGACGAAACACCATCTTCAAGAGCACATCCTCGTCCACACTTGCTGTAGAAACTTGTAACAAGACTGCACACAGCAACAGCACTCTCTTCTCTCCAAAACTCTCTCTCTTTTCTTCTCTTTTCTCTTCTCTTCTTTCTTTCTTCTTGTGTCTTATTAAAAACGAACCAAACATGCCTTTATATAGGTTATGGTAACCCTTAAGAGTGTTCAAAATAGGCTACAATTCGTTTAGAAAGAGTCCCAAACGAAATAGATGAGAATCCTGAATTTTCGTGCAAGACTTCTAATTTCTGCGCAACTCTGTCTTCCCGTGCTCGGTCGACATACTGCCTTGCTCGGTCGACATCATACACAGTCTGGAAGCAGATAACTGTCGTGCTCGGTCGACATCCTGGGGTCCCGGTCGACCGACGACACACTGTGTCGCGAAAATAACTGGGAGCTACCTGAAATTTTTTTCTGCAGGTTTCTCTTGCTCGGTCGACCGCATGGGGTGCCCGGTCGACCGACCACTCTGCTTCAGGAATTCTGAATTCCTGAACTGTTTCAACTCTGATTTTTCTTTTAAGCTCTATCAACACCAACCTATTATCATCATGCTTGTGACATTGTGTTGACAATAATTCCAACTCAAAATAATGCTTGAGATACTAATCACTTCAATTCTTCATAAAGCTTCTCAAATCATCTCAAATTCCAACATGCCCCATATCGACGTCCCTGAACCGTCGGATCCTCATGCGGGCAAACAAAAGTGATTCGGACACGGCTTTGCCCTTAGCCAGCCGAATCATCAGAGGATCATCATTCTGTGCAGCACCCAGCCGGTGGAAGCCAGGACAGTGGTACATGTACACAAATAAAAGATGTGGGCTGAAAATACCCTATTCATGGGAAGCCCAAGCCGAACCAAAAAAGCAGCAGCCTGCAGTTCGGTACACAGGTAGGAGTAAAGAGCAGGCACCAAAGTAAGCTGCTCTCCAAACGCCATCTAACAAGCCGAAAAAATCAATGCGACCTGATGTGCGTTCCATCTCCTCCAGCAAAAATAGCCTCACCAAGCCAATAAGTAAGGTAAACAGCGAGATCTCTCCGCAGTGCAATGTCAGGACATATGGCGTTTGTACTCGCACAGAAATCTCTCAACTCTTCTTGCATAGCTAAGATCTTCTTCGAACTTGGATCATGGGCCCTGGCTTCCTGGGTCACACTATCAGAAGATTCCCTGCTATCAAAAAAGTTGGGAAACGAAGAGCTAGAACTCTTCCAACTGCTGGATCTAACTTTCAAACCCTTCTTCTCCTTCAAAAAATCATAGAAGGCGACGAGCTGAAAGTACAGAAGTCTGAACTCCTCGGACTGCCCCTCAAGGACGCTGTCAATCGGCATAAACTCTTCATAGAGTTTGCCAAGGATGGGCAATCCAGTAATGGCGCTCAGCTCCTTCAAAGAGAAATCAATCTCACCATTCGTCACAACGAAGGTATTGGTTTGTGGGAGGAATGACTCTAGCATAGCCATGAAGGCCTCGTCGAAAAAGATCACGGTCTCCCTAAAGGCGTGAACCGCATCAAAAATCCCGGCTTCCTTCAAAAGATCACCAATCAGCAGGACGCGATCAGTCCACGACTTCCACTCGGAGTCAGCATTGAAACGGCCACGAAGTCGAAAAGGCTTTATCCAATTGCTGCCGTCACCGCTGAAAATACCAAGGCCCACCGGTCTCAAATCGACCGACGGATAATCAGAGCCTTGGTAACCGCTGGCTGGCATCAACATGTCCATGTCAGAAGGCGATTTCTCCGCATATCCAGGAGAACCGCCAACAAAAACCCCGGTCTTGATTACATTTGTCCTTCTCACCTAGCTTGGAGGATCTTCCCTCTTAGAGCACGTGGGGGCAAGGCTCATGATCGAGACGGTGCGATCAAACATCGACCGGGTGCAACAGTCTTTTTCTCACCATCTGCTGTGAAAGAGGACTGAAAACATCTCCTCTGGTATGTCATGTCATCAGGGACTGCATCACCAAAGAAGAAGGTAGGCTTGGGCAAAACCCTCTGATCTTCCATCACCCATGGACGACTGCTTACCATGATCTTATAGAATTCCTCTCCCTTGAGAGTGATTAGTCGCTGCCTCATCTCATCTCTGTTGAGGGAGTCGCGTTCTTCCAGATTTCTCTCAACATACTGGACCTTCTCAAAGGCCTGCTGAACGGCGGGATTAGAAGATCTAGCAGATCGACAAGGTACGCTTGTAGCAGGCTCTTTACCCATGTTCGTTCTGGAGGAACCACCTGCAAAGGATGGAAAAGAAAAAGATCAAACATCAAAATGACAGAATCTCGCTAAAAAAAATCTGGCGAAATTTTGACATGATGACGGGGCAATTTCGAAGAAAAGGAATTATCCCGAAAGAAATAGAAAGCTTGGAAATGGGCTCAACATTGCTGCGAGCTCCGAAACTCCAAACTTTCGAAACTTCAAAGTCTCCACAAAATCAGGAAGGGCTCAACATTGCTGCGAGCTCCGAAACTCCAAACTTTCGAAACTTCAAAGTCTCCGCAAAATCAGGAAGGGCTCAACATCGCTGCTAGCTCCAAATTCCCAAATTTGCGGAAACTTTCAGGTATGCTATCACATCATGCTACAATTCAATTTACAAAAATATACATGCATGAACATCTTGGTAAAAAAAATGCATTATCAATGATGAGCAAAAAAAAAAAAGAAACTTTCTCAAAAAAAAAAGGGGAGAAAGAAAACAAAAAAAAAAGAAAAGAAACTTTCAAAAAAAAAAGAAAAGAAACTTTCTAAAAAAAAAAGAGGGAAAAAAAACAAAAATAAAGAAAAAAAGGGGCTGGCCCACAGGCCACGTGGCCGTACGGCCAGATCCGTACGGATCTGTCCGTACGGCCCACAAAAAAAAGTGTAAAAAAAAAAGAAAAGAGAAAACACGTGGAAAAAAAAGAAGAAAAGAAAGAAACAAGAAAAAAAGATAGAACTTTTTATTTTTCCTACAATGGAGTTTTCTTGAAAAAGGGAACTTACTTGAAGCCATTGATGGAGAAGAAGAAGAAAGTCATGAAGATCTTGAAGAAGAAGAACTCTTGGTCTTGAAGCCCTCTTGGGATTGTTGCAAAAGAAAGTAATAAGAGCAAGAGATCCAACCTCCTCCTTGCTTTTATAGAAGAGAGCAAACCAAAGAAGGAAAGAAGAAAGAGGTAAGTGTTACTAATTAGTAACATTACCAAAAGAAAGAGATTAGAAAGATTCGTTCCCAAAAGAAAGATATCTTGAGATATTCCCTCCCAAAAAGAAATCAATGAGAGATTTTCTCCCAAAAGATAGGATCAATGAAGGATTCTTTCCCAAAGGAGGTTATCTTAAGATATCCTCTCCCAAAATAAAGGGAACATGAGAGATTCTCTCCAAGTAAAGATATTCTTAGATATTCTCTATCCAAATGAGATATTTTTAGATATTCTTTACAAAAATGACACCATATGAGATCTAAGCCATTTCAAAAGCTTAAGGTCCCATGGGTTAGCCCATATGAGCCAGGTTTGACCACCTAGGCACTTAAAAAAAAAAATTTGGGCTTTTAGTCAAAGAGAAATCCCTCTTACCAAGAGTATACAAAAATGGTTCCATGCCTCTTTTGAGTTGATTGGACCGTACAAAAAGAATTCCAAGCCCCATGAGCTTCCAAAAATCAAACCATCCAGCCTCATCTACCAGATTGAGCCAAAATCTTGAAATTGACATTCCATAAAAACCCAAACCAAATCCTAGTCCCCTAACTTGCCACGTATAGCTTGTTAGGTCACAAGACCAAAACCAAAAACCAAAACCTGATCTCCTAACTTACCACATACAGCCTGTTAGGTCACAAGATCAAAACCAAAATTGATCCCCCAACATTCCACATACAGCTTGTTGGGTCACACGATCAAGACCAAACCCGACCCCCTAACCTGCCACATACAGCCTGTTAGGTCTCAAGGTCAAAACCGAAATCCACATCCTTGATGTCATCTTCAAAACTTTGCCTCGAGATGGTACGTGATCCCTTTCACTACCATAAAATTCCCCTGGAAGCTCAAAAGGCCACAAATACCAAAAAGAAAGACTGCTCAAAGACTCTTGGTCCAGTCACAGGCTCTCCTTCAAAAATCTCTTCAGGCACATCGACTACAAAAATTAAGAACTCGTCGCTGTATCTCAAGGGGGCATTTGTTGACACCAAAAATGTCATTTTGCCTCTTCAAGATCCAAAGAGTTACATGAAGTTGCAACCTGCCATAAATAGGCAATGCTACTTCCAAAAAAATCAAATCTTGTCAGAATCAAGCAAAAACTACAAGATCCTTCAAGACAGCCAAAAGAGGAGTACACAAGAAGTTTCAGGCCATTTCAAAATCATTTGGCCTAACTTCGCTTCTCCGACAGCTGAAAAGGTGCTCCCGGCGGCGAAAGCATCGGAGGCACTAAATCTTCGATCGGAGCTGATGGATGGTCTCAAAATACATCCAAAAGGCTCCACATCAAGTTCCGAGTCAAACCGACAACGTTTGACCCTACATCAACCCTCGAACATCTAAATCAAGCCTCTCGGCGGCGAGAACCACCGAGGCCATTACTCATAAGATAGAGCACATGGACGGCTTCAAAATGCTTACAAAGGGCTACACGTCAAATTTCAGGTCATTTCGACAACATTTGACCATAGTTTGACGCTCGGAAGCCAAATCAGGCCTCTCGGCGGCGAAGCTCCTTGGGACCATGGTTTCCAAGACAGAGCCTATGGATCATCTTAAAATTAATCCAATAAGTTTCCAGTCAAATTTGAAGTCAATCTGACATCGGTTGACCGCACATCGAATCGCGACATCTTCATCGCGACAAAAGCAAGTCTACTGGTGATAGGACCCCAAACGGCTTCAAAACTCAACAAAAGCCTATGGTTGGTCTTATTTATTGCTCAGGAGGCTTCACCTCAAATTTCAGGTCATTCCGACATCGTTTGACCCAGTTTCAGCTTCTGACGGAAAATCGGCAGCTCTGCGAAACAAAGTCTTCGGCTTTCTCGGAAAATTGGAAACTTTGCAAAATAAAATGAAAGGATTCTCATCAGATTTTCTATAGGGAAATCAGGCCAATAAATGATAAAAAAATGTCAAGGAAAACTACAGAAGAAAAAAGAATAAAAAAATAGCAAAAACGGACACAAAACGGGACAAAAGGGGGAAAACCGGGATCGACCGGTGGGCCCCGGAAAACCCGTTTTTCGTCGTTTTTTCGCGATTCGAAGCGTCCGGCCTCTGGTATTTTTCAAAATTCATACTTTTGAGACACCAAATCCTCTAACATCCATCAAGAACACGCGTTAATCATCAAGAGTATCGAAATCAACATTGATCGCCAACTGGTCAACCAAAAAAAAAAGTGTGCTTTTTTACCCGACCGATCGAGAAATTGACAGGACAGATGGCACCGACCCGCTATTGGCAACCAACACGTGAAGTTACATGGTCATCCGATGTCGATCTACATAAAGATCCATCGATGATCATCGCCAGAAGAATCCCAAAAGACGCGGCACGGCCCGCGACTCTTCAACTGCTCGGCGACCACTTAATGCGATTAATTGACTAGCTTTATTACAGTCATTAATCCATTTCTTTGGACGGACCAATCAGAAGCAAGCATCCGGGAGTTACAAGTCAAGAGATTCATGGCATTTAACCCATGAAACTCCTTCCATCATGGCGATTAAAGGCGATTAAATGCCCTCAATCTCCTCCGGCCAATCAGAAGCCAAGAAAAAAGAGTTACAAAATAAAGAATTCAATCTTGTAACTCCTCCCTTTATGTAGCTTTATGACAATTAAGGCTCATAAACCCTCCTAAATGGCTACCTAAAAGCCTATAAATAGGAGAGCATTCCAAAGAATTCCGGATCGGAAAAATCACAGAGACACAGACAAAGCATAGAAATTCAGAGAAGAAATGAGAGAAAACTCTGCGGAAGTTCTACACCGACCACCGCTACAAGGTGACAAAAGTCCCTTAGGGGGTACCCCCCCCCCCCCCCCAAGGTCCTTGCCTTCTCCTTCTGCCTCTAAATGGCTTAGACATGGCTTTTCAACCCGTCTACTCGGCTTTTTATTGGACATAGGACCTCCTCTTGGTCTTTGTCCTCTAAAAACCTGAGGTTATAGCCAAGCCAAGCGAATCAATAGCATCCTCTGTTCTCATCTGCATGGATGATGGCGAAGTCCACATATGGCTTGCGACCGTCAATCTAAACGGGTCCCCCACAATTTCCTGAGAAGTTAGATCCTCCTTTTCTTACTTTTCATTGTAGTTTGTATTTTTTTATAAGAGACAGAAATCACAACTCTTGTCTTTCATTATTGATAAGGATTATAAATCGGCTATAAATGCCAAAAATCGGCTATAAACGCCAAAATCGGCTATAAATGCCAAAAAAATCGCCTTTCACGGCAAATCAAGAAAATGTCTCTTTTCTTAAATATATGTGCAATGGAAAACTTGAAAGAAGTTGATTTCCTTTTTACTTACGAAGGTTGATCTCCGGATCACTGCTTGTAATTCCAAGTAAAAATAGAAAATCTGGCACACCCACACAAAAGAAATGTTGATGCACGCCCTTGCCCCCCGGTTACGAAAGGGTCGGACCCAACAGACTCCCACGTCCGCCTACCTCGGTAGGACCAGGCGCAGGAGCGCGGTCCATCAGTCCAGATATACCGAGCAGCCCACTTCCTCTCCTTCACAGCTGCATAGCAATCAGAGGCATCAGTACGGCAGAACTGGAAAGGAAAAAACATGTGGGAAATGCACAAAAGGAAGATGGTATTTACTTGGAATGGTCCCGAAGTGGCGAGGAACCTGGTAGCCTCTATCGGTGTCAGCTACACCGAACTCCTAGTTACCCGAGACGTACAGGAGATCGTCCCCAGCATATTTACTCGAGTCCTCCAGGTAGCGAATGCAGCCCTCCCGACCTGGCTTGGCCCGGAGATAGTAGGCATCTCCAGACCTGCATATGTCGTAAACGTCCTCGATATCGAAGACGCCGATGTCGATGCCCAGGACCTCGTTCAACTTGGCCGAGCCCATCACGAACTTGAAGACGTTGGGCAGCAACTAGCAGGGGCAGAGGCACCACTGACTGAGGCACCTCCTAAGAAGGGGGTGAAGGGGGAAACGAACCCCACCTTCCGTCACGGCCACTAGGGGAAAAGGCATCCATCCACACGAGAAGTCGCGGGAGTTGAAACCGTTAGGGTCAGCCCTCCTAACTCGGACATCGGCGGGGATCTTAAAGGTCGACCTAAAACCCTCAATCGCCGCCTCACTCTCTAACCAGTGACTGTAAATACCCATTCCTACCCAAATCTAAATCCAAGAGCAAAAAAGAAGCCCTAGACCCAGAATCTAAGGAAAGGGTAGAGGAAGGAGAACTTATGAAGGCAAGACCCGGATGCAGGCTAGCGAAGAACTCAATCTCGGCAGCACTCTTCTTCTCAGGCAAAGTTCTCTCGCAGCAGTTTCGTCTTCTCTGGTTCAGAATGACAATAGGGAAGAAGGGAACTGAAATGACTCTATAAATAGGGGATGGATTCCCTCTTCAGAAGCCCTAGAAGCGCATGCCAGATGCTCTTTGGGGCTCCGCGCACATCATTTCAAACATTGAATGCGTCCCTAACAAAACGGCGCACGCACCCTCGAGGCGACTGGACAACTAATCATAAGATGACACGTAGAGCCATCGATACGTCTCCTACATCGGTTTACGAGCATCGTTTATAACCTGTCATTCAAAGCAACTATGGATGAAGGCCAAGCGCCGACGGTCGAAACCAAGAGGAACTCTATCCTAGAAAGGTTCCCTGTCTTATAGCTCCCGACCTCACTTTGTTGGCGAACTTCGTAAGGTCAGAAGCTAGGGGCAATTGTGTGGGAGATTCTCAAAGCTTCAGGATTACACTAATCACGGCTATAAGATGGGACTAAGCATTCTCACGTGCCGTCCACGTGCCATTCACATGGCACCCAGACTCACCTCGGCTGCCGAGACAGAGGCCTCGGCCGAAACCAGACAGACTCTGGCCGTTAGCGCCGAACTCGGCTACCAGGGGCCCACTTCGGCTGAGGAGCTTGACCTCCGCCAAAAGAGCTGAGGACCCCAGCCAAAAGGGCCAGGAAGAAAGCCGAAGCAAATAAGAGTCTCCGCTCGCGCCCTACGCCTGCCACGTCATCAGACACGTGGCGGAATAGGGGCGCGAGCCAGTGGGACAGATGCGACATCAGCCGTCCACAATCTTCACCAGATCGCTGACAGAGCGACACCCAGCGGCTGTAGCCAAATCAGGGCAAGGCCCAAGGGTGGATCCGATGGGACCTCAACCGCCAAAGGCGTCCAACATGATCTGGCCCAACATGACATGCATTAAATGCAACGTGGGCTGATCCGACTGGCATTAAATGCAATGTGGGCTGAAGTGGACCGCATTTATGACTTTGTGGGCTGATAAGGACTTCCCTATCAAATCATAGGACCCACTCCAAAATATCATCCAAAATATCCTCCGGAATTCTCTATAAATAGAGCTCCATTCCACATGCAAGGTACGCAACCCATATCTGAGAGTCGTTACTCTGCCTCTCTTCTTCATCTCCTTCCTTTGTTCTAGTTCACTTACTGACTTAGGTATCGAGAGCCTTGCGCCGCCCAGGCCAGGATCCTCGGACCGTTTGCTCTTCCCTTTCAGGCTTAGAGGCAGCAGATCATCTCCTTCATTTGGATAAGTCCTGTAAGGCACCCCCATTATTGTGAGTCATAGTTTTATGCACTTACAATATTTATGTGGGAAAATTGTTGAGATGGGGCCCTTATTTTTTCTTCCCAAAATAAAAAGACATTGCAAATGACTTTGGAGTTGAAAGGGTAAATTTGGAAAGAAGATGCATTTATTATCTCTAAGAAAGTTTAGCAAGATGTAAATGCCGTTTGAAATTCTCCTAAATGCATGGTGAAAACCCATTGGACATGCATCGACGACGTATACTGCAGCGTCGCTTTACCGAAGCCTTGCACTGTTGCACATACTTTAGATACTTACCAACGTGGCTAGCTGACTATAAGCCATCAAAACGACAATTCCATGGTTCGAAGTTATCCAACTCAAAATCAATCACATGATGGACATTCCATTTTGGCTGGATTCATATGTAAGGACGGGGTTCCCAAAAGTCTGAAAATTCTAGGGTACGGATCATCTAAATCAAACGATGACAAGGTCTGGTATGGACCATCTAAAAGCTAATGACGGGGTTTGGGCCTTCTAGTTCTTGGTATGGAATTTTTTGGGCACATAGCCAAATACCTTGTTGAGGAATACATAAATAATATATTATATATAGTATTTTATGACACATTTTGATTTGAGCTGTGTGTTTGTTCTACCAAACACAAATGAAAAAAAAAGTCATTGTGACTTTTGCTAGCTTATTGCTCAAATGCTAAGATCACAAAGCCACGACAAATGTAGGAAGGTACTATTGTGGAGCACTATAGCAGGAGCATGGTGCACTACAGCAGAGCACAATGGAATGGGATGATCCTTTGATACTTGATGATGATTGTTTAGGAGGGGGATAGTTTACCATTTTTCTATACTGTAATAGGAAAAAAAAAACTAGGGCTGTCAAAATTAACCGTGAAAACCGAACCGCTCGGCCGAACCGACCGTTTGGCCGGTTTATAGATTTTTTTTAAAACAAAACCGACCGACGATTTTTGTAAGTTTATCTTTTTTTTCAACAGTCGATTTTCTTAATTATGTAGAAACTCTTCGGTTAAAACCGAACCGACCGAACAAATTACTAATTATTATATATATTTTATATGACATAATACATATATGTATCTGTGTAAGTGTAAGACTTACATGTAAGACTTACACGTATGTAAGTCTTAGTGTCATACACAGTCAGATACACATATTTGGAGTAATTTAATGGTTTTTATATTTTGGGCTTTTGGCTATATGTCTTGGTATGTAATTGCATGTAATGGCTTTATAGTTTATAGGCTGAATTTGGTATGTAAGATCTTGGCCCAAAAAATAGTATTTGGATTTAATGATTTAGGCCCAAAATAGTATAAACTTTATTGTTGAAGCCCAACAAAATTAGGCCCAGTCCATTAACCGAAGACCGACCGAACCAAAATGTCGGTTTCTAATGTCCAGTAACCAAAATTAGACCCCGAGTCGCGATTGCATACTTACTCCCGTAAACTCCGAATTAACATAAAGTTAAAACGAAATCCACAGCGGATATCAAATACATATACCTGTCAAATGTATAAAATTTGCGGAATATATACATTGACTAAAACACTATTAATTATATGAGTTCCTTTACCCAAAGTAAAGTTCATGTATATACATTCGTATTGTAATAAAGTCAACCACTGCACACTTAAATACAATGCAGGTGACATCTAAGTTCATTTCAAACCTATGAAATAAAACCCTTACAAAACATTTACAAAATGTTTCTATTCGATTCGTACTCCGATTTCACATCCATTCGATTTAACCTCTTCTGCTGATGGCGCGGGCAGCTGGGCCTGCGATGTCATCAATAACACCATGAACACGACAGCTCAACAATGTACATATAGTTGTATAATAATACATGCTATCATACTATGAATCAGTAAACTAAGTATTTATGAACCTGTCAATTTATCGATATAAGAGTTCTATACAATTCAAAACAATGGAGTCAAGTAATATCATTTCATTGATATCTGTTATGACTTATTAATTTGTCAATCTAATAGTTCTACATAATGCAATACAAATAACACTCAATTTATTTCATTTATAATAGTTCTTCCAACGGAAGCAATAAAGTCAAGTTAGTCCAATAATATCAGTGAGTTGATATCTACTAAGACACTCTTTATAATATAGTCAAGTTGGTCCAGTAATGTCAGTGAGTGGATATCTACTAAGACACTATTTATCAACTTTTAATTATTTCCTCTTTTGGCTCATGGTGGAAGGACGTACCATTCAATTATCCAGGCCTCAAGGAACCGGGTAAATGGGAGGGATGTACCAGCATCTGGATCAGAGATCACTGGCAACATCACCGAGCTCCGAAACGCTCCTCGATTATCTACTGCAGTAGAAATTGATTATTTTATTTCACCATCATTACATTGTACGTGGTTAGTGTAATTATATACGAGCAGCACATTAATTTAGTTCATCTCTATATGAGCTTTTCATTCCATAAATCAGTACGTTATGTAAGTGTAGCTCAATAATGAGCTTAGGGAGTTACAGTCTAGTATGAGGTTGTTCATTCACTTTATTTATTCAAATCAATTCATCAGTTCTCAGTGGAGCTCAACATGGAGGTCAATGAATATAAGATATGGAAATTAATCAAACGTAAGTCAAGTATATGCAATACTATTCAATTATTCAGTATCTGAATTCAATTCATTAAATCAGTATATTATGTTAGCATAACTCCATAATGAGCTTAAGAACTCACAACTTCATATCAATCGCGGAAATCAAATTTAATCATATCCAATACTATCTAATTATATTCAGACTTCTAATCAACCATTTTCATACCTCTAAACCCATAGTTGAGTACGTATCAAGTGTAGAATAAGCTAGGGATTGATGATAACATATCAAGTGTGGAAATCTAGTCAAATTCCATCCATACTTCTAAACCAACCAGTTGAGTGAAACTTCGTTATCCAATGCACGAGTTATTTTCGATGAACATCACGTATAGATATTAATACTATGGACGCCTAGACATTAATAAAAATCAGCCTGTATGAATTAGGCTTCAAAATAGAAAGAACTATAATTTCATGATTGTGGTCTACTCTTATCAGAATTGTCGGTTCAGACGTCGGTTGATGTCAGTTCGAATTCCAGAGACCTGAACCCAATGAAAACTAATCCCAGACCCGTGGTCAGGGTGTCGGTTGACCTGTCGGTTGACCGACGTCTCTATGTCGGCTGACCGACCTGTCGTCGGTCAGAATTCCAGAGACACGAAATTCCTGCACTTGTACGTCAGTCGACCGACGTACACTCTGTCGGCTGACCGACATGAGTCGGTCCACATCGTTTCGAAAACTAGAGACACGAATTTTTACACTTATAACGTCGGTCAGCTCGTCGGTCCACACGTCGATCGACTGACATGTACCCAGAAGCTCAGTTTTGAGCTTCAGATTTTCTAAAGCTAAAATTTAGGATTTGGGTTCCTTAGCCTCAAATCACTCCAATAACATTCTAAATCATAAGCAAAGCATATAGTTGCCTCTAGTGAAGATTAATCAAGGAAAATCCCTTTGATTAGCTTGAGTTTTAAGATAAAAACTCCTTTAATCCAAGCTCCTTGGCTTCACAAATGAAAACAAAGTTGGGGAAGATGAAGAAGATGATGAAGGCTCTTCCAAAATCACTTGCAAGCTTCACCATGATACTTGATTGATAGATTATAGAAGAAAGAAGAGAAAAGAGAGAGAAGAAAGAAGAAAAGGAGGCTAGGGTTTTGGAGAATGAGTTTGAAACTCATCTCTTAACATATATAGACATTCAATTTGCAAATGAGCCCTCCACCTCACAATCCATTTTTTTTTTGGGTCAAATGAAGGGTCACTTGATCCAATAGTCGTCGAACGACTTCAAGTCTTTGACGAAAATAAACACACTCATTGAGATACGCATGTTGGTATCAATAGTTTTCGTATTTGATGAAATACGCGTAAATCCGTATTTACATAAAAGTCCATTAATTCCATAGTTGAGTTCAAAACTCTATTCAAGTCAGAATCAGAACTTTGACTAAACGAAAGAAGGCTTTGGCCGCTAACTGTGAAAAGGTCAAGGTTTTCCGCCATATCATCCTCCTCACTTCTTCTACCGTCCTCCTCAGCTGGTGCTGGCTCAGTTGGTGCTGGCTCTTTCCTCTGTGACCAATACATGAGAGCTGCAAAGACAATAATGCCCACTAAAACCACTACGCCACTCACTACCAGCCCAATGAAGAGGTTTTTGTGAGCTGAGGGTGGAGGGAGTGGGGGGTGTTGGAAAAGTTGGGTTATTCCTCATGTCTGGGGCCGGTAATTGTTTGAAAGATACAGAATCGCTTGGAGATCCTATTAGGAGAGGCATCTTCGTAACTCGTAAGGAGGGAGATGATGAGAACAAATAAAACTCAAAGGTGATGACTATGAGAGTAACTCGAGATGATGGAGAAGATGAGAACGAATCAAACTCAATTTATAGACTATGAGAATAACTCTCACGCTGATCATTAGCATGAGAATTCGGAAGAAGGAGAAGTTAATTTTGGAAGAAGGAGAAAGAGTGATGCTCAATATAAAGTAGTTATGGAATTAAGTTTACCATACGCATTCTAATGCAAGCAAACATGCCCGCCCGAAATAACTCTTGAAGAATATCTTATTAATGAATAGGCATAGAACGTGAGAGGGACACATCACCCCAACTCCTGTAGACCACTCCTTTGGGTTGAATCCTATCATTTGATTAGGATCATTTGATTTAACTTACACTAAAGATTAGAATCATCTCATCTGATTTAATTGAGTAGAAAGTGTGTTTACTAATCAAATCCAACATGAGGGTTAGAATGGCTAACTCAAAAACCTTTAATTAGCTCGGACGGACCCCAAGTCGCGATTGCATACTTACTCCCGTAAACTCCGAATTAACATAAAGTTAAAACGAAATCCACAGGGGATATCAAATACATATACCTGTCAAATGTATAAAATTTGCGGAATATATACATTGACTAAAACACTATTAATTATATGAGTTCCTTTACCCAAAGTAAAGTTCATATATATACATTCGTATTGTAATAAAGTCAACCACTGCACACTTAAATACAATGCAGGTGACATCTAAGTTCATTTCAAACCTATGAAATAAAACCCTTACAAAACATTTCCAAAATGTTTCTATTCGATTCGTACTCCGATTTCACATCCATTCGATTTAACCTCTTCTGCTGATGGCGCGGGCAGCTGGGCCTGCGATGTCATCAATAACACCGTCAACACGACAGCTCAGCAATGTACATACAGTTGTATAATAATACATGTTATCATACTATGAATCAGTAAACTAAGTATTTATGAACCTGTCAATTTATCGATATAACAGTTCTATACAATTCAAAACAATGGAGTCAAGTAATATCATTTCATTGATATCTATTATGACGTATTAATTTGTCAATCTAACAGTTCTACATAATGCAATACAAATAACACTCAATTTATTTCATTTATAATAGTTCTTCCAACGGAAGCAATAAAGTCAAGTTAGTCCAATAATATCAGTGAGTTGATATCTACTAAGACACTCTTTATAATATAGTCAAGTCGGTCCAGTATTGTCAGTGAGTTGATATCTACTAAGACACTCTTTATCAACTTTTAATTATTTCCTCTTTTGGCTCATGGTGGAAGGACGTACCATTCAATTACCCAGGCCTCAAGGAACCGGGTAAATGGGAGGGAAGTACCAGCATCTGGATCAGAGAACACTGGCAACATCACCGAGCTCCGAAACGCTCCTCGATTATCTACTGCAGTAGAAATTGATTATTTTATTTCACCATCATTACATTGTACGTGGTTAGAGTAATTATATACGAGCAGCACATTAATTTAGTTCATCTCTATATGAGCTTTTCATTCCATAAATCAGTACGTTATGTAAGTGTCGCTCAATAATGAGCTTAGGGAGTTACAGTCTACTATGAGGCTGTTCATTCACTTTATTTATTCAAATCTATTCATCAGTTCTCAGTGGAGCTCAACATGGAGCTCAATGACTATAAGATATGAAAATTAATCAAACGTAAGTCAAGTATATGCAATACTATTCAATTATTCAGTATCTGAATTCAATTCATTAAATCAGTACATTATGTTAGCATAACTCCATAATGAGCTTAAGAACTCACAACTTCATATCAATCGCGGAAATCAAATTTAATCATATCCAATACTATCTAATTCTATTCAGACTTCTAATCAACCATTTTCATACCTCTAAACCAATAGTTGAGTACGTATCAAGTGTAGAATAAGCTAGGGATTGATGATAACATATCAAGTATGGAAATCTAGTCAAATTCCATCCATACTTCTAAACCAACCAGTTGAGTGAAACTTCGTTATCCAATGCACGAGTTATTTTCGATGAACATCACGTATAGATATTAATACTATGGAGGCCTAGACATTAATAAAAATCAGCCTGTATGAATTAGGCTTCAAAATAGAAAGAACTAGAATTTCATAATTGTGGTCTACTCTTATCAGATTTGTCGGTTCAGACGTCGGTTGATGTCGGTTCGAATTCCAGAGACCTGAACCCAATGAAAACTAATCCCAGACCCGTCGGTCAGGGTGTCGGTTGACCTGTCGGTCGACCGACGTCTCTATGTCGGCTGACCGACCTCTCGTCGGTCAGAATTCCGGAGACACGAAATTCCTGCACTTGTACGTCAGTCGACCGACGTACACTCTGTCGGCTGACCGACATGAGTCGGTCCACATTGGTTCGAAAACTAGAGACACGAATTTCTACACTTATAACGTCGGTCAGCTTGTCGGTCCACACGTCGATCGACCGACATGTACCCAGAAGCTCAGCTTTGAGCTTCAGATTTTCTAAAGCTAAAATTCAGGATTTGAGTTCCTTAGCCTCAAATCACTCCAATAACATTCTAAATCATAAGCAAAGCATATACTTGCCTCTAGTGAAGATTAATCAAGGAAAATCCCTTTGATTAGCTTGAGTTTTAAGATAAAAACTCCGTTAATCCAGGCTCCTTGGCTTCACAAATGAAAACAAAGTTGGGGAAGATGAAGAAGATGATGAAGGCTCTTCCAAAATCACTTCCAAGCTTCACCACGATACTTGATTGAGAGATTATAGAAGAAAGAAGAGAAAAGAGAGAGAAGAAAGAAGAAAAGGAGGCTATGGTTTTGGAGAATGAGTTTGAAACTCATCTCTTAACATATATAGACATTCAATTTGCAAATGAGCCATCCACCTCACAATCCATTTTATTCTAGGTCAAATGAAGGGTCACTTGATCCAATAGTCGTCGAACGACTTCAAGTCTTTGACGAAAATAAACACACTCATCGAGATACGCTTGTTGGTATCCAGAGTTTTCGTATTTGATGAAATACGCGGAAATCCATATTTACATAAAAGTCCATTAATTCCATAGTTGAGTTCAAAACTCTATTCAAGTCAGACTCAGAACTTTGACTAAACGAAAGAAGGCTTTGGCCGCTAACTGTGAAAAGGTCAAGGTCTTCCTCCATATCATCCTCCTCACTTCTTCTACCGTCCTCCTCAGCTGGTGCTGGCTCAGTTGGTGCTGGCTCTTTCCTCTGTGACCAATACATGAGAGCTGCAAAGACAATAATGCCCACTAAAACCACTACGCCACTCACTACCAGCCCAATGAAGAGGTTTTTGTGAGCTGAGGGTGCAGGGAGTGGGGGGTGTTGGAAAAGTTGGGTTATTCCTCTTGTCTGGGGCCCGTAATTGTTTGAAAGATACAGAATCACTTCGAGATCCTATTAGGGGAGGCATCTACGTAACTCGTAAGGAGGGAGATGATGAGAACAAATAAAACTCAAAGGTGAAGACTATGAGAGTAACTCGAGTTGATGGAGAAGATGAGAATGAATCAAATTCAATTTATAGACTATGAGAGTAACTCTCACGGTGATCATTAGCGTGAGAATTCGGAAGAAGGAGAAGCTAATTTTGGAAGAAGGAGAAAGAGTGATGCTCAATATGAAGTAGTTATGGAATTAAGTTTACCATACGCATTCTAATGCAAGCAAACATGCCCGCCCGAAATAACTCTTGAAGAATATCTTATTAATGAATTGGCATAGAACGTGAGAGGGACACATCACCCCAACGCCTGTAGACCACCCAAGACCATACTCCTCTGGGTTGAATCCTATCATTTGATTAGGATCATTTGATTTAACTTAAACTAAAGATTAGAATCATCTCATCTGATTTAAATGAGTAGAAAGTGTGTTTACTAATCAAATACAACATGAGGGTTAGAATGGCTAACTCAAAAACCTTTAATTAGCTCGGACGAACCCGAGTCGCGATTGCATACTTACTCCCGTAAACTCCGAATTAACATAAAGTTAAAACGAAATCCACAGGGGATATCAAATACATATACCTGCCAAATGTAAAAAATTTACGGAATATATATATTGACTAAAACACTATTAATTATATGAGTTCCTTTACCCAAAGTAAAGTTCATATATATACATTCGTATTGTAATAAAGTCAGCCACTGCACACTTAAATACAATGCAGGGGACATCTAAGTCCATTTCAAACCTAAGAAATAAAACCCTTACAAAACATTTCCAAAATATTTCTATTCAATTCGTACTCCGATTTCACATCCATTCGATTTAACCTCTTCTGCTGATGGCGAGGGCAGTTGGGCCTGCGATGTCATCAATAACACCGTGAACACGACAGCTCAACAATGTACATACAGTTCTATAATAATACATGCTATCATACTATGAATCGGTAAACTAAGTATTTATGAACCTGTCAATTTATCAATATAACAGTTCTATACAATTCAAAACAATGGAGTCAAGAAATATCGTTTCATTGATATCTATTATGACTTATTAATTTGTCAATCTAACAGTTCTACATAATGCAATACAAATAACACTCAATTTATTTCATTTATAATAGTTATTCCAGCGGTAGCAATATAGTCAAGTTGGTCCAGTAATATCAGTGAGTTGATATCTACTAAGATACTCTTTATCCACTTTTAATTATTTCCTCTTTTGGCTCATGGTGGAAGGGCGTACCATTCAATTATCCAGGCCTCAAGGAACCGGGTAAATGGGAGGGATGTACCAGCGTCTGGATCAGAGATCACTCGCAACATCACCGAGCTCAGAAACGCTCCTCGATTATCTACTGCAGTAGAAATTGATTATTTTATTTCACCATCATTACATTGTACGTCGTTAGTGTAATTATATACGAGCAGCACATTTATTTAGTTCATCTCTATACGAGCTTTTCATTCCATAAATCAGTACGTTATGTAAGTGTAGCTCAATAATGAGCTTAGGGAATTACAGTCTAGTATGAGGCTGTTCATTCACTTTATTTATTCAAATCAATTCATCAGTTCTCAGTGGAGCTCAACATGGAGCTCAATGACTATAAGATATAGAAATTAATCAAACGTAAGTCAAGTATATGCAATACTATTCAAATATTCAGTATCTGAATTCAATTCATTAAATCAGTACATTACGTTAGCATAACTCCATAATGAGCTTAAGAACTCACAACTTCATATCAATCGCGGAAATCAAATTTAATCATATCCAATACTATCTAATTCTATTCAGACTTCTAATCAACCGTTTTCATACCTCTAAACCAATAGTTGAGTATGTATCAAGTGTAGAATAAGCTAGGGATTGATGATAACATATCAAGTGTGGAAATCTAGTCAAATTCCATCCATACTTCTAAACCAACCAGTTGAGTGAAATTTCGTTATCCAATGCACGAGTTATTTTCGATGAACATCACGTATAGATATTAATATGCATTCCGATAACTTAGTTTACATCTATGGAGGCCTAGACATTAATAAAAATCAGCCTGTATGAATTAGGCTTCAAAATAGAAAGAACTAGGATTTCATAATTGTGGTCTACTCTTATCAGAATTGTCGGTTCAGACGTCGGTTGATGTCGGTTCGAATTCCAGAGACCTGAACCCAATGAAAACTAATCCCAGACCCGTCGGTCAGGGTGTCGGTTGACCTGTCGGTACAGGTCAACCGACGTCTCTATGTCGGCTGACCGACTCTCGTCGATCAGAATTCCAGAGACACGAAATTCCTGCTCTTGTACGTCAGTCGACCGACGTACACTCTGTCGGCTGACCGACATGAGTCGGTCCACATCGGTTCGAAAATTAGAGACACGAATTTCTACACTTATAACGTCGGTCAGCTCGTCGGTCCACATGTCGATCGACCGACATGTACCCAGAAGCTCAGTTTTGAGTTTCAGATTTTCTAAAGCTAAAATTCAGGATTTGAGTTCCTTAGCCTCAAATCACTCCAATAACATTCTAAATCATAAGCAAAGCATATAGTTGCCTCTAGTGAAGATTAATCAAGGAAAATCCCTTTGATTAGCTTGAGTTTTAAGATAAAAACTCCTTTAATCCAAGCTCCTTGGCTTCACAAATGAAAACAAAGTTAAGGAAGATGAAGAAGATGATGAAGGCTCTTCCAAAATCACTTGCAAGCTTCACCACGATACTTGATTGAGAGATTATAGAAGAAAGAAGAGAAAAGAGAGAGAAGAAAGAAGAAAAGGAGGCTAGGGTTTTGGATAATGAGTTTGAAACTCATCTCTTAACATATATAGACATTCAATTTGCAAATGAGCCCTCCACCTCACAATCCATTTTATTTTGGGTCAAATGAAGGGTCACTTGATCCAATAGTCGTCGAACGACTTCAAGTCTTTGACGAAAATAAACACACTCATCGAGATACGCATGTTGGTATCGAGAGTTTTCGTATTTGATGAAATACGAGGAAATCCGTATTTACATAAAAGTCCATTAATTCCATAGTTGAGTTCAAAACTCTATTCAAGTCAGAATCAGAACTTTGACTAAACGAAAGAAGGCTTTGGCCGCTAACTGTGAAAAGGTCAAGGTTTTCCTCCATATCATCCTCCTCACTTCTTCTACCGTCCTCCTCAGCTGGTGCTGGCTCAGTTGGTGCTGGCTCTTTCCTCTGTGACCAATACATGAGAGCTGCAAAGACAATAATGCCCACTAAAACCACTACGCCACTCACTACCAGCCCAATGAAGAGGTTTTTGTGAGCTGACGGTGGAGGGAGTGGGGGGTGTTGGAAAAGTTGGGTTATTCCTCATGTCTGGGGCCGGTAATTGCTGGAAAGATACAGAATCGCTTGGAGATCCTATTAGGGGAGGCATCTTCGTAACTCGTAAGGAGGGAGATGATGAGAACAAATAAAACTCAAAGGTGAAGACTATGAGAGTAACTCGAGATGATGGAGAAGATGAGAACGAATCAAACTCAATTTGTAGACTATGAGAGTAACTCTCACGCTGATCATTAGCGTGAGAATTCGGAAAAAGGAGAAGGTCATTTTGGAAGAAGGAGAAAGAGTGATGCTCAATATAAAGTAGTTATGGAATTAAGTTTACCATACGCATTCTAATGCAAGCAAACATGCCCGCCCGAAATAACTCTTGAAGAATATCTTATTAATGAATAGGGCATAGAACGTGAGAGGGACACATCACCCCAACGCCTGTAGACCACCCAAGACCATACTCCTCTGGGTTGAATCCTATCATTTGATTAGAATCATTTGATTTAACTTAAACTAAAGATTAGAATCATCTCATCTGATTTGATTGAGTAGAAAGTGTGTTTACTAATCAAATCCAACATGAGGGTTAGAATGGCTAACTCAAAAACCTTTAGTTAGCTCGGACGGACCCCGAGTCGCGATTGCATACTTACTCCCGTAAACTCCGAATTAACATAAAGTTAAAACGAAATCCACAGGGGATATCAAATACATATACCTGTCAAATGTATAAAATTTGCGGAATATATACATTGACTAAAACACTATTAATTATATGAGTTCCTTTACCCAAAGTAAAGTTCATATATATACATTCGTATTGTAATAAAGTCAACCACTGCACATTTAAATACAATGCAAGGGACATCTAAGTTCATTTCAAACCTATGAAATAAAACCCTTACAAAACATTTCCAAAATGTTTCTATTCGATTCGTACTTCGATTTCACATCCAACCATTATTATTTGAGTTGGAGCGAGGACTCCAACCAAAATCCTAACCCAAAAGATGGTCCCACGACAGATGCTAGTTTGAAAACAAAGTCCTCATTCCTACGAGTACTCCTCTTGTCTTCCATTTATGTTCTTTATTCATAGATTAGTGATACATGTAGATAATAATAGCAATGCAGACAACACACGACTTCTATTTAAGTGATAATTAGCGAACTGGCTTCAAGGACACACATGTGCATGCAGTTATCATGCGGTTCTTCTGACCCAACCACTCTTCTGTTTTTTTAGAAAAAAAAAAATCATACTCTTCTTCCTTTGGGGCACGTTTGTCTAATAGAGAGGAATTATTCACTCTTTAGAAGATTCCTTTGTTGAGTAAGAATCAAGACATCCTCAAAGAGGAATTTATGAAGAGAGTTTCAGGTCCGGCAGAAGGGAGGAATCCTATAATCTACATTTTGAACCCACAAGAATAAAAAAAAAAAAAAAAAAGTAGGGACTGCTTTTGTAATCCCCTTTTTTGCATTGTAGCATATATACAGTATGTAGTTTTTTGCCTTTTTCTAATGATTCGCCTTTTTCTAATGATTCTTTCTCTTTAAAGCTGAATGTTGGTTGTAAAAAAAACTCAATTATGGCCTTAGAAAAAGCCACGTCAGCTTCTTGGGGCCCATTTGTGGATGTATCCTTTCAAAAACACATAAAATGTGCATTTTCAATAAAACACTAGGATCGGAGCTCTAGGGTTTGTGTCGGGTATGGATCCAAACTCAGACTCCTCAATTCTAAACGAACTTCAGCTTGGAAATGGTTGATGAATCAGGCTTGAATTATGCCTATTGAAAATGTGCAAAAGTGATAATAGTCACCACATAAATAAATCTATATTTTGGTAGGGCCATCAATTTAGTGGTTAGATTAAAAACTGTTTAGGTATATATTTGACTTTTTTTTAAGGAGGGCTTTCTTCTCACTTTGTGTGGGCTTTCTTCCTATGTGTGGGTACTCCTTTTCCATTTGAATGGGCCGTCCTCCCATGTGTGTGCAGACTCTCAATTGGGTCCCAGCTCCCCTAGCTGAGTTATATAAAAAAAAAAGAGAGAGAGAGATTCATGACTCTTTATATCATGGCCCATTAGCGATCTTATGATCTGGATAGGCATGATCCTTACTTTTACTTTTGCAATAATCTTTTTTTCTTTTCCTCCCAAATTCATAACTCATTTCTTATATATCTAACATTCTTTTTACCAGCCTACATGAAAATAGACAATGCATATGGAAACAATGAATATACAGCCAACAATGACCAAATGAGTTCAATAGGTAATTTACAAAAGAAAATCAGCCAAATCCTTTGATCTCAAATTCTAGATTCAATCGTTTAGCCAGTAATGAATGAAGTCATACCTGTCTAGAATACTTGTACTTATGAGATCTAAAATCTGATCAAGATAAACATCTACTATATTTGCCACTATTAATTAAAGTTTCGATTCATTTAGAATGTAGAGCAATTAGGGATGACTATTGGTGCCCAAATACCTGAAGCACATTAATTAATGGATTTTGTGGATATTATGTGATGGGTCAGGCCCAACCCGGATTGTGGTAAAGAGTCAGGTCCAGACAACCCGGTCCGTCCAAGGTCATGGGTCAGGCCAGTTTAGCTCAGCGGATATTCGAAACTCGTTGAAGGAAGCCTCGTCACGTCAAGGCCTCCGAGTCATCACAACGAAGTCCTCCCCTCACCCGCTCTTACCAAATCTCGCGAAGAAAACTCTCACCTGCCCTCCACCTTGCTCGTTCCTCGAGGACACGTCTGAGGCTCCAAGCCCTCCGCCTTACTCGTTCCTCGAGGACACGTCTGAGGCTCGAGGCTCTAGAGAGACGTTGTTGCGCTCCAAGCCCTCCGCCTTGCTCGTTCCTCGAGGACACGTCTGAGGCTCCAGGCTCCAGAGAGACGTTACTTTATTTTTGAATCCCATCTGTTGGGGAAGTGTTATAAATTCAGGGTCTCCTCATCACTTGAGGGGCAATGATTAAAATCTTACTCACCTCTCTCTTGCTTGTAATCCACCTTATCAATCAAAGATCACCATATTCAAAGTGGACGTAGGTCATACAGACCGAACCACTATAAGTTCCCTCTCTCTCTCATTTATTTACTACATTCTCACCTAGCATTTATTACTTGACCGGTGGTGTCCGAAACCTATTTTTGGCATCATCAGTTTGGCGCCGTCTGTGGGAACCGAACAAAAGTTCTCATCCTATTTTAAAAATCATGGTGATCAGCACAAGATCCGTAAGACGAGAAGACAATCCCGTCCAAGCTACAGGTCCGGGTCCTTCCAGGCGCCCGGACTCCCCTACCCAGGGAAATAATGGTCCTCCACCGGGTAACCCCTCTCTGAATACTCTCCCCCCTGCACCGACTTCGCAGCAGATGCTGGAAACCATGCAACAGCTGTTGGCCCAAAACCAACAAATCTTGCAACTCATGCTGGCGGGACAAGGAGGAGCACTCCAGGGTGGAGCACCTCACCCGGGCGCCCATCCCCAGGGCGCCCATCTCCCAGGCGCCCAGGACGGAGCACCCCTCCCGGGCGCCCATCTCCCAGGCGCCCAGGATGGAGCACCCCTCCCGGGCGCCCATCTCCCAGGCGCCCAGGATGGAGCACCTCTCCCGGGCGCCCGTCTCCCAGGCGCCCAGGATGGAGCACCTCTCCCGGGCGCCCGTCTCCCAGGAGCCCAAGACAGAGCAGCACCACACCAAGGCGCCCATACTCTCGGCGCCCAGAGAAGAGCACCTCACTTGGGCGCCCCCCATCATGGCGCCCAAGGTCGAGGTCCACATCATGGCCTCCATGGCCGAGGAGCACATCAGAGCTTCCGTGACCACGAAGTTCCTCCACCCCCTGGTAGAGCCCATGGAGGGTTACCACCTCGACCCTTCCCTCAGGACGAGGAGGACTCTCACTTCCAAGAAGGGGGAAGTGAGAATCACTTCCTGGAAGATGAAAGTTATTTCCCCGGTCCATCCAGGGAGCTTCACAGTCACTGGGAGGAAAAAATCAAAGAGATGCAGAATCAACTGGGCGATGTCTTCAATGCAATGAAGGCCCAGGCACCGGAGACTGTGGATTATCTAGTCGGGCGGACGGAAACACCGTTCAAACCCCATATAGTACATTACCCACTTCCAAGGAAGTTCAAGATGCCGTCCATGGAGACCTTCGATGGGAGGAAGGATCCATTAGACCATCTTGAAACTTACAAAACCAAGATGCAGCTCCATAACATCCCTGACGAGATAATGTGCAGAGCCTTTCCAACTACTTTGAAAGGTTCTGCCCGCCTGTGGTTCGCAAATCTCCCCTCAGCATCCATCGCCACCTTCGGAGAGTTGAGCAAGTCTTTCGTCTCGCACTTCATAGGTGGGCGCCGCCACCAGAAGCCCGCAACACACCTGCTTAGTATAAAGCAGGAGGAGAATGAAAGCCTAAGGAGTTACCTCACTCGCTTTAACGAGGAGGTACTCCAAATCGAGGAGCCCGACGACAAGGTCTCCATGACGGCTTTCCTTGGAGGCCTCCGTTCCTCGAGCTTTCTCTTTTCCGTAATGAAGCGCCCGCCAAAGAGCTTCTCGGAACTATTGGCCAAAGCCCAAAAGTACATGAATGCGGAAGACATCACCAGGGCAAGGCGCGGAGAATCCTCCAGAGCGAGCAATAAGGGAAAAGAGAGGAGCAGAGACGAGAAGAAGGAAGCTAGCAACAAGCGGAGCAAGACAGAGAGAGTACCTGTCAGAGACCGGCTTGGTCCCGCTCCGCAAAGGGACAGGCTGGCGTTCACGCCTCTCACGGCCACGGTGGAGCAGATCTTGTTCCAAATACAAGATGACCCAGCCATAAAATGGCCAGGAAAGATGAAGTCTCCTCCGAATCGGAGGAATCCGAACAAATACTGTCGCTTCCATCGCGACCATGGCCATGACACTGACGACTGCTACGAGCTCAAACGCCAGATTGAGGATCTCATCCAGCACGGCCACCTACGTCAGTATGTTGCCGGCAGGGGACAAGCACCTCCACCACCTCCACCTCACAATCAGGAAAATCAGCAACCGATCGGAGAAATCCGAACAATTTCTGGAGGGCTGACAGAGTCGTTCTCGGCCATGAAGGCCCATGCCAGAAAGGCAAGGCATCCTGAGGAGGCACGCCCGTCCAAGGCGCCAAGGCATGGAAATAATGAAGTTATATCCTTCTCTGACAAGGATTTGGAGGGGATCCAGCACCCTCACGACGACCCTCTAGTGCTCACAATGACGGTCGCCAATTTTCAAGTGCATAGGATCCTGGTAGATAGTGGCAGCTCTGCAGACATTCTGTTTGTAGACACTTATGACAAGCTGAGGCTGGGACGGGAGAGGTTGCAGCCCGTCAAGTTTCCTCTCATCGGCTTTTCGGGAGAGAAGGTGTATCCCCTTGGGGCAATCACACTGCCAGTCACAGCCGGGACTGCGCCTCGAACTTCCACAACAATGGTCAATTTCCTGGTGATTGACTGCGCATCGGCTTACAATATCATCCTGGGGCGTCCAACTCTTAATGCCTTAAGAGCGGTCCTCTCTACGTTTCATCTCATCCTCCGGTTTCCAACTCCTAATGGGATCGGAGAGGTAAGAGGGAATCAAGTAGCTGCAAGGGAATGCTACGTCTCCTCTATGAAGGCCAAGAAAACGCAGGAGGCGTTACAGGTCAAAATCTCGGACCCAAGAGATGAAACCACGGCAGAGAGAGGAGAACCAGTCGAGGAGCTCACCTCAGTGGTCCTAGATGAAGACTTCCCAGCCAAGAGAGTACAAATTGGCTCTTCTCTCCCTGAGGATCGGGCCAGCCAGTTGACAGACTTCTTGAGAAGTAATATGGATGTTTTCGCATGGTCGCATGCGGATCTTGAAGGGATTGATCCCGACGTCGCAACCCACCGCCTCAATGTCGATCCTGGCTACAAGCCTGTCCGACAAAAGCTTAGAGGGGCCTCCACAGAAAGGGCCCAAGCAATGGACAATGAAGTCGGAAAGTTGCTGGAGAACGGGGCTGTCAGGGAAGTAGCCTACCCTGAATGGCTCTCAAATGTTGTGATGGTGAAGAAGTCCAGCGGAAAATGGCGCCTGTGCGTTGACTTCTCGGAGGTTAACAAAGCGTGCCCAAAGGACAGCTACCCCCTACCAAGGATTGACCTCCTCATCGACGCCACAGCAGGTCATGAACTACTCTCGTTTTTGGATGCATACTCTGGATACAACCAGATTAGCATGCACCCCCCGGATCAGGAGAAGACATCATTCATCACCCCGAAAGGAACCTACTGTTATAGGGTCATGCCTTTCGGACTGAAGAATGCGGGCGCCACCTATCAACGTCTAGTGAACAAGATGTTCCACTCTCAAATCGGGCGGACCATGGAGGTTTACGTAGACGACATGCTGGTGAAGAGCCTCGCCGCAGCCGACCATATCGCCCATCTGCAAGAGACCTTTGACACTCTCAGGCTTTTTCGCATGAAATTGAATCCTGAGAAGTGTGCCTTTGGTGTAGGATCCGGAAAGTTCTTAGGTTTTATGGTCGACCAGAGGGGGATCGAGGCGAACCCAGATAAAATCAAGGCCATAATAGATATGAAGTCACCCTCTTCCACAAAGGAGTTGCAGCGCCTCAATGGAAGGATTGCGGCACTTAGCAGATTTGTCTCCAAATCTGCAGACAAGTGCTTACCCTTCTTCAAGATCCTCCGTAAAACATTCCAATGGGGGCCCGAGGCTGAAGAAGCATTCCAGAAGCTCAAAGTTTACCTGACCGCTCCCCCTCTCCTCTCGCATGCTACACCAGGCGAAGTGCTGTACCTGTATCTTTCGGCTTCACCCTCAGCCGTGAGCTCTGTTCTCATAAAGAATCAGGACGGAGCGCAAAAGCCTATCTACTATGTGAGCAGAGCCTACCGAGGGGCAGAGTCCAAATACCCAGAGCTCGAAAAACTGGCCCTCGCCCTGATCTCCACTGCAAGGCGTTTACGACACTATTTTCAGGGCCACACCGTGGTGGTAGTAACAGATCAACCTTTGAAAAGAGTTTTGGGGAAACCTGATGTAGCTGGAAGACTTGTGAAGTGGGCGGTAGAGCTGGGGGAGTTTGATGTTAAGTATCAACCAAGGTCTGCCATCAAAGCACAGGCTCTAGCTGACTTCGTAGCCGAACTCACTTATGATGAAAACCAAGTGGATGGAACAGCGGTGCTCACCTCCTTGCTAGCACCACAGGACCCTCAAACCCTGGGCGCCCAGCTTCCCTCGGGCGCCCAGCCTCTTCTCCAATCCCCGGGCGCCTCACTCCTTCCTCAAACCCTGGGCGCCCAGCTTCCCTCGGGCGCCCAGCCTCCTCTCCAACCCTCGGGCGCCCAGCCTCTTCTCCAATCCCCGGGCGCCTCACTCCTTCCTCAAACCCTAGGCGCCCAGCTTCCCTCGGGCGCCCAGCCTCCTCTCCAATCCTCGGGCGCCCAGCCTCTTCTCCAATCCCCGGGCGCCTCACTCCCTCCTCAAACCCTGGGCGCCCAGCTTCCCTCGGGCGCCCAGCCTCTTCTCCAATCCTCGGGCGCCCAGCCTCTTCTCCAAAGCGCCCAGGTACCTCCCCAGAGGTCGATTGCCCCGCCTTTACCGGTCTGGAAATTGTATGTTGATGGTTCGGCAACCACAGACGGAGGCGGAGCTGGCTTCATCCTGATCAGCCCAGATGGTACACCCATCAAGTATGCAGTGAAGCTCCACTTCATTGCATCAAATAATGAGGCCGAGTATGAGGCACTCTTATCAGGACTGAGGTTGGCGATCGAAATGGACGCCAAATCAGTTCTTGCTCACAGTGATTCACAATTGGTGGTGAATCAAATAAATGGCGAATTCGAGGCAAAGGAGGAAAGGATGCAAGACTACCTCAATATGGTCAAAGGATTGGTCAAAAGTTTTCAATGCTTTCAGATCTGCCATATTCCTCGAGGACAAAATGTTGCAGCAGACGCACTGGCTAGGCTCGCCTCGTCATTGGAGGCCTCATCCACAGAACCTACACTCATCGGGCATCAGTTGGAGAGGAGCAAGTTAGATGTAGTGGTTGGAAACATCAACTGTGCATCAGAGGGCAGCGAGCCAAATCGGATGACACCAATAAAGGCTTTCCTCCAAGAGGGCACCGAACCAGAGGACCACCTTGAAGCAAAGAGACTCAGAATGAGGGCTTCCAGATACACCCTTCTGCAAAATATCCTTTACAAGAAGGGTTATTGCCTACCACTGCTGCGTTGCCTCTCCCCTGAGGATGCTGATTACGCTCTTCGTGAAATCCACGAAGGAATATGTGGAAACCATTCTGGAGGACGCTCCCTCGCCCACAAAGCACTAAGGCAGGGATTCTTCTGGCCAACCATGGCGAAGGACGCCAAAGAATTTGCTCAAAAGTGCGACAAGTGCCAGCGCTTCGCCACTGTAACCAGGCAGCCACCAGAAGAGTTGACTTCCATTTTTAGCCCGTGGCCTTTCTCCAAATGGGGTATAGATATTCTGGGCCCCCTTCCTTTGAGCAAAGGCCAATGCAAGTTTGTAGTCATTGCCATTGACTACTTCATAAAATGGGCGGAGGCGGAACCCTTGGCCAAGATCACAGACTTCAATGTAAAAAACTTTGTTTGGAAAAACATAGTCTGTCGCTTTGGGATACCTAGCGCCATCGTCAGTGATAATGGCAAGCAGTTTGACAACAAACTCTTCAACACTTTCTGCACCGACCTCCAGATTAAGCAGCCCCACTCCAGTCCAGCGCACCCCCAAGCAAATGGGCAAGCAGAAGTCATGGTCCGAACAGTTCTTCGCAACCTAAAAACCAGGCTCGAAAAGGCGAAGGGTCTTTGGGTTGACGAGCTACCAGGGGTATTATGGGCATACAGAACTACGCCGAGGACCCCTACTGGCGAGACTCCTTTCTCGCTAGCTTTTGGGACCGAGGCAGTCATCCCTGTCGAAATTGGCATACACTCCCTCAGGGTCCATCTCCAAGACCAAATTAACAACGAGGAAGGACTCCGCATCAACCTCGACTTGGTAGAGGAGGCAAGGGAGATGGCCACGGTCCGCAATGCAGAATACAAGCGGCACATGGCAAAACACTACAACTCGAGGGTGAAGCCTCGTTCTTTTCAGCCAGGAGATCTAGTCCTGAAAAAGGTGATCCTCGCCACTAAAGACTCTCGCGAAGGAAAGCTAGGGCCAAATTGGGAAGGACCATATCTCGTGACAGAAGTAGTAAGGCCGGGCACATACAGAATCCAAAATTCTGATGGTAAGGCCCTGCTCCATCCGTGGAATGCGGAACATCTGAAGAGGTATTACCAGTGACAAATGGGCCAATGTACAAAAAGCATGAAAATTGTTTATTTCCCATTTCATTGTTCAAAGTAGACTATAAATGAAATAAACATGTTATTACAGAAATGTGCTCCTTTCAATAGGCTATAAATTGCCAAACAAAAATACATATGAGCCTAGTCACTCTCATTATCCCCCTCATCCTCGCCATCATCCTCATAATCACCTGAGCTCCCGCTGCTGCCATCAGGCTCGTCGGCAGGCGCCTCATCAGGCGCCTCACTCGCCTTAAAGCGCGAGAAGTCGATATCGGGAAATGCTGCGGTAATCTTTCTCCGGAGTTCGTCATAACCAGCAATAAATCCATCGGCGAGGCTGTTCTCAGCATCAGCCAGGCCGTCCTCCAAGTCATTTTCAGCCTGGATAGCTCTCTCCTCTGCCGCCCTCAGCTCTACCTTCAAAGCAACCTCTCTGAGCTCTGCCCCCTTTCGGGCCTCCATGAGCTCAGCCTCTCTGAGTGAAGTCCTCTCGCGGTCCTTCACAAACTCAGCCTCCCTGAGGGAAGCCCTCTCGCGGGCCTTCATAACCTCAGCCTCACTGAGCGAAGCCCTCTCGCGGGCTTTCACAACCTCAGCCTCACTGAGCGAAGCCCTCTCACGGGCCTTCCGTAGCTCGGTCTCACTGAGCAAAGCACCCTCGCGCGTCGCCACTAGCTCAGCCTCAGCCTTGGTCGCCCTCATGTGAGCCGTTGAGAGCTCAATCTCAAGCCTGTTTGCTCTCTCCCGAGCTGCTAGAAGATCAGCATCATAAGTCTTCCTGGCGGCTTCTAGTTCAGCAATTTTTCCTTGACTTGCAGAGAGATCCCTATGAATACCTGCATTCTCCTGTCTCAGCTTACCGAACAACTCAGCCTTCGAAAATAGACATATGGATGATGCAGACATCTGGAGCAAGAAGAAATCAAGAGAAATGAGAATGCATATACAGAAGGAAAACCTGAAGAAAATTCAGACAACCTTTTACCTGAGATAAACCTTCTAGATAAGCGTTTATCATCCCCTCTGTGCTAAGGGCGCTGACCCGAGTAATCACGTCACGAGCTGGGAATCTCCAAAACTTCTCTCGAGGAGTCAGCGGCTTGGAACCAGACGGAGGGGCAGGAGGTACAGATGTGGCGGAAGAAACCAGAGGAGTTTTAGGTTGATGAGGCACAGCCGCGGGGGCCACTACATGGGTAGTGACAGGAGAACTCGTCTGCGGCTCCACTAGATGAGTGGTTACAGGAAGATCACCAACCGTCACACGAGGAGAATCCCTTCTCGGGGCAATACCTATCCTCGATATCTTGGCAAGATGGGTGTTAGCACTTGCACGACGATCTTCAATTGCTTCCTTGGCCTCGACCAACTCCCTATTGACCACCACTGCGGAAGCAAAATGAATGGTTAGAAACAGAATATCAGGAAAAGGTACGCCTAAGCCACTGAAAGCTCCTTACTTTTTCTCTTAGTTGATGCCCGGGAAGGCTCACCCGTCCTACGAGGAGAAGGGTCAACAGAGGGCCCACGATTGCTGTCACTCTCTTTAGAAAAGAGAATACCCAAATCTCTATCCGGATGATCTCTTACAGCCTGCAGTTTCCGTTTTATATCCGCGGAGAGCACAGGTGACTCTATATAAAAAAGAGAATGAACAAATAAAATGATGAGCATATGTATGCAAATGAATAATGAGGAGATGATAATGAGTGGCGTACCAGGTCTTTTGGCGTCGATCCACTGTTTGGGCACCAGAGCCCTGTCTGCCTCTGAGGCCCACTCGCCACCAACAAAGAAGAAACGAAATTTCCAGCTGTGACAGTTAGAGCGCAATCCCGTGAGCAGTCTGCCGCCCTTGGGGGTGAAATAATACCATCCCCTGTTAGGAGCCGGAGATTCGAATAAACTATAGGCAGCATGGAGCTCCATGGGAGATGCCTCCTCGTTATGTGTTCTCCTCCAAAGCTCGAGAAAACCCAGCATGATTCTCCATCCATTGGGTACTAATCTCCCCGGAGTCAGGGAGAAGTAATGAAGAATTCGACAGACGGAGGGGGGCATAGGGAATCTCAGCCCAGCTTCAAGCATATCCTCGTAAATAACAATGTCACCCGATGCGTCATCACAAGCTGGCTCATCAATTTCGGCCCGGCGACAAATCACGGTGGAAGGAATATGATAAAAGGTGATGATCCCGGAAATATCATCATTGCTGATTGTGCTGCAAATGGTACTCACCTTGGGTCTGTCATCATCGCTTACCATTTTTCCTTTAGAGCGCGGACGCAACTTGCCCAACGTGTCTGAAGAAGGACTGCCCTCGGCATGACCTCCCCCTACTATTGTTTCTTCCCTGGCCGAGATGCCGAAGGACTGGGCGCCACCTGAGGCGCCAGCTGCTGCGAAACCGCCTGAGCCTCGAATACCTGCAAAACCACATGCGCGGCGCCCGGCGCCCCGGCTCCCACTGCCGCGCCGCCCGGCCTCCCGGCGCCCGCTGCCGCGCCGCCCGGCCTCCCGGCGCCCGCTGCCGCGCCGCTCGGCGCCCCTGCGCCCGCTGCCGCGCCGCCCGGCGCCCCGGCGCCCGCTGCCGCGCCGCCCGCGACATCCGCGACGCCCGCTGCCGCCCGCGACGCCCGTGCCGCCCGTGCCGCCCGCGACGCCCGCGGGGCCCAGCGACAGTTCTCCCTCGCCTGCGACGCCCGCGGGCTGGGCGCCCCCTGCGGCGCCCAGCGCCGCCGTGCCGCCCGCGACGCCCGCGACGCCCGGCGCCAGTTCTCCCTCGATTGCGACACCCGCGGGCTGGGCGCCCCCTGCGGCGCCCAGCGCCGCCGCGACGCCCGGCGCCTGTTCTCCCTTGCCTGCGACGCCCGCGGGCTGGGCGCCGCCGTGCCGCCCTCGCTACCCAGCAGCGCCTGGCGGGCGCTCGCCGTCGCATCGCTCGCGCCGTCGCCTCTTTTGCTGCCTGTCTCCATCTGTTTCTCTCCCAATGGTTTTTTTCTGCAGAGGCTAGTTTCTTTCTTTTGAAGAAATACTACTCTAGGGTTTATTTTATAGCTTGAGTTTTCAAAGAAGAGTAGCCCAAGCCGGGAGGACTCTCCGAGATACATATCTAAAGGAACTAACAGATTTCAGGAAGAAGAGAGTTGGATGCACAGAAAGCCCCACTTTCAAATAATTATCGAACGCGGGACTTTGAGGGGCAAATGATGGGTCAGGCCCAACCCGGATTGTGGTAAAGAGTCAGGTCCAGACAACCCGGTCCGTCCAAGGTCATGGGTCAGGCCAGTTTAGCTCAGCGGATATTCGAAACTCGTTGAAGGAAGCCTCGTCACGTCAAGGCCTCCGAGTCATCACAACGAAGTCCTCCCCTCACCCGCTCTTACCAAATCTCGCGAAGAAAACTCTCACCTGCCCTCCACCTTGCTCGTTCCTCGAGGACACGTCTGAGGCTCCAAGCCCTCCGCCTTACTCGTTCCTCGAGGACACGTCTGAGGCTCGAGGCTCTAGAGAGACGTTGTTGCGCTCCAAGCCCTCCGCCTTGCTCGTTCCTCGAGGACACGTCTGAGGCTCCAGGCTCCAGAGAGACGTTACTTTATTTTTGAATCCCATCTGTTGGGCAAGTGTTATAAATTCAGGGTCCCCTCATCACTTGAGGGGCAATGATTAAAATCTTACTCACCTCTCTCTTGCTTGTAATCCACCTTATCAATCAAAGATCACCATATTCAAAGTGGACGTAGGTCATACAGACCGAACCACTATAAGTTCCCTCTCTCTCTCTCATTTATTTACTACATTCTCACCTAGCATTTATTACTTGACCGGTGGTGTCCGAAACCTATTTTTGGCATCATCATTATGGTTCCATTACTCGGACTCATTTTTAATTTGGCTTAGCTTGGTTTCAGATCCACTTTACTGCATAGGTACAAACACAATTTAATTGGGCCATGTCATGAGGATGCAAATACCTGATGCCGTACGTAGCCAATTAGCCATATATGTTGTATTATTATGTATGTATATTAAACATATGGGTATATTATAATAGGGTATGGGCTCTTCTAAAAGACATCCATGAGAGACAACCATGAGAGCCAAATTGACTGAATATAGTTTGAGTTGGGAGGATCACAAATTGATAGCAGATATTTCTCACATATCATATATTGAAAGGCCATGTAAGGACTTCTTTTTAATTAAATTATGTTATTGTATGAATTACACAAATGGGTTTATGATTCACTCTATCTATATATATTTTTATTAATTCTAATTTGTTATTCAATTTGCATGTGACTTATCCCATGCATTGGCCATTACCATGAATATTACATATTTCCAAGAAACTTTAGGGGCTTATTTACTTAAAAAAAAAAAAAAAAAAAAACAACTCTTTAAGATTGTTGTATCATAAGTTTTTTAAAATGATTAAATATAGAAACAAAACTTTACAATTAGGGGTATTCATGGCCGCGGGCTGCGCTAGGCCGGGCTGATGAATATCCAGGCTCGGCCCTACTTCTAAAAACTTGGCCCAGGCCCAGGCCCGGCCCAAGCAATAAATGGCTGGCCTGAGCCTAGCCCGCTTGAAGCACAACGAGCCTGAGCCCAAAAATTAGGCCACTTGTAAATGCCAAAAAAACTTATCTCAATTGGTTTGGTTAGTTGTGCCTCAAGGAGATGTCATGCGCTGTGTTCAAATCCTACCTCCCACTCTTTTATTACAATTACTTGTATGGTCGGGCTAGGCCAAGTTTAGGCTCTCTACAATCAATCCAGGCCTAGTCCATTTATTAAATGGGCCCAAATAAATAATATAAAGAAGTTATAAAGTTACAGTATCATCTTATGACACCATCTACGATGGTCTGAATAATGACGTACTAAGGTTCAGATCCAGTTTGAGAAGATTGTCTCAAGGAAATACTGAGGTTTCAGTATTTCGAGTGCCAAGAGTCCCTCTTATATTCGATTAAAAATCTTGAGTACTAAATGGCATATGTTTTGTTCTGACCCAAAAAGTTCTCAAGTTTCAATTCTCAGGTTTCAAATCGTGGGTACTATCCATGTGAAGAGATCTTAAGATGAATGAGCTCAGGCAAACAAACAAGAATCTAATCATACAACCACAGATTAAGCATTATAAAAAAAAAAAAAAAAGTACCTTTGAATATAATAGAGTTGCCTGTTTAAACTACATTAACCAAAAATCGGTCCAGAAGTCTTAAACAGGTTAACACGTTTGAAACATGAAAAATAGCAGAAAATGGTTTTCCTTTCCACGCAATCATGAAGGATGCGAAACCGTTGGATGTTACTCATTTGCTCTGGAAACGGTGATTTTGACAAACATAGTAATGTGTTTCACATGTGTAACATTTCCACATATAATGTTTACAAATGCAAAACCCATTTTCCTATCACATGTGTAGAAGGCAACTACCTCTATGTTGCCTCAGTCACTTACTTGAAAGCATGCCAATTATGAGCTCTACACGGGAGGATAGTTCTCATGGTGGGCAAAAAAATTCAAATCAAAACAACCATTAAATCGAGAGAAGTATAATGATTTCTTAAATCATTTTCTTCGTGAAATTTAATTTAACAGTGAATATAATTCAGATTAATATCAAGTTAGGTGAATGCTAATTCATTAAAGGCTAGAGAGTGTGTTAAATTGATGACAAGTCAGAGCTCTCCACTCTCCACTCTGCTCCCCCACACGCGTGGATAGCAAGTGCCAAGTGCCAACCGACTAATTACTCACTTCCCGGGACTTCCTGTGAGAGTCCCATGCCATGCGTCAAAACCGCTTTGGTAAAAAAGAAGAAGAAACAGAAGCTTTACATTTCTGCCCTCTCACTCTCCCAAGTCCAACCATCTTGCAAATTGCAATGGAGGAAACTTCAATTGCATCACCAATACTCTGTGCTCTCGACGACCACCACCACCACCATCGTCATCAATCTTCACCACAATCGTCCATCAAAGGAGGATGGAGCTCCTCCATTTACATCATCGGTACCAAAAATACACTTTCTACATCCTCTTCTCAATTCCAGTTCCAGTTAACCCGAAGGGGTAGCTCAGTTAGCCTATGACCAGGGTTTGCACCCGGAGGTTATAGGATCAAAATTGCACTACCATACTGGAGGTAGAGGGGAGTTTATCCAGCTTCCTTCTGAGCCCAGAGGAATTAGTTCAGCCCAAAAGGCTGGGAACCCTCCGATAGCAAATAATAAAGAATAAAAAAAAAGTTCCAGTTCCAGTTATAAGTAACCCTTTGTCCTAAGCCGTCTTGTGTTACTTATATGGATGCAAGCAGCAGAACAGTTTGCGTTTTATTAGATACTAGCAAAATGCTCCGTGCGATGCACTGTTAAATCTCATTCAAGTTGAAAAATAAAATAAATTAAATATCTAAATTACATATTAATTAATAAAATATTAATTAACTAATGATAAATCCATTTGTTAATCTCAATATATAAATTCTTATTATCACATAATTAACTAAAAAGAACATGATAAAATCTGGATTATTCAGATTTTCACTAAAATTGGTGTTAGTGCGACCATTGAATAACTCAATGTGAAAGTTTGCTCTAGACAACAATATTTCCAGCAAGTCACTCTCAGTTTTGAGGAATGAATGCTGATAGATTTAATACATCCTCAACTCACAACATGATTGCCTAAACTAGAGGGGACTTCACCCATATTCCCTCTGAGTCCAGAGGTTTTAGTTCAGCCCAAAAAGCTGGGAACCCTCCGATAGTAAAAAAAATAAAAATAAAAATAATGTATAGCACCCTAATCCGACAATTTTTATATTTTTGTACCCATATATGTTTAATCATAGTTCAAGCATAAGTTTTTTTGTAAAAACTTCTTATTACTTTAATTTTTAAACACTTTTAAGAATTTAGGTCTTATAATTCTTTGAAAAGGTCTTATAAATAAGGGCGAGTCAAAAAAAACCAGCCTCGTCAAATTATCATAATCCTTAATTTAAACTCATTACAGTATGATGGCATTTTAACCATAGATTATTCTTTTTCTTTCTGGATTCAAACTCAATGGTAAGTGAGGGTTCACTCAATGTAAATTTGAGTAAGATGTCAAACCATGAGACGACAAGGGTGCAGATGCACTTTGATGGGAAAGGATCTGTGATGGAAACCTATAAATAAATGGGTCTAAGGTTATTAATCTACTTCATCAAATTCACTCGGCGCCCCCATCAATTAGACAAAATCATACGAAAGTTATACATCTCCACGAAGAATAACCAATTGTATTATGCGATATGACCAGATTAAGCGATAGAATCAAATACACTTTTACATTTTAATTAAATTCCAATTTATTCGGTGCACATATGACTACGTGATTGCTGTGTGTGATGGATAGAGTTTGGATCTGATGGACCTGTGCGCCGAGAGTGAGTGCATAGAACAATGGCTTCTTCAGTGGCTGCTCATGTTAGATCCGTTTACATGTTAGCAGGGGCGGAATCAGAGATTTTGTTTAGTAGGGGCCAAAGAAAAAAAAAAATTAAACAAAATAATATAATTTAGTAAAAAAATATGCAATAATCAAAATATTGAAGTTGTGCTCGATGTTCTTTTATTAAGTTGAAATCAACAATTATTGTTTTAGTACTAAATCTTTATACAATTTATTTTTCACTATATACAATTAAATAACCAATAAAAAATTCATATTCTATTATACGACGAAGTTGCAGTTTTAACAATCTTCATTGTTGAGTTCGTAAAAAATTATCTTTCATTCTATTGCGAAGTGCAATTTTAAATATCTTCATGGTTGAGAATATATTAGTATATTTATCATGTGTGTGTGCGCGTACACACACACACTAAAGTAAATAAAAACAATCTCAAGATGTATACCGGTCATTTCTTATGCATGTAACCTGTAAGTTATAATTTAAAATATTATTATTTAAAACATCAAGAAAAAGTAATAACAGAATCTTATATCTAAAATCTAAACCATTTAAAAGCATATATATATGGTTCCGCAATTCTTTATCTCCTTAAAACAAATCTCTTTAATTGGATTTTTCTAACATGGATAATAATAATCAAAGTAATATATATATATTATACAACTATATTTCTTTATCCATGATGGATAAAACTCCGATCGAGCTAAAAATTATTGTAATAATATAATGCAACTGGACATTGATTGTAAGGTTAGAATGAAATTTGAGATTCTCTCCTCCAATTTCCATCAAATCTTACTTATTTGTTTTCCTTTCCTTCATTTTCTTTCCTTTTTTTTCCTTTTCTTTTTTTATCATTTTAAGTTTTCTCCAAAATCAGCAAAAAAAAAAAAATCCTAAGAATCAAAACCATATTAAATAAAGTCCTAAATAATGGATGGCCACATGATGGAGGAGCCAAAATATTATTTTCAGAGAAATTTCAAGATGTAAGAGGGGGAGAGGGGTGCGGATGGGCCCGGTCCACCCCTGCATGTTAGCTCGCTAGACCTCATGACCTCCTTTTTTTTTTTTTTTTTGAAGAATATTTTTTTTTTAAGGCCGATTTGTACATGTTTGGTCCGACTCCGACCTTGAAGCTAGTCAGTCAGTCCATCCTGCTCTTTCTTGTGCTATTTAAATCGTGTGCTATAACCCCAAGGGGTAGCTCAGTTGGCCTAGGACCACGGTTTGCTCCCGGAGGTTGAGGGTTCGAAACCGCGCTACCACACTGGGGCTACAGGGGGTTTTTACCCGGCTTTGCCTCCTGGGCCCGCAGGGATTACTCCGGCCCAAAGGGCCGGGACACCCTGCGTCAGCAAAAAAAAAAAAAAAATCGTGTGCTATAGCCTATAGGCCAGTGCACAAGTGGTGGCGGTGCACGAATCTTACCGCGTGGGCCTACCTGATCATCGACTCAAATGGACCATCCAAACCCAACCCCACCCGCCCCCCAAATCACAAATCCCATAGAGTTCGACCCATCTGCTGGGATTGAACCGTTGGATTGATTTTTCATTTTTCTTTTTTCCGTTGGATTGACTGATGTAATATTACGTAGATATTATCCATTAACAATACACTTCTGTAGTTATTTTTCATTTGAACTATATTTCCCATGAGTAATAATCCAATAAAAAGGCAGAACTTGAAACTATGTCGATATTCTCTAATCTCTCTATGGTAGTATCTTCAGGAAACAAACATTCTGATATTTGAATTTGTCTTCTATGTCCATATCATCTTCTTCTTCCCTCGTCTTGGAAATATGTGATATACAAGTGTAGGATTCCCTCTCTGAAAAGTTCGTTTTTAGTATTTTGTGTTTCCTCTTCCCAAGACTGTAGGCCCCATATCTTTACAGGATAAAATGACCAACACCAGCAAAACAAAAAGAAAGAACAGACTTCCTTCCTCTCATGTATTGCTATTTGATCTACCGAAAGAGGAAATATCAAATGCATGAGGGGCCACTGTCACTGTTCTATTATATTGACCATCCGTTGAAGACTTGCAATTAGATGGCTTTGATGAAGAAAATCAGTATGACGAGTTTTACAATAAAGACGACCCCTAGTAACGCAATAAAAAGTAACGTCAAATAATGGAGTCCAAATAATGATGCTTGGGGCATATATTTGCATCTTAGTCCAAAGCATCATAATTTGATAGGGCGAAACAATATTCAAATTCCAAATTAACGATGGTCGGGCAGAACATGTTTGTTTGCATGTTAATTAATAGCATTTGAATTCCTATGAATTTGAAGTAAATGTTCTTAAAATTGGCCAAGATTTTAAAAATAAAGTTGAAGAAGCTCAATAAATGGGCCAATACAGTGTGAGCTCAATGGTGTGGGCCGTGTGGCACCTCTCCACGTGTGTAAGTGGTGAGCGAGCTCTATATAAATGGGCAACCAAAAAAATTCTCCTTTGCATTTAAAAAGTAATTAAATGGAGATGATCACATCACAAGTATGATCGTAAACGGGTAGATTCCGATTCGAAACCGTTAAGGAGAAGGTGGAACCGGATCCGGACCCTAAACTATTTCGGGACCGATTCCTTGGCTCCAGAACCAAAACTAGAATCACATATGAGACAGGTCGAGATTCGGATTCGGATCTAAATAGAGAATGATATTAAAAAAACAAGACTTTTAGGAGAAATTTTCGAAAATTAAAGTGTAATATGTCGGGTCTCGAGTCCATGTATCCGAACCTAGACCTATTTACTTATTGCAGCCTAAATAAGTACTGAGACCTGATTTTTAACGGGGACAGGAGAATCAGAAACCATTTTCAATAGGCAACCAACAAAATGTGAGCTGGACCAAAACCTCAGCCATTAATGTTAATCCACCTGTATCCGACACAACATGGCTTATAGATGAAAATCCCACCTTGTGGCACTGTTTGAAGTTTCGTCTTAAAACTTCTAAAATATCAAGAAATCCCACCTTGTGGCACTGTTTCAAGTTTCGTCTTATAACTTCTAAGATATCAAGAAAATCTAAAACCATTGGACCATTTACTCAAGAAAATCTTCTAAGATATCAAGAAAATCTAAAACCATTGGACCATTTACTCAAAAAAATGGTGATTTTAAAATACTACCGCATCTCAATCAATACCCATCTACATATATATATATATGACCCATTTACATATGAAAATCTCATTTTCCTATAATGATTAATAGAGGCAAAGAACCACTAATACATTTTAGTGGCCCTTTTCCACCAAATATTTTCAAATTAAAGCTCAAGTAATCAAGAGTTTTTACTTTTAAAAAAGCCAACCTCAAAATCAAAGGCCAGCCCCACTTCTTATATATAGGGTTAAATAACCCTTTAAATTAGAATTCATGACCCTCCTCAGTCCTCTCATGATAGGGACCCACCCTAATTATATTGACCATAAAAACGACTTCCCCGCCTTCTGGTAGGAGGAGCATGTAATGATCGGTTTTAAGTCTGCTTTCAAATTTACTCTCTATGACAATAAAAGTCAAGTAGAAGTAAACGTCAATGCAAGTCAAGATGAGTTAGTTGGGGACAACTTGATTAACAAGATCTATTGGGATTTGAATTAGTATTCATTTCCATCCCCCTTTGATTATATTCTAACCTTCAATTTGCTTTTACTAATCATCAGAATTCCTCCTAATTCAGTTTCATGAAAACAAACGCCCTCAACTTTCAACGCCTAAAATCAAGGAATGACTACTCACGAACGGTCACAGATTGATCCGATCAGAAGTAACAGAAGAGCCCGAGCCATCTACGATGGGCCGTACATCATCCTATAGAGTGATCGACATCAAAATGCTTTCACACACGTGTGCCAAACCAGATAAGCTCAGCACACACGTGTGCTACAAAGAACCTCCTCTGAGATCTCTTAATCGCGCGCGTACAACTGGCGCAATCTCTCTCTGCCCCGAGAATTACAGATTTACAGTACATGAATCAAAAAGCAAAACACCACGCGGTTTCAATGAAATGAGATCTACAATTCGATCCGAACATCCAAACGCTACATCTCCTTATAAAACCCCAAAACTTCAACATTCCAGTTAAAGTAGAAAAGCAAATCTCAGATCCATCAATCAAAGCAACAAAACAACAAAAGCCTAATCAAGAAAATCCATATCCACAAACAGCAATATCCAAATATCACATGCACGAAAGAACATATAACTACGCCATCATCGGATCTCACACAAGCATCAGATCCTCCGATTCTACAGAAATCCGATCCAAACAGAGCTGTAAAAACTAAATCAACCTATATATACTACTAGATAACATCATCGATCCAATGAAAAATGTCCCTAAACACAACGAAATCGCATAAATCCATGAATCAGAACAGAAATTTCAGAAGTCTTTAACGAGAGAGCGATCCAAGCAGAAAAGCTGCCATGGAGGCGAGAAACGCGACGGCGGCAGGAGGAGACACGCCGACGGCGGAGGAAGCAGGCGCCGGAGCGGGAGAATCTGCGGCAGAGGATTCTCCGATGAGGGAGAAGCCGACGACAACAGCCATGAGAGCGAATGCTAAGAAGCTTCTGGAAGCCATTGTCGTTATGGTTTCTTCTTTGAGAGAGAGAGAGAGAGATCCACTTTTTTGCTATTAGAGAATGTGGTGGGTCAGTGCGGGAAGGCGAATTTATAGGGGAGAGGAGAATGACGGGCTGCGGGCAGCTGCTGCCCGAGATGACAGCCTGGAATCAACGGCACGACAGTTGGCTTTCGCGGGCCCGTCGATTTTTTATGTGGTCAATTCTTGTTGGTAGACGAAAATGCCCTGGGTTTTGAGTTAAGTACGGTTATTTGGTTCAAGAATTATCTACGGAGGAAGGGTAAATCGGTCAGATTCAATGTTGTATAAATAAGTCCAATCAAACGACTTTAAATTTTGCTCATATGCGACGTGGATTGGTGGAAGTGTGCTGTGGTGGTAGTAAACGCACATATCATGGATGGACCAAAATATCTCTTTTCGTAGATGAGCCCAGGTTGGATTTGGTTGGGCTCGGGTTGGATTCGGTTCTGACCTGATTAAGAAGTAAACCAAGTCTATTCTTGCTAGTCGACCCACTAGTACCCGATTAAGTATGCTATAGTCCTCCAACCAACTCAAATCTGATTGATTAATTTAAGTATCAACTATCAACTCTCAAGAACTGTTAATAGATGAAATCTGATAATTTTAGTCTAGAACAAACCCCTTAAACTTATCTGTAACTTATTTGAAAACATCATATAGGTGTGCTAAAAGAGGGGAGGATTTTGGAATCCCTAAACATTTTCCTTTATTTAGTTTTAAAATTATAATATGTTTGATTGAATTAAAATAGATAGGAATTAACTACACGCATATTCTAATGTAAACAAACAGGCGCAAAATAACTCAGAAGAAGGAGAAGGTGAATTCTAGTAATAGAGTTGAACCTTCAAACATCAAACTTCCTGTCGGACTCATGTTGACATTTCAATCTTATTGTTGAGTTGGTTTAGTCCAAAATGAGGTCATACACTTTTCATGTTGGTGCGTCGGACTCATGTTGACATTTTCAATCTTATTAATGAGTTGGTTTAATCCAAAATGAGATCATACACTTTTTATGTAGTGCACAACACAACCTAACCCATTGCTACTCAGATAGTACTCTAGTGCTCAGCTATCTATATAATAATTGGGACAGTGTATTCCTGGACTCTTTCTCCACTCTTAGATTTATGTATGTATTTCTGTACATAAATCCTATGGTGAGGAGGGATTCAAGATGCTAGTACCTTGGTAAGTTTGTAATTATTTAAAAACAAATGGGGGCAGTAAGATCCTTAGTTAGTTGGTAATGTTGTAAATTATTTGAAAACAAAGGGGCAGTAAGATCTTTAGTACTTGGTAATTTTGTAATTATTTGAAAACAAATGGACACTAAGATCCTACGTTAGTAATTTTGTAATTATTTAAAAACAAAGGGGCAGTAAGATCCTTAGTATGTTGGTAATTTTTAATTATTTGAAACTAAAGGGGTAATAAAATCCTTATGGTCCATTAGTATTGGCCCCAGTCCAAATCACAATAACAAAACATCAAGATGGTTTTGGACCATTTATCACATTTTTGCTTGCTCTTAATTTAGTGCATTTAGGCACGGGCAATCACTATTGTTTGTAAAATTAGTGATAACCAATTAATGGCAATCACGGGCAATCAATTTTAGTGCCTTTAGGCACAGGCAATGACTAGTCTATATAATAAGGGAGCTCAGTTTTTAAATTTCCTATTTTAGACCCTTAGATTTATGTACATAAATCGTAGGGATATTTTGGACCCTTGATTAAGAGGAAAGAAGTTGAGGGGTTTAAGGGGGTTTGAGAGTCCAGAGATCTGGAACACTACTTCCCCAGATCCCTGGACTCTTTCTCCCTTATCCGGGTGACGGGTCAAGGAGTCTGGGCCAAGTCTGGGTTATGTTCAGGTTGGATGGGCTTGAATTGGATTTGGGTTCGGATTGATTTGGGTTAGAGATTGATGGGTTGGATTGGGTCAGGTTTGACGGGTTTAGTTAATGGCTCAATCAGGGTCTGGATCAGAGGTTTGGGGCCCAAAAGGTGGGCTGCATTGGGTCCGGTTTAGGCAATAATCACTAAGACCCAGGTTTCGCAAATTTTGATCCACCCGTCGGATTTCAAAGTTTTATTTATGGATGGAAAACCCTCGATGAGTAGATCGCGGTGAGCCAACTTTCGGGGCGATCAGGAGTCTAGAAGTGATAGGTGATTTTTCAGGTGGGCACCCCAGAGGTGCGGGACCTACTATTATGATTTTTGATTCGCCCGTTGGATCACGAAATTCTATATATGGACGGAAAGCCCTCGACGAATAGATTGCAATGAGCCAATTCCTAGGACAATCAGAGGTCCAAGAATAATATGTGATCTTTGACTCGGGACCTAATCAGGAGATCGTTAAATATGGTGGACCGAATTACCTAGAGTGCCAAAATTTAGGTTAGTTGTTAGGTGGTCAAAATAAGAGTAATTAGATTTAGTTGTGCTCAGAACGTGGTGTGCTGTGCCTTCATGTACAGGCAATCACTAGTCCTATATATACTATATCACCTTTATAGTGCTCCACCCAACCCAATCCAATCCATTCACCCCTAGGCCCTAGCGCCTCTAAATACACCCATGTAGAGATTACTCTCCTCCCAAGATCTAATCCGGGGAAAATGTATTAAACAAGAGAAAATATCTCCTCCCTACTTTTATCTATCTACCTCAATTTCTCCACCTTATCAAAATGACCCGAAGAAAACAGGTGTAGGATACAAAGAGTAGAACACCTTTTCTACTCAGCCAAACTGACGCTTTGAGGGCCCCTTTGGATGGGGAGAAAATAGGTGGAGAAAGAAAACTAAAGTGTAGAAAACTGTTTAAATCTGAACTGTGGACAATTTTATTCACTTTGTTTTCTTCACCTTCTTGCCACATCTAAACAGACCAGTTTTGGGAATTGGCCCTGTATTTATTTGATGGATTGCCAAATTGCAAGGCCCCGCTGCTGTACCCATGTATGATTTAGGCGGTTGGAATTGGATTACTCTCCCTAAATGCATCTTATACCTTAAAAATGCATTACAGAATTCATTAAATAAATCATAGCTTGTAGCAGTCAGGGTAAGAATAACCAATCGCCAGATTCAGCTATTGGTGTTTAACACCAATCAATTTTCCTTCAAGACTAGGACTTCCAAGACAGAAAACAGGTTGAATTCAATCCACATGTCAGAAAAAGCTGTCAATGATGTGGAACAACCCAGATGGGTCTTAATGCATAAAAAACTGAAACGCAAAATCAAGCAGCCATGCACCCATAGCCGGTATGGAAACCCTCATCTGCTTATGAAGTAGAGCTGATTTGATTAGATTTGTTTGAAATATATCTATTTCAATTAGATTGTTTTAGAAATGCAGAGTCTGATAACAATAAAAGTACGTCTGAATCAATTGGAAAAGTAACCTTGTCATATGGTGAAGTATATGGGCAAACCTGAGGACATTTATCTGTATGGATTCTCTTCCCTATTGTTACATTTTGAAAAGGACAAAAAATGGTCTTAATGTCATTCAATTGGAAAGGAAAATAGTCTTTTTCCAACTGTCTAAAGCACATATGTTTAGATCAGTTTTAAGTCAAATGATCCCTATTTGTTGACTTCCAAATAGACTTAAGAGCATTTGCAACAATTATAAATCAATGTGCTACTACTATACGAGTATCATCATTATCATAAATCAAAGCCTTATCCATCCATCTGGGCCAGCCATGTTCTACTTAACTCCGCAAAACTATCAGTCTTTTATCACTACATTTAAGGCCCTTATTGTTCTTATCCATTTCTCCTGGTTCCTTAAATTCTAAATATAAATAAATAACAACTTACCAAAGCATGATTATAATCAGCAGTTCAGCACATTCTTCACCATGCAATATTATTTACATATGAACATGATCGTATAAATTATACATATACCAGTTTGGTTTCCTGTTAAGCTGGAATAACCATGAAACAAGCAAACAACTTGACATTCCTATACTGAAGCAGCATGAAAACAACAAACCAAGATTATATGGGTAGGGGTCTCAAGCACTGTAACCCTATGAAGAGAATTGTAAGGACCCGAAGGAATTCTAACGCATGCTTGTGCAGAGACCTCAGCCATCACTTCCTGTTTGATGCCTGCATTGCAGATATTTGCAATAGACCGCATGTGTTTCATTCCATACTGAGATATAGATCCACAGTTCATTTCAAAAGTTCGTACCTGCATGATAACACACCATATATCAAAGCTCAAAAGATTCATACTAGAGATTAACCCTGAGATTTTCACGTGACAAAGAAAGGTTAGACTATCCCACTTCAAAATAGTTAAGTATTTATAGATACTTCTGAAAGTTGCACAAATGCATGCGCTGTAAGACTTGAGAGTGAATTTTAAAAGAAAAACTGCGGGGTTAGAAGACTACAGACACAACCAAACTTACAATAACTAAATGAAAAGAAATTAGCTCATGCTTTCATGTAGGGGTGGCTGTCACTTTTCAGTAACACAATGCAATGGCTTGCATTAGTTAATGGATTTCTCTTACAAACTTACAACGGTGCTCAGGAGCACTAGTAAGAGACTCAGGTAATACAACATAACAATCCCCAAATGTTAGTCAAATGGGTACAAATGTTACATGGAACTTCAGCTGCATTTATGTACATCATCAAGAGTCCACACATTACGAGTTTACGGCGCCAAGAATAAAGGCATTTTAGCTCATTTTAAATATTCTACTATTTAATTCCATCACTAAAAACTGCATGCACTAAAACTACAATGTTTGTCTATTTTTTAAATTAAAAATAGAAAAAACAAATCGGACTTCCAATGTTTAGACGTGCACAAACAAAAGGCCCTTACCATCCCCTTAAGGCAGTTCCAGTTATCTACTAAAGGCTGCCCTGCAGGCCGAACAGTCTTTAGCACCTCCAAACTTCTTTGAGATCCAAACAGAAGCTTTCCAACGAGTTCCATACTGTTGTCTACGTGCAGTCGATGAGACATTACATCAAGCAACTGCTTTTGAGCATCAAGTTTCTTCGAAGAGCCTTCAGGAGATTTTCGAAACTGAATTTGGAGAACGTGAGGTTTTAGAGAAGAGAACCCAATGCTAGACGAAATGAAGGATTACAATAAAAGAAAGAATGGGACCATAATATAGGAAAGAAAGCAAAAGAGAGAAAGTAAACTTTTGCTTAATGGCATTAAGTTCTAAGAAAATAGGCTACGGTATTTTTGTTCTTTATTTTATTTATTTTTTTGTAGAATGATACAGTATAAGTTAAAAAAACTAAGTTACAAATAAAGATGAATGAAACCTTGTTCCAGAAATAAACAAGATCAGCATCTCGTTGGTTCACAGCCTTTGAAAATGTTGGCAATGTGTTGTCGTCAATAAAAGTAGAATTATCATTTGCAGGATTGGAACCAATATACAAGAAGACGTTGTCCTCATTAAGCTTTACATCTCCATATTGCATTACATGAGAACCATATTGATAAGTGTTATCGTTTGAAGTCCTGCTTTTAACCTGTGAATGTCCCGAAAAAAAATATTAATTTTTTTTTTATAAATTGAAATTCAAGAAAAGCAGTAATCACAAAAGGAGAAGTCAATTCAAGATTTTACCAGATAATACTGTTGCTTCAGAGTTTCAGTCCGCAAATTTTTCGCGTCACTGCCCATAGCAAGAAACAATTAAACACCAAATCAAATCAGGCCACTTAATAAAAATACAACTCACTGTGTTCATCTGTCTTTTTTCTCTTTTCCTTTTTGTTTTCCTTTCCCTTTCCTCACTCTAAAGTCTAAACTCTTATAAGGTTATGAATGCAGTAGGGTTGATTTTTGAATGTTCCAATACTTCAAATGAACTCAAGAAGTCATCTGAATAACAGAAGGAAACTAGAAGATTCTTGAAACAAAAGCGCAAGACTATGCATTCTTTAAAAAAAAAATTCAAACAGATTCAAAAGATTATAGGAAATTCTAGCGACAACACCCTTTGAACAAGTGGGCAATGGACTCAGAAAATCACAGCTGATGACTTTCCATTTTAGTAAAGGAATTATGAGAAACTCAACTCAGTGACATGTCTATTCTTTTTTATCCTAAGTATTTGTGCTCGCACATATGGTGTGATGGCCTGGTTATCCAGACCATTGATCTGCTGAGACCCACTGTAGATAGAGCAAGCCCAAAGATAGGATATTGGAAGCTCCACTCGGTGGCTAGGAATTGTTGAATGCTGCTAATTGCTGCAATTCTTTCAAAACCATCTCTTTGGAGGCTGTTACTGAACAGTTAGGAGTAGCCCATCAAAAAGATTTATGGGTAAGGTTTATCAAGACAGGGACCCTCAGTTCCATGGTCTGCTGAATCATGAAATCACGAGCCTCAGTCATACAAAGTCAAAATTCAAGGACTCAATGCACATCCTGAGGTTGAGGCTCATAAAATTTCTATTTTTTATTGTATACTTCTGTTAAAGAAAGAGATGCACGTATCATTCATGAGTCACAGAAAATCTCATAGATTCCAGACACAGTTGTAGGCATCTGGATATATATTTCCCAATGTTGCATGTTTTATGATTAAATTATAAAAATCAGGCAGTGGCTGTCGCAACATGAATAGCCATCCTGATATTTTGGGCTTTCAGGGCTAGTATCAAACAATCAATATCAATGTCTGACATATCATTTTAAGAAGATAGAAATAATTCTGCAAAGATGGCTTAATCCAGTGACCTCCTTGGTCGACTGTTCTTCTCATTATAAAGGGGATGAAATCCCTGATTACATGTAAGTATCTAATCAGATCCTAAAAATCTGTTTTTCCAACTAAGAAGCTTTGACTAAGTAATATATACAGTTTGGACCCAGAATGGGCCTGGGCTTGATTGGGCTTGGATTGTCACCCCCCCTCAAATTGATGCTGGGGAGTCATAAAGCAGCAATTTGGAAACAAGAAATTGATGTCGAGGCCGAGGAAGTCCCTTTGTGAAGATATCGGCAAACTGAAATTCTGTAGGGACATGAGGTAGACTGATGACATCCCGTTTTAATTCATCCCTAATAAAATGGCAGTCAACTTCAATATGCTTGGTGCGTTCATGGAATACGGGATTTTCAGTGATTCGGATAGCCCCAGTATTGTCGGCATGCAAAGGAGTAGGATAGGTCTGAGTGAACCCAAGTTCCGAAAGAAGGCCCCGTAGCCATAAGACTTCAGAACAAGCAGAAGACATCGCTCTATATTCAGCCTCCGTGGAAGATCTGGATACACGTGCCTGTTTCTTGCATTTCCAAGAAATGAGCGAATTGCCAAGGTACATGCACCAACCAGTAGTAGAACGACGCGTGTCTTGACAGCCTGCCCAGTCAGCATCCGCATAAGCAGCGAGTTGAAGAGGATTATCTTTCGGATAAAATAAACCACGATGAACAGTTCTTAGCAGATAACGGATAATGCGCTTCACAGCTGTCAAATGAAGGTGTCGAGGAGCGGTCATGAACTGGCTCACAAGATTAACAGCAAATGAAATGTCTGGTCTAGTGATGGTGAGATAGACTAGACTGCCCACGAGGCGCCGGTATGGATGAGGATCAGGAAGAAGCTCTCCATCATCTTTACTCAGTTTGAGATTTACCCTCGACGGGTGTATCAACAGGCGAAGAATCCTGGAGGTCGGCCAACTCAATAAGGTCGGATGTGTATTTGTGTTGATTAACAAAAAGACCTTTTGGAGATTGATGCACCTCTAAGCCCAAGAAATAATGCAAAGGACCCAAATCCTTCATATTAAAGGAAGTCCGAAGGGAAGCTTGGAGAGATTTGATCATACCATCATCCGTACCAGTGATAATAATATCGTCAACATACACCAGAAGTACAGTAACCCCTGTAGATGTGTGGCACAAAAAGAGAGATGGATCATAAGGGCTCTGAGTAAACCCATTCTCGCATAATCGACTCCTGAAGGTTTCGAACCATGCCCGTGGAGCTTGCTTTAGACCATAAAGTGATTTCCGCAACCGACAGACAGACTTCTTGGAGGGAGAGGTGACGCCCTGTGGTATACGCATATAGACTTCTTCGTGCAAATCCCCATGGAGAAATGCATTTTTGACATCCATTTGGTATAATGGCCAAGACTGAGATGCAGCAATGGCGAGAAGTAACCGAACAGAGGTCATTTTTGCCACCGGTGCAAATGTCTCCTCATAGTCAATGCCATACTCCTGTCTGTTTCCGAGGGCCACAAGTCTGGCTTTGTGTCTATCCAAGGAGCCATCAGATTTAAGTTTGATCGAGTAAATCCATTTGGCAACCAATGGGCTTAACTGCCGGAGTACACTCCACAATATCCCATGTGTGATTCAGAGCCAATGCATCTAATTCCTCCTTCATGGCCTGGTTCCAGCAATCGTGTTGGACAGCCTGTAAATAAGAACTTGGGATAGAGATAGAAGAGAGAGTGGTCATCAAAGAAGTATGGGTAAAGCCATATCGCTCTGGTGGTCTAGATGTTCTGGAAGAGCGACGTAAAGCAGGCGCTGAACTAGTTGTCGGTGGAGGATCAAGGGGAGGGCCATCGGCAATGGAAGGTTTCTCCCGTCGATGGTATACAAAAGCCGGATTAACCTAGTAACAGAGGGTTGATCCGAAAAACCTGGTAAGAGAGCTGGTGAAGAGGGTGAAGGACAATCTATGTGAGTTTGGAAGAAATATTGATTTTCAAAGAAAATAACATTTCGAGAAACCCTGATACGACGACCAATGGGATCATAACAAACAAAACCTTTTTGATTAGTGGCATAACCCAAAAAAAGCACACCTGCGAGATTGTGCTGTCAGTTTTGTTCTTTCTGTGGGAGGGAGATGAACAAAGCAAACACAGCCAAATGTATGTAGGTGATCAAACACAGGATGATGACAAACAACTTAAAATGAGGCGTGCAATGAGCAATAGTATGTGATGGAAGGCGGTTAATGAGATAGACAGCCGTGGTGAGAGCTTCAGTCCAAAAACGAGGTGGAACGGATGATTCAATCAGAAGAGTTCTAGTGACATCAAGAAGATGCCTGTTTTTTCCGTTCCGCGACTCCATTTTGTTGTGGAGTATACGGACATGTACGTTGAGAGATGATTCCTTTATTGTTTAGAAAAGATTGAAAATCCTTGGAAACATACTCCCCCCCTGAGTCTGAGCGCAAAAGTTTTAATGCATTTTGAAAATTGGTTTTCAACATAGTTAACAAAGAATTTAAATGCATTAAGAACATCAGACTTCGAATGCAATAAATAAATCCAAGTAAAGCGGCTGTAATCATCAATGAAAGTTACAAAGTACTTGAAATGACTATGGGAAGGGTCGGAGCAATGCCCCAAACATCACTGTGAATTAAGTCAAAACATGCAGTGCTCCGTGTGAGGGAGTGTGGAAAAGGTTAAAGTCTTACTCTTTCCTAATTTACAAGCATCACATTCAAAAGAAGCAGAGTCAATAGGTTTATGTAACAATCCAGATTGAAATAAAGTAGACAAAGTAGAGGCATTTGGATGACCAAGTCGATTATGCCACAATCGAGAATTATTCTAAATAAAAAAACAAAATAACTGATGTAAAATTTTATTCTCAATAACGGAAGACACTGGTAAAGAAAAAAGTCTGCCACGCTTAGGCCCCCTCGCGATCACTTCCCCCGACTCCTGGTCCTGCACAACACAGCCAGAAGAAGAAAAGGAGACATTGCAATTATTTTCAACAAGTTGACCCACAGAAACCAAATTAGTAGCAAGATGGGGAGAAACGAAAACATTGGTTAAAGGTAAGGGGCCAGGTGTATCACCAACAGAGGTGATGGGGAGATGATCTCCATTGGCAGCTTGAACAGTGAGATGACCAGTGTAAGGAACAACATTCTGTAATGGTACGGGTGAAGAGGTCATATGGTTACTTGCACCAGAATCTAAGTACCATGTATTGGAAAGAGAGGAATCAGTACCTGAGATGTTCATGGAGGCCAAGGCATTGATGATCATTTGGTTAACCATTTCAGGGGTGAGAGGAGCTGGGGACGCAGATTGTGATGAGGAACCAGACAGGGAGGATGAATCAGATTGCAGAGAACCACGGAAGTCAGATGATAAGCAGTAGGAGCTGACATCACTGTGGAAGTACCATGGCCTGACTGCACATAATTGCGGGAAGTAGAATTGCGATTCTTTTTCCGGCATTCTTCATAACATGACCAGATGCCTTACAATATCGGCAGATTTTTGCCTTGCATTGATTGGCATAGTGACCATATTTCCTGCAGTTATGGCACTGAACTTTACTGATATCCCAGGAAGATGGTCTGGTGATAGCAACATAGGGCAAGTGGAGTCTCAGTAGAACCCTGCTGGTCCAGAGTAGAGTTCGTTAACAGACGTTGTTCTTCCCGTAGAAGCTCCTGAAGACAGTCATCCAAGCTAGGAAGAGAAGCCCTGCTCATTAAGTTAGATCGAACTGTCTCAAACTCCCGACGAAGTTTCATCAGAAACTGATCCCGATGGCTACTTTGTTGTAAGGGAAGGAGTTCAGGTAGGAGTGCCTCGGACACCTTGGCAAACTTAATCTCATCATATTCTGACCACAGTCGGCGAAAACCATTATAGTACTCCTGAATAGATTGTGTTCCTTGAGTAAACTGAGAAATGTCAAGTTCTAATTGAAATTGACGGGCAGCATTGCCTTGTTGATAGATCATCTGAAGATAATCCCACATTTCCCTGGCAGTTTTACAAGGGCGGAGGTTGAGGATAAAATGGGGGCGCAACCGAGCCCAACAACCAGGTTTTGATTTTAGCATCCTTAGTTTTCCAAGCTAAAATCTTCTTGTCATCTTCCGCTGGCTTGGGTTCAGATCCATCAATATATGACCAGAGTTCCTTGCCTTCTAAATAAATTTGAAATTGGAAGGCCCAGGAGGTATAATTGGTTCCATCAAACTGAACCATTTTAATCTCAGATTTTTCCATGATGAGTAGACAAAATGAACAATTGCACAGCAGAACAGCCGGACCAGAAAGAAATTATAACAGTTGTTGTAGCTAGAAGAACATGCAATTGACCCAAAACAACATAAAACAGTACCAGATATCACACAGAACACATCAGACGACCCTGTCGTCAGTGAGTGAATGCTCACGGTTGCCCCAGTAATGGATCAATGGCCAGATCACAGAGTGTGGATGAAAAGATGAACTATTTTCGCACCTAATGGAAGTGGTCCCAGGCAGAACCAACAGAATCCAAAAATCTGGACGGCTGTGATAAAACAGGTTGAGAAAACTGAATTTTCACAAAAATGAGTAGAAGGCCTAACCTCTGATGATCCAAAAATCCTGAAAAAATGTCCAGAAATAAGAGGAGACCCAGTCGACCAAGATGAGCTTCTTTTGCTGATATGAGGTGGATGATCGCAGGTGGGCCACGGCTGATCAGAGATGATCAGGAATGATCACAGATGATCAGGTGGCAGAAAATGTCTTCCAGCGAATAATAGATGGTTGATATGGAGAAGATGCACAAATAATGACAATACAACCGAAACAGTGCACAGATCTGCACTAAAACTGACTGACGACCATTCTGTCAGTATGATTCCATAACCGGAAGCCCCACCAGATCATCAGATGATAGATCGAGGTCGGGGATGAAGACACATCAAATTTTCGCAAGCGAGGGAAGAAGATTCAGCCAAAAATAACCAAGATCCTTGATTTTAGACGGCCGAGATGAAATCAGATTGAGAAATCTGACGACCACAAATGGCGATGGAAAACCCACTTCGGATGTGAACAAAAAATCCTGAAAAATCACCAGAAATACCAGCAATGCTAGTCGACCAACATGGTCTGGTTCCGCTGAGTTGATGGAGAAGATCTCAGGTGGGCCACACCTGATCGGAGATGCACTGAGTGCTTCCAGACAGGAAAATGACTTGAATGATCTAGATCAGGCTCTGATACCATATCATTTTAAGAAGATAGAAATAATTCTGCAAAGATGGCTTAATCCAGTGACCTCCTTGGTCGACTGTTCTTCTCATTATAAAGGGGATGAAATCCCTGATTACATGTAAGTATCTAATCAGATCCTAAAAATCTGTTTTTTCCAACTAAGAAGCTTTGACTAAGTAATATATACAGTTTGGACCCAGAATGGGCCTGGGCTTGATTGGGCTTGGATTGTCATGACACTGGCATGTGTTCCTGCCGAAATCAAGTTTGCAACAAATGGATCTATTGCAGCTTTTTATAGTTTTCATATTTCAAAATTTGGAAAATTTTGCAGTGTAGAATATTACTTACCTGTCTTCCATCCAAGCAACACTATACAAGTCCCCTAAACAGGTATCATATTCTGGAGGAGGGCTTGAAGTCTCCCCAGGACAGTAAGTTCCCCAACTGCTCTCTTCAGCATTTGATGCTGTGGTTGCATAGATATTTAAACCTTCTGGAAGAAGACCCTCAAATATACTGCCAGATTCACAAGCTTCAAGATAAAATACCTGTGACAACAAAAAATTACAAAATCCACTATCAGAGAAAACACATGAAGGGCCAAACTATCAAAATGCAAATACTGAAAATATATATATATATATTTAGTTACCAAGCTTTTATATGTCCCAGAAGCATGCTTTTTCTTTAAGACATCTACTAGATCATCTGCGTAAAGGTAAGGATTTGTGGGCATCCCTGATGCAAAAGACAAAACTCACAACATGAATGCAGTAATTATTTTTATAATTATCAATCAAACATCTTTATCCCAGAAAATATATTTATCACTAGGCAGCAAATGGAAAGAGCCAACTAAGGCTTAGAAGTCCAAATCTCAGTCCATATCCAAACTTCCATGAAGATTGGGGATGAGAAGTCAATGAGTAGATTGAGAAGCACATGACCTGAGGACTGGATTTTGGATCAAGGTGATAAAGTCAAAGAGGAGACATTGCTTATTTTTCATTTTCTGTTTCCATAACCCCCCCCCCCCCCCCCCCCCCCCCCCTCTTTTCACATACACCATACCAATTCCAATGGATTGGTTAAACATTTAATGTTTCGAACTTATAAACATGGAAATACTAACCAAGGACCCCAGGACCGCCATGGTCAGAATAGAATACAAAAATATGATCATTGGGGCCACTATCCACAACCTTCCCACTGCCGCCGGTAAGTGCAGATTTATTTCCAAGGAGAACAGCAAAGAAGTTGCCAACATTAACATCCTCCCCAACATAATCCTGCAACATGATAGTATAACACCTGAGAAAAGACAACAATAATCAATAAATCCTATGAAATAAGCAAAGAATGTCGGAAAATCAAACCTTGGGGACTCCTTCATAGACATCCTCGCCATGAGGGTGATTAATGATGATCCCAGGCCGTGGGTTTTCTTCATGGTTAGCAATATCATCATACATGAAAACAATGATATTTTCATCTTTCAATCCACCCTTTTTCATGATTTGATATGCATGACAAACATCAGCCTGAAAATGTGTAATCATAAAGGGTTGATACTTGATACATCAAAAACAATTACTCCACTTAAATTTCAGGGAAAAACCATTGAAATATGAAAGAACCAATAGTTTATATAAAAGAGAAGAATTTCAAAATTGATGCAGGCCAGATCCTCGGTCTGGTTGCCCATGGGCCCAAGCCGATAAAAAGATCTTTAAATCATGCAATAGTTTTATTTTTAGTATTAGCTGAATTTTAGGAATACTTATGAGTTTAATTAGAAAGTTTCTCTTATTTGATTTAGTGCTTATTTTAATTAGAGTTGTTTCCAAGAATAGGTTAGAGTATAAATCTATATAAAGGATTGTAATCCCTCTTTAGGGACAATGCATTGATTTAATAAAGTTTTCTATTGAGTTTTCTCTTGATTGTGTGTCTGTGGTGTGAGACCAAGACAAGTTTGATCCTATGGATCCCTATCAATAAGCCTTTTGGCTTGGAGTTTAGCCTGTTGGCTACCCTCCCTTCCCCGCGCTGCTTCAATTGATGCAGGCCAGATCCTCGGTCTGGTTGCCCATTGGGCCCAAGCCGATAAAAAGATCTTTAAATCATGCAATAGTTTTATTTTAGTATTAGCTGAATTTTAGGAATACTTATGAGTTTAATTAGAAAGTTTCTCTTATTTGATTTAGTGCTTATTTTAATTAGAGTTGTTTCCAAGAATAGGTTAGAGTATAAATCTATATAAAGGATTGTAATCCCTCTTTAGGGACAATGCATTGATTTAATAAAGTTTTCTATTGAGTTTTCTCTTGATTGTGTGTCTGTGGTGTGAGACCAAGACAAGTTTGATCCTATGGATCCCTATCCCTAAGCCTTTTGGCTTGGAGTTTAGCCTGTTGGCTATCCTCCCTTCCCCGCGCTGCTTCAATTGGTATCAAAACTAAGATCCCTCTCAGATCGCCGTTTCGATCGCCGATCCGAGGTAATCCGCTCATTTCTCCGTCCATTATCATCATCATCCCCACCACCCATCCACGACAGCCACTCCCGAATCAATCCCCACCTTCGATCAATTTCTCCCGAAACCCTAAAAGCCCCAAATCATCACCAATCCAAAAAAACCAGATCCAACCACGCCGCCCTACCCAACTCCAACCGCTCCCCAAACCAGCCAGCCCACCATCATCCGCCAAGCAAAACCTTGCCTGACCGAACCCACCAACAGCGTTCCCAAAACCAGAAGAAAGAGGGAACCAGCCAAAAAAACTCCACCGAATCCCTGTGCATGTTGAACTCCATCATCTCATCCCCACCACCTCCAACCGAAACCCCACAAAAACGGCACAGACCCTGATCCCATCTAATCCAAACTCCACTGACCCCTCTCCTAGTAATCCAGAACACAGCCGGAACCCATCTTCATCCAACCCAAAAAAAAAAATCGAAGAAGAAAGGAGGTAAAGGAGAGTCGAGTGTACCTGGCACCGTTGACTCATCGCCTGCAGGTTGCATCTCCATCGCCGAGCCGCCGTTGCCTCAGCAGCACCCGAACTTGCCTCTGCTCTCCTCACTGTCACTACTCCAGAGTTATTGCCATTGGATTATTCACCAAGCTAAGATGACCAGCAGAGAGAGAATGAGCAGAAAGGGCTTTTCATCCCCTCTAGGCACGAAGGACGAAACAAGCAGACACGTGCTGATCCAAACTATCAGGTCTTTTTGCTGAGCCCACTTTGGGCCTGAGTTCGGGTTGGGTCCGACCCAACAAAAAGCCCAAGTAGGAATTTATTGAAATCAGGGCCTATTCCATCACTTCCTCTAGCAGTACCAAGCAGCAAAGAGTCCATCACTGAGCAATTGATCATCAAGGTAACTTCTCAAACATGGTTTATCGAGAAGCTCCAGAAGTTCCATTTTTTTATGGAAATAGAGATCCATATGTCTTCTTGAATTGGATTCAAGTACTTGAAGAGTATTTTACTTGGCGTCAATTAAGAGGTCATTCATGCAAAGATTATGCCAAACGAAAGTTTCTAGGAGACGCACAAGCATGGTGGAAAGAAGTAGAATGTCAATTGTATCAATATCCACCGACATGGAACGAAATGAAATTACTACTGGAGGACAAGTATGTACATGGAAGAGATCCATTCTCCCCACCAGTGGAAGCCAATTTGAAGCCCATTGGCCATTTTGCGCAGTATCTTAGTTTAACACAAGGAACATTGTCCGTCGAACAATATGCCAATGAATTTGAAAGGCTACATTATTTATGTGACTTGGGCAAGACACTTGATTTCATTCAGTTTCTCAAAGGTTTGCATCCAAGCATATTGAAAAATATGAAGAAAGAATGCAAAGATATGCACGAGGCATTTTGGGAAGCGATCCGTGTTGAACACTCGATAAAACGCTATCGCCTCCGAAAAGCTAAGATGCAAGAAGAAAAGTCTCCGTACACCACTGAAGTCCATATGGTGGAACCAGTCTTGGAGATTATCAAAACTGAAGTTGAGGAACAAAATCAAGACACTAATGATTTCTCAACAAATTCAGATGAAGAAGTGCAAACACCGAAGGAAGAATATGCGGACTTTGAAGAATTGAATGTAATCAGCCAAGAGCCTGATCAACTGGTAGATTTCCTCGTATGTTCAATTCCTAAAGAGCCAATTAAAGCATCAAAAGCACAGGATATTGTTTCAAAGGTTGAAAAAGAAGAGCAAATCATTGAGGTTCCCCACATTGATTTCATCTTCGGAAATCGATTGTTGATATCAGAAGTTTGTGAGCATATGGTACGAATTCAAAAATCGAAGAATCTATTTGTTCGAGCACGAGTACATGCAAGATCCAACCATCAAAAGAGGCAATATCTAAGACTTCCGTGGAGTACATGCTTAAGTGAAGCTTACACACCATATGAAGATCCACAATATAATCGGAAGTTTGTGCGTTTGATCTTCGACCCAGGCGGTCACCTACTGAACTCGAGGACGAGTTCCCTCCAAGAGGGGGGGAGCTGATGCAGGCCAGATCCTCGGTCTGGTTGCCCATTGGGCCCAAGCGATAAAAAGATCTTTAAATCATGCAATAGTTTTATTTTTAGTATTAGCTGAATTTTAGGAATACTTATGAGTTTAATTAGAAAGTTTCTCTTATTTGATTTAGTGCTTATTTTAATTAGAGTTGTTTCCAAGAATAGGTTAGAGTATAAATCTATATAAAGGATTGTAATCCCTCTTTAGGGACAATGCATTGATTTAATAAAGTTTTCTATTGAGTTTTCTCTTGATTGTGTGTCTGTGGTGTGAGACCAAGACAAGTTTGATCCTATGGATCCCTATCCCTAAGCCTTTTGGCTTGGAGTTTAGCCTGTTGGCTATCCTCCCTTCCCCGCGCTGCTTCAAAAATGGACCTACAATACAAGAAAGAGGGTAGAAGGGCCTCATATTCTCAATAACACTGAAGCAATATATGCAATACAAAAGCTAGTACAGGAAGAAAATGAACTTCCCATAAAAAAGTATTCGAAGTATTAATGCTTAGCTGTCTTCTTCTGTGTTCAAACAATTCAATATATATATATACAAATCAATTGATCTTTAACTACACACGATCAGCATCAATGGGAACAATGCGGCAATAAATGCGATATAAAAAATGTGGAGCAATTATAACAAGGAAATGAACTTCTCCGAAAGAAACTAATAGTATATTAGTATCCACTATCCACACTTAGCTGTCTGTTAATATGTTCAAACAATACAAAAGTCATACACAAAACACGAACATGATGGATTTGTAACTCCAAAGAAACAGCAATCAAAGGACTAATTCCAGCATCCTATTTGAAGAGATTTTACTGCCAGTTCAATTATACAATTAACCACTAGTGATGAAAGACATGCTTCATTATAAAATGCAAGTGACAGCAACGACGATGTTAAGAATATCAGAATCAGATACAATGACAACAGTCACAAAAGGTAGCTTGACCATTTGAGTAAGTATAATGAATACGAATTCCTACCTTCAAAACTTACAATCGCAAGTGTGACACTTTCCCTTTCTAAAACTCCTCACCTAGTCTATTTGTAAATGCAAATTCAGAATATCCACATTGGGAAAATGAAAGACAACAAAGACTATAAATTCAACTTACTAATTACATGGTGTTCAAGGAACCAGAGGTAGTTTTAGACTTTCAGTTTTATGAGCTAGGGGCTTAGCCGAGGTCCGCTCGTGTTGACACCAATGGTCAACAAGAGGAGCCTCTACAGCGGCAGGTTTCAAGTAAAAATTAAAGCAAACAGAGTAACTAAGTGTTTTGCTTGTTTCCCACGCATTTTGGGTACTCATCACATCATCTTATCCTTATCCCATCAATCGGGGTTGGCTCCAAAAATTTTGGACATTTGAGGTAGGGAGAAAAATATCTAATTTTCTTTTGTTGACATTAAGCCTGCCGAGAAAAGAATTTAAAAACTCAAAAAAATGGGGGATAACTATCTGTCTGCTCCAGAAAGGGGGATGGATCCAATCAAAGCCTATACTACCAATGAAGTCCATATACAAGCTTAGAAGGATAGCTATCCAACAAAAAAACACAAGAACAATTGAAAACAAAATGATATATATATATATATATATTGCCAACTAACCCAATCTGCTCCAAAACAAAACAGATGTCTTCAAAATAACAAAGCTATCTCACTCTAGGAGGATCTCCAAAACATCCCCCAAATTGGAATTGCATCACAAACTGTCCATCTCTAGGTCACTGATTGAAGCGCTAGGACACACCAATCTGACCTCCACCAAATCAAAGGTCTGGATCACTTGATTCTGAAGGAACCCATAGTTGTACAAAGAAATTGAACAGCTAAGTGATCAATTCTTCAGCTACTTTCCTAATACAACTAACATCTGATCAATTCCTAGATACATAAAATGAACCCAACAAATAAATTCTAAAAATCCAAACAAAAATCACATAATTCCCGCAATTTCCATCATATTACAGGACTTGATTGAGTTAGTAAACTAAAGATGACTCCATCACTCATAATTCGTCGTAAAAATTGGAAAAGCTGCAAAATCCAACAATATTTCAAAGGGTTAGGAATCAAATCAGTCAAAAAAAAAAAATTTTCAGAACCTACTCACTCAATCACCAATAAAAATCTAAGCAAACCCTAATTGGAAAATTGGTCAAAACCCACAAAAGATCCGATCTTCAACCAAGAGAAAGAAAAAAAGGGGAAAAATGTACCTGATGTCTGTAATTCCAGTAACCTGAAGATCCGGCGATCAGAACCGCCCATTTCGTCCCGACCGAATCATGATCGCCACCACCGATCAAATCCTTACCGTCCGATGGCAGTTTGAGGAAATCGAAGAGCCGAGAACCGGCAGATGAAAACGGCAAGAGGAAGACGAGAAGAAGACCAGCGAAATAACGGACCATCGTATCGTATCGGAGAAATGACGCTCCGAAGCGGGATCCCGATACGATGAAAGGGAAGGAGGTGAAGGAATCTCTGCTTTATAAGTGGAAATCGATCGTGAGAGGAGGGAGGAGCTGATGGAGACTTGGATGCTGACGTGGCGGAAGTAGAGTCGTTGGATTGGAAAGGTTCCTGTCCTAACCCGGGAATCGAGCGCATGCTACCCGCTTCCTGACTGTAAGGAGTGGAAATTGGGAACGGTTAAAAGGAAGGTACACCGCGGGAGCACTTAGCTCAACTACTCAAGGCAGGGATTAGAGACGTGCACGGAAGATCCCAAAAGGTTTAGTAGGTGGGCCCGGACTGCATGCCATCATGGTCCACCTCACTATAAATGATCCCAACCATTCAATCAAGAGAATAGTTTTTTGGTTTGACCCGACCGAGTTTGAATAATGCTTAGATTTTGACTGACCTAATTTGCTACAATCTAATTAAGGCATATATTTATAGTGGGATCCATTTAGATGCAAGTGTATTGATAGGAGGGTAGGTCGAAAGGTTTTGTCGTGAAAAAAGGGATCTAAAACGATGACCCCCATGAGATTATCGTAGTCATTGGTTAAAAATGAGCATCTTCTCGTGGGGCTAATCTTTTAGTTTTCATGGAGATTAAAAATGATCCAACATCTTCTCATGGTGGTTAAAAATGAAGATTAAGGGCACGTTTGTGTACAAGTAATTTTGTTGGAAAGATGAAATTGTCACATCAGTAAATTCTATGATTTTTAAATATTTCAGAAAAGATTTTCCGCCCGCGAAAGTTAGAAATTTATGTTTGGTGCATTTTCCTCGACGACTTGGTGCTAATGTTGTTTGGTATGGCTGATGATTCATTTTTTAAAACTAATATTAAAGAGAGGTTTTCCTATAGAAATGGACTTCCTGTACCCCTATAGGAAGTCTATTTCCAGATCTAAGGAGGAAAAAGCTGTCGTGGAGAAAAATTAAATTTGCGAAAAATTATCGTACCAAACGCGTGAAAAAAGAGTTTTTATCTCCTTTTATGCAGAAATGAACTACACAAACCTGCCGTAGCTGTGAATTAAAAAAAAAAGAAAAAAAAAGAACATCAAATCGCATCTTCTTTTGATTTGATGTTTATTTTTAAAAACTCACCTTTAATCTTCATTTAAACTATATTCTATATTGGATGAGAAAAACAAAAATCATGTAACGGTGAAAATCAGTTGGGTAAGGTGATAATGGTTTTAATTATGGATGAGAATCATCTCTTGGTGAAAATCATTTGGGGTGGGCCGGCGACATTCCCGGAATCAGCGTATTAATTATAAGTAAGCCACTAATCATTTGTGTGCTAGCTTTATATAGTTTTCCATGTAACTGAGTCGACTGGAAGGGCAGATAACAATGCTAACTCTATATTATTTATTTGACTTATAACCGTATAATACAAAATAATTTGCATTAATCATCCATTTACTAGTGGGATTTTTACCTGCTCTGCTGGTCGTATATTATTTAAACGCCTAAATATATGCCTGTCTGTGAGAGCATAATGAGGAAAATGTCACACCATAAAAGAATTATATATATAAAGACAGCAGGTCCATCCCCGGGTGGTACTTAAAATTTCTCTAATGAGTTTCCATCTTTATTATGAATTATATATTAATATTCATTTATAATTTATTTAAAAATTTAGAAATATTTATAATTAGAAATTTTAATAATTTTTTAATTATGGCGTGCATTGGGCGCGGGCCTATTGCACTAGCTAGGCAAATGATCAACTATGTCAGATTATTGTAACCCTTAATGTAATAGCCTCAACATCTCTCACCCGTATAAAAGTGGAGGCCTTGCCCAACTTTAGAAACAAAAGGCCATTGTAGCCAAGCCCCTCACAGGAGGCAAATGTCATGCACGAGTCGCCCACTTAGGCAAATGGGCTGGGCAAAATCGGGCTTTATATCATACGTTTTAGAATTTGCTTACAATTAATCATGTAGTCCTCTATTAAGGTTTTGGCTCCTCATATACCAATTTATCCAACAGTAATCCTCCACCATTTCCACCTCAGCTCATCTGGAAATAGATAATAGAGGCAGAAAAGGACGTTACATGTGCCCATCGTGCAAAGAGCCGTATAGTAAGTAACTTCAGCTCTTTTAAAAGATGCGCTAAAATGGGCATCATAAGCTAAGCAGCTGCATGAAAAATTTAATATCATTTAGTACTTTAAGAAGATGCACACAAGAAGATAAAAAGAAAAGAAAAAGCATACGCTGGCACAAGCAAATATAAAAAATACGGGTGATATGACACTTGCAAACCCAGCTATAAGAATCAAATCTGCAAACTGATCTTTGTTAAAGTGAAATCCTGCTTTTAGATAGAACTGCATCCAGATAAAACATTCATAATGACAGCAATTGTAAGAGAACATAAAACAGAACAAGTATCAGAACCCAGTCACAAACTTGACACCTAAAAGAGATATCTAGGAAAGCATAGGAGATAATTAGATGGCTTAGTGACAAAGTTCAATGTTGAGTTCCTAATATGCTTGGAATTCATCCCTATTTATATGTTCTCATTTTGATTTGCTAGGTCACAATGTTTTCAAGGGCTAGAGTCACTTAAAACATAAATAAATAAATAAATAAGAAATAAATATTGATTTCTAAGCAAATAATATTGTATTTGGATGGTTCCCTTACATTGTCAATGCACAGCTTTGATCAGCCATTCCAAAACCCAAATGCAATGTACTGGCTACCAAAACTTAAATGTGCAAATCTTAAAGTTGGTTATCAAGTTTCCATGCTTTTCCAAAACAATACAAGTGAAACAATACTGGGATGAAGATTGATGAACAACCTAACTCCTCTGGTTGCTAATGTTAGCTCTATGAAATCTCCAACATTAGCTTTGCCTGAGAAAGCAATTTGGATGATGCCTTTATAACCTTTGATTGGACCCCTGCACGGAGGGGATGGCTTTGCAAATAACAATATTATCTATGTTTTTATTTTTCAACCTCCATTGTCCTTGTTGAGAGCTGTCCTTTTTTTCTAATGCACTTCTAGCCTAGTGGAGCTCATGGTGGGTCCCAGATGATGATGGCCTGGATCTTGCACATGTTCCACAGATCCTCTATAATTGTCTTAAAATGAATTCCCTTACTTTGTCTTGGTTATTAGTTAAATTCTTCACTTCATTTGCAAGGTGATTCAAATGACAACTTATGAATTCTTTTACACTGTGTTGGTTATTAGTTAAGTTCTGGAATCCTTATGATTAGGAGGAAAACTTAAAACATAGAAGGATTTTTGTAATCAATCTGCTTCGAAAAACAACACAGGCATGTAGATTGATGGTCTTTGATTCCCTTATCTTATTTTTCTTTGATTCTTTCAGCTCTCTCTCTCTCTCTCTCTCTCTCTCTCTCTCTCTCTCTTTCTTATAACAAAATTGTTTCTTTATATGTTAAGAATGATGGCTCCAATGTGTGTCTATGTATTTTGATATGTTAATCTAGTGTGATATTAAAAAATCCGTTATAAACAGATCAAGACTTTGATATAAAATGATTTTTTTTTCTCTTGTTCATATTATTATAATAGAGTTTAATTCAATGATTAATAACTATCGTTTACAAGATCATCTAATTCATTTACACATGTCATTGAAATAAGCATGGTCAAATGAATCACATGAGTAAATGATATGAAAATGACGTTATTAGACAAACGTGATTATAAGAAACGCATGTGTAAACCTTATATACTTAAAATTTAAATATTCATTATTTACAAATGACCCCAAATCAAAAAACCTCCTTACTCACATGGGCCAATGCCCGGCCCAAGTGTTAAAGTGATACACATCCAAACCTGGCCTAAAGCAGACTAGGCGTGGCCCATGAGCACCCCTAACCATGGATACAATATGTTATTGCATATGTCGATCGATGTAGATGTGAAAGCTCATCGGCATCTACGTACTACCACTAGTGGAGGCTGGAATTGATACCTAATTCTGATTCTAGTTCCCCCACTATCCCATTCTCTCCATATAAATGACTATATTCTAATTCTAGTTCCTTCACTTCCTCAATCTTTATTAATAGAGGTTGTGCTCATCAAACATCGATCTCTCTGATCTTCAGTCTCCGTTGCCAACAGGAACCCTCTCTTCTCTCATCTCAATTTACTTCAGGTTCATCTTACCTCAATATGGTAAGAAAACATACATATCATCCTAACTGCAATATCATTTTTCCTGCTGGATTTGTTTGTATTATTTGAGACTTCATGAATTACATATATTTTAGTCTTGATAGTTGGTCGTGTATAAAATTAATGCACATAAGGGTTCAAGTTTAGTAACCGATCTTGTACTGGTGATGAAAATATAATATGTACCAATGATATCAGTCTGCAATAGTATGGTTATTTTTAAAAGAAGGTAAATAGGGGAAAACATCTAAAAGATCGAGTTAAAGGAATAATTAATGACCCATTTATATAAGGAGTGCCTCGTAGATTTGTGGTTGAAGTGCCTTTAGTTTTTTTTTTTTTTTGGTATCCCAGCCAAGAGGGCTAGGATCCAAGAGAGAACTCGTACACACGCGGGAAGGCAGCCCACTCGACTGGAAAAAGAGCCCGTACAAGTAGGAAGAAAGCCCACGCTGGTGGGAAAGAAGCCAACAAAAGCAAAAAGATGTGGCGTACCCGACAGTCGGGTAAGAAACCCACACTCCTTACCATTCGGGTAACGAACCGTTCTTAAATGCTTCTGGGTTGTTGTCCATATATTTAAGTTTAAAAAAGTTAATATGTTTTAATGCAAATAATATGCTAATAATATATATTACTTAATACGGAATCATATTGAATGTGCAAAATTATGATAGAAATTCATTGTCAAATTATTGAGTAGTCTACTTCCCTTCGAATGATAAATCCCCTTAATTTAAAGGAATACCTTGGAACTAATAAGGGATTTACTTGTCTACGTAATGTTTCATTGATCTTTTATGTCTACTTTGTCTTTTTTGTCATTTTTCATTTTTTGGCCAAGTGTTTATCTCTAGTAGAACGTATCTCACTCTCTATTTTTTCTGTAAAGGGAAATAGCTAACTATGCGTCCCAGTGGATGTACATTCATCCCTTTTATTTTTCCTTCTTTCTTTTTCTTTTTTGTTTCTTTTCTTTATTGAGATTGCTTGCATTTTTGAATGTCTGAGAGCTGGGTTTCTTTGTCATTTGTAGGATTCTCAAAAGAAGGTTGGAAAGAAAAAGGCAATAGAAGTAGGGCCATGGGGTGGTAATGGTGGGAGCAGTTGGGATGATGGGACTTTCAGTGGAGTTAGAGAAATAACCATTGTTTATGAGCGTTGCATTGACTCCATTCGTGTGGAGTATGACAAGCATGGGAAGCCCATTTCTGGAGATAAGCATGGAGGAAATGGAGGCAGTTACACCGCTAAAGTAAGTATTTAGCGTGCATATAGAAAGAAAAATAAAGAAGCGACAATAAACAAATAAATAAATAAAATTAGTACACAATGCGGGACCCACCCTAATCCATGTAAATCGCAATGTATAAAAAGTGGGCCAAAGATTATCACTATTCGATGATCATGACCATTTATCTAAGAGCGTAATAGTTTAATGGTTACATGAGTTCTTATCCAATCATTAAGCTTCATTGGATCCAGCCCGGTTTGGTATGGACTTCTAACTCATGTTATTATCTTTCAATTTCAAAAAAATCCTATGATTAACATGCATCTAGATGAGCCACACAGGCATCCGAAACTAGGGTTTGTGTTTTAGGGGAGGGGAGGTGGTTAGAAATTTGAAATCCTCTTGTATATAAAGCAAATCTTTATAGATTTTTCACAATCACCCCTCCAAGAATTTCTCAATTTAATAGTGCCCCCCTCAACAGGCAAAATTTCAGGTTCAGCCTCTGCGCGCAGGAGGGTTCGTAATTTCTGTTTTTACTTGAATTTTCACCATTAACTTGGCCTCTATTCGGGAGCAAAACGGATTATTTTGATACCAATCTTAAATAAGTAATACATGCATGACTAGTGAAACTGATGATTTTGGTTTCGATCAACCTATTCATATATAATCTTTTAACAGCACCCAGGGTCGATCAAGTTGCAACTATACACACAACATATATTGAGTTGGACTTGGGCCTAAAACCCCAGCCATGTACAAACTGAGTCCCTAGCCCATGATCTTAATATCTATGGACAGTTTTGAATTTGATCATCAATGAACTACTAAAAGAGTTGAAGATGCTTCTTTATATATGTGCATGGATTTCAGATCAAACTGCAGTATCCGGAGGAGTTCCTAACAAGCATAAGTGGCCACTACTGCCCTGTAGTGAGAGGTGGCAGCCCTGTGATCCGATCACTCACCTTCAAGAGCAACAGGAGGACATTCGGACCTTATGGAGTTGAAGAAGGGACACCATTCACATTTGCAATGGAGGGAGGGTCGATTGCTGGTTTCAAAGGAAGGAGTGGTTGGTATCTGGATTCGCTTAGTATCCGACTATCGCGCCTCCAGGGGTCGGGCATTCGGGATGTGATGCAGCAGAAACTTAAGAAACTTGGGGGCCTGATAGGATACAACAATGGTGAACGTTTATCTCATTCTAAGGCTACTTAGAATGCTTTTGCTGGAGTGAACTATATAGTTGATCATATTAGCTTGGTTTCTGTAGCATTAAGATCTAGATTTTGTGGCATTGTATATGTTACGTACCTTTCTCCTTTGCGTGGTATTAAATAATGTAATGGTGTGGTAGATCGAATTCTAATAATGTAATTTCATTTTATAAGATGGTAGTTAAATTCGACATCAACATGATTAATTAAATAAGGTTTTGATTATGATGATGATCATGATGCTAGTTAAATTTGAAATTTCGTTTTCTTTTGCGGATTTGTCATGGAATGTATGAGTGATGAGATGGAGAGAGTATCCGTGCTCAAGGGGCAGAGACCATTCATCAGACCATTATATCATCCAATTAGAGACTATTGAATTGGTCCTTGAAGGGGGGAAAAGAATTCAGAGCGTTTTGAAGACTTGGTCAAAACTCGAAAGTTTATTAATTGTGGTGTTAAATAGAATTTTCAAAAGATGAGTAGTGGTAAAGTATATATAACTAGGTGCGGAACTAGCCCAGAAATTAAAAAAAAAAAAAAAAAATCCATTAATGAAAATTTTAATTTTCTTTTACATTGCCAAGAGGTTTCGAAAATTCTCCAATGTTAGAGAAAATCTTAGTGTTTTTTTTATGTTGCCCTAGCCTTCCAAAAATTTTCTTTTTCATAGTGGCCACCAAAGGCAAATCTTTGGTTCCACCCCTAAATTTTATGTTGGTTTTTGTGTGGTAAAGTGAAGTAGTGGGCTGTGGTCTAATAAAGTGAACACTGTACCTAACTCTTACAATGTAAAGTTTTCAGGCGGTTGGTGAAGTAATGGTAAAACTTTAGGTTGATAAAACTTTACATTTCCAATCATTTTGATCAACCAAGCATGGGTACTTGGTAAAATTCTTGGTGGCTAAGATTACCTTATAACATATTTTACTTTACCACATAAAAAAGAACATTACAGACAACATTTGTTTTACATGGTAAAATAATATCTGTGGTAAAGTAATTTCAGTAGATAAAAACTTAACTTTACCATGTTTATTGGTCAAAACAAGTGGGAAGGACAAGTTTCAACCACCAAACTAATTCAGTTTTACTTTATGAGACCCTAAAAAAGTTAACCTCATGAAAACAAATGCATCTTAATTATTATTTTATCAGAATTGGGTGGCAAGAATATTAATGGATACCTAGTTCACCTAATTAACTACATGAATTGGCCATTGAAAAAATAAAAAATAAATAACCAGGCATGAGTTTTATTTCACGTTCATCAGAGCATTAGATCATGCCCAAAGCTAATAAAACCCTCGAGAATTGTTTCTGGACTCATAGTTCGCAAACATGTCTTGACAAAGATGGTAACTAGTCCAAATAACTTGGGCAAGCTGGTTAGCCTAAGGCTGATTAGTCCAACATCCCCAAAGGGTCCTTTGTGTGATAAAAGGATTTTGTAACAGGGAAGAAAATTATTCTGATTTTCCTTATAGCTCATTATTCCGTTATTTGGTGCAACACGCTTTTTTTTTCCAAAAGAAATGATAAAATAAATAAATTAATTTTTCTTGATAGAGAAGACATCAAATTTCTAGAGAGAGATAGAGAGGAGAAGAAGAGGTAGGAATGCATGATTCCTCTCTCATGTGAAGATAGAAGTTTGTAGAGCGTAAATCCTCTCGTTACATAGACAAATCTTCTTGCGATTATGCCTGATAATTAATGGGTCAGACCTATTATACTATATTAAAGCCAATTTTGACAAGGAGTTACATACTTTATTCATAACTAACCCATATCAACCTCCCACTTCCACATGCAACCACTCTATTTCTTTTCACTTTTCACTCTTCTCTTTGCAACCACTTCATTTCCATCTCACATCTCATATACACCGTGTATACTCCTCTATTTTTTCTACCAAACTTCTCTTACTCCATTTGTACGCAACATACTCTTGGATTTAAAAAAAAAAATACCATCATAATCCTCTTGTCTGATTTTTATGTGGGTAAGTGTTTGAGGATGATGCTATGTGATTTGAATTTCTTTTCAATTGATTTTAATTGGTAAGTATGCTTGTGCTTAAGCATGAAAACTAGGTCATGCGTTGACTTAGTCAATAGCGCAGGCTTGGCCTAGGCACGGTTTTTTCATACTAGCATGGGTTAGTGTGCTAGTATACTCTTAAGCCAGGGCAACCCGGCCTAAGCACGCCTCTAACCAAGTCCGACCAACTACTCGGCCGGACTCATTGACTCACTGGCTCAGTATAATCCCAGGAGGATTAAACTTTAAACGAGTTGGTGAGTCACAACGAATTTCTAAAACTTTACTCTAATAAACTAAACCAGGTCCGGGTAGGATTCCACCCCATACCCGACCCGCACCGAACAGGAGCAGGAGCAACTGAGCCAGGAACCGTTGCCTATAAAAGCTCTCTTTCTGCTCCTCACGTTCTCATCAGTCGTCTCTCTCTCTACTCTCCCCAAAATGGAAGAAGGAGACGGCGTTAACGTCTTGGAAGCCATTTTCGACGACGAAACCCTAGACCAAGATGCCGAAATGCTCGATGCAGAAACCCTAGAAGAAGATGATGATCAGCCCATCCTATCGGTCGAATCGACCCAAATCAACGGAGGAGATGGTGATAGTGCGGCGAAACAAGAATCTCTCGGCCGAAGCTCGAAGCGAAGGGCAAATAGGAAGAAGAGAAGGAACAAGAAGAAAGGATCCGTTGATAACGTTACAGACATCAACAGGTATGACCTTTTCGCGATTCGTAATCTGTTGTTGTTGTTAGTTTTTGGTGAAGATTGGTAATCTGTAATTGTTAAGTGATGTAGATTTGAAAAAAAAAAAAAACTGATTTTTTTCGGAAACCCTAGAAGTTGGACAGCTTTGAACCCCTCAAAACTGTAACCCCTTTTGATTGGTTGATTTTTTAGCAGCTTTCATATATATATAAATAGCATGTGATGTGTTGGCAGGTTTGTTATAGACACCTGTAGACATTTGAAGGAGAAGAAATCATACCTGATTTGGAATGCTGTTGGTTGCCTTGGTATGTCTGCTGTAAGAGATCTTATCAAAGAGGTAGGTTTCTTTATTATTTCTGCAATTGGTTTTGATTTAATGAACAGTTCAGAATCATCTGTTTTTATAGTGACATGAAAAGAATTCCAATGCAAGGTCTAAGATAAATGGGGGTGGGGTTGGTAGGCTTTATTTATGTCTTGTGGGTAGCAAGCTTCTTTGACATTGTCCTCTGATTGTTTTACATGAACTGCTGGGTCCAAAATCTTCAGCTCCATGCTCCTTGTTATGACTCTAGACAGACAGCTTATTGATTGTATTGGATACGCGGAAGAGAATGCCTTCTGTTTTGTTATTAGATGCATACCACATCTTTGTTCTTCATCTTAACCACCATGAATTCTTGAGTGTGTTACTTGTTGCATGGATAGAGTAAAAATGGAATGAGAAGATTGAGTATTTGTGAACTTTGAAATGAACATCAGTTGCATATTTCTGTTCTATTTTAATAAGGTTAAGTTCATTAGCATCGTTGACACCTTATTCCATATATCTTAGGCATAGTTGCCTCCAGGCTAAAACATTTCGGCATTTCAATATTTCATTTTGGAAGATAGCCAAAAGTTAAAAATATATAAAAAATTCTAAAAAAAAAGGTAGAGAGGTGAAGTGCATGTTTATATTATTCTACTGAACCTACAATGCAATATGTTATATGTTATTTCTACATTTAAAATCAACAATTTGAAAGTCTTAATGACAATATAACACTCATCATCATTGCTAGGAAGGCCTTATGCCATCTATCTATAGTTGGCTTTGGGAGCTTTTCTTTTCACTCAATTCTATCGAAAGTAGTGTTCTTTGTACTTCACAATATATCAGGTCTTTCATCACTACTTGACGGCTTATTATTAATTTGAAATTGCAAAACCATTCATATATTATTCAACTTCATAAAACACATACATATGATCGTGGCCCACATCCCCTAGTGTTCGCAGTTCATTGTTGGTTATCTCATCCACACTACCCTCACAAGTGAAAAGGTGCAGATCACGAGAAGGAAAACCAGACTTGGTGCCAGTTGCTTCATCTTCTTCATCTCCCATACTCTCAACATTTGATCTCCTCATCAAGAACAGTTCATAGTTAAGTTAATCAATATTCCATTCGACTTCAGCCAGTTTCTTAACGCATTACCATCCATGAATATCCTCTTTGGTCAAGAATGTGGCTCTTCAGCAGTCTACTGGAGGATATTGATGTTTTCCAGTTGATGCGATCACTAAAGAATCCAGTCTTTTCATCATATTCTCTCAATTTACATGATGCTGATTAAATTCTATGCATTATGCCAATGGAAAAGAGATATAGTCAACTAAACTTAACTGTTGCACACTTTAAAACATGCCTTTTGGGGATATGCAAATTATAATGCATGAATACTGGATCATTCAATTTTCTACCGTATACCTCTTTGCAGTGGATTTATTGAAAAATGCTCCAATTCCTCTCACATCTTACTAGAACTGCAATATTAATTTGGGAGTCAAGTGTCCAATTTTTGTTGCTTAGGTTTATCATCTCCAAATTGGGACCACCATGCATCTGCTAAAATTTTCAAAACTAGTATAATAGTAGAATTACAATTTATTATCATCTTATGCAGACTAAAAATGAAATTGTATGTTGTAAACAGGAGAAAAAAAAAGGTAACTGTCATTGAGGACAAAGGCCCTTAGCACAGTTGAAATGTGTTCATTGTTGCAACCACAAGGTTGCAGGTAAGAGAGAGTAAATCATAAATCATAATCTAAGAGTAAAGAAATTTTGTTACCAGGCTCAGCTTAATTAAGCTCCATGTTACCTTAACTTTTTTAAACTCTCACCCACGCCCCTCTTGTAGTCCTTACATTGTTTGATAATAGTTTAAAACAGCATTGTTCTAACTTTGAAACCCTTGGGAAAAGTGAGATTGAGACTGAGAAACATTGATTCAAGAAATTCTGACATTTGGGACTGCTGTAGGTTCTTCAACTCATATGGTATTGTGATTTATTTGAGAGTTTCTTTGGATGCTATCCTTTCCAACTTATGGAATATTCTTCGCATCAACAAGATCAGCAACCTATCACTTAATTTTCACTTTCATGATTTCATCGCCATGATGCAAGTAGCAGGCATATAGAAATAGCTTTGGTTACAGCATACTAAGCCTTTTCTCCGGCATCAGCAGGTGCCTCATATTAGTTGATCTAGTGGACATGGGGATCTACTAAAGCACATCTATATGAAATGTAAGTCTGATCAGTAACGTACTAATGTCAAATGTGTATATACGAATTCGGATGTGTAATAAAGGTGAATCTTATGGTGTTTCATATTATTATACAAACTTACTTAGAACACACTGTATACATAAGAAAGAGGGAAATCTTCGCTGATAACTTATCCCCTTCAGCAGGTCCGTGAATCCGATGCAATAATTAGCTGATGTCCAGCATGGTGTGGATAGGCTTGTGATCATTTACTTTGCAGACAGTCTAATTTCAAGGTGAATAAAGTCCAAAAGTATGTTTGGTTGGGTACTCTATGTTCACTTTGTCCGATACATTGTGCAGTGATCTCTTCACTGTTAAAATCCCATGTCGTATTCTTTCTTTGACTTTTCAAATGACTCACGTAAGTTTGGCCATGCATTTTGGCTCACTGAGAAATTTATTAAATAGCAGTCCTTGGTGGCTTAAGTTCAGATTATAGACAAGTAGACAATGGATAAGCTTAAGCACAGATACAGAGGGTTGTGAAGGGTGCATATCTTGGAATGACATGAATTTATGAGAAGCATGTGGGTGGGTGCCTGCAGTAAAACATGGAATTCCTTGAATACAATGATCAACTAAAAGCATATTATTACCAATCAAAAAATTAAATATAGTGGTCCATTTGATCACAATTGGCCTTTACAATTTCATTTGCCAGCAGGGAATTTTTGGAATGTGAAAGCTTGTATTTAGAAGTCTTATGGAATTTCTGATAGAGTTTGAAACTTGCAGGTGGATGCAATTCAGGGTTGTGGGGGTCAATTGACCGCAGATGCCCAGCGCTTCCGTACAGGCGGAGGTGTATTGTGGAACATTCTGAAGAAGCGTGAACCGAATGCTTACAAAGAAATAATGGCAAGGGGAAGGGAGTTTGAGGTGCAAAACAATCTCCATAGAAATGACCACAACTAGCTGGATTAAATGCTTTGAAAAGAAAATGGGCTGTGAAGCCCAGGTTTTATGGCAGCGAACCATTTGATCTCAATCTTAGCCCTCGCTAGTTGACCCAAATATCACTCTGGTTGGAGGCATGTATCATCTCCTACAGAAGTGTATGACACCTCCTAATATGATTTTTACAAGAGGTGGTTGAGGTTCAATGGATTGGTTGCCTAATTGCCTCAGTGAAAAGTGGGACCCATTCCAATTTTCAATGAAAATAAATGGTTACGAAGTGTAGCAGGAACAACTGGGTAGAGTTTATCATCTCTATTGTTGTGTTTGTATGTGTATGCATGTGCAGAGGAGTGATTATGTAAAGTTTACCACATGGTGTGGTCAAGTAGGGTCAAACCAAATGTGTACATATGTGGTCCACTTTCTTAAGATCTAAACCATTTCAAGTTGTGGGCCCACACTTTTACCTATAGCATGCCTCAGCTCTTCTCCAAATGAAGCGATATATTGGGGTCCTTCTTTTGGCCAGCCAGACTGTCGGTTAGATGTGCATTTCCCCCCATAACTATTTAAATTTTCAGTCCATTCAGAATTAGATTTACCATTGGTTAAATATCATTCCGGTTGACCTGAAATTTGGGTCATGTATTGATGCATGGCATTTGGATTGAATTGACGGGTTGAATCATGTTATGGTGTTCCCACTTTGTGAAACCTTTGATCAATGTGTGATTGAATCACATTTTTAAAATTTTGTCCAGACCAAACAATGAGCATTACATTGAATCATGGACTTACACTGTAAGCCTGGGTTGGCACATATTTTGAGTGGTTTGGATCTTCAAAAGATGGACTGAACATTTAAAGATTTGGTTCAACCTTGTCCACATGCTGTGGTCAACTTTTTTTATTCTCTCCCATTCTGTTCATGACTGGAAAGGTTGTTTTTTTACCCACCACATTTACCCACCACACTAAATGTACAGACAGTCTTCCTATAGTGATCTAGACTGTTCGAGCCCCACAGTGGATGGATCATGCCCAAATTTCTCCCAGCTGAGACAACCCTAAATCTTTTATCTTCCCACACGTTGAATGTTGTCGGGATTCTATTTTCTACCTATTTTGAACTGTCTACTTGCATGCCAAAGTCTGAGTGTTCAAGATTGTCTTGGCTGAGGGAGTTTTGGAGCATGAGCTCAGATCTATCTATCGTCTGGACCCATTGGCTCCATCATTCGTTGCCAGTTGGTGAACTATAAATGCCACTTGCACTGGCGCTTCCCTATTCACAAAAATGAGACTGACCTCTTACTATGACAGCACTTATCTCTTTTTCCATATAGTTGATGATTTTTAATTCATATCATCATCATCTAAGCCTTATCCCATTAATCTGGTTCAGCTCCCCACTGATATGTTTATACTAATATTAAAACTATTTATTACTGTTCATATGTAATGTTTTACTTCATTGCAGAAACAATTCAGGCAACAGAATATCAGACAGGTGCCAAAGGAAAACAAAGAAGCTACTTCTCAGAGTAGGCATGCATATGCTTCTGATGGGCTTACTGACCGTAGGCATGTATCTGCTTCTGATGGGCTTACTGACCAGGTCTCAGAAAGTTTTCAGCTTAAACGAGAAGTGCAACATGAATTTGAACAGAATGACCCTCATGCAGAACGCATTTCTGTTCATAACAGGGTACGAGCTCCCGTTTGTTATGACGACCTATTTGGAGAGAACGTTAAAGATTAAATTTGATGTTTTAAAATCAGAACGTTAAAGATTAAATTTGATGTTTTAAAATCAAAACCTAAGTTTTGTTCCTAGGAATTAGGATGCATCTTTCTGGCGCAAATGTGGATAAGAGGAAGTTACTTTTGTTGTTTTGGACAACCATGTTGAATTTTGGATTGCCTAATGTAACTTGGCAAATAAGATGCTAAATTTTACTTGTTAAGTGGCATGTTGATAGGGCCCATTAGCTAATGAAGTTACAGGGGAGATTCTAGACTAGTCATGTGTGAAGAATCGGATCTAGTAAACATTATTAGCCATCTTATCCACTGAGGCTTTGAATTGGAAGGCAATCGGAAAAGAATCAGTGAACGGCTAGCAATAATTACTTTAGATTACTTTAGAATGCCCCATGAAACTTAATTTCTGTATTCTCAACTACTGAAAAACCCGCAATCGGTTTGCGGGTTGAATCAAGTCTCAACTCAACGTATTTCAGTCCTGTTCTTCAGCCTTGATAAGAACCAAAAGCTGAATGCTTCAGCAATCTTGGTAGATTTGAGAGTCTTTGAAGGTGCAGGAATGGGAAGTAAGCTATTTTTTTATATTGGCAAATTAGACATTCATGGAGAGAATCTAGAAATGGAAAACCCATGATTTTAGAACTTGGCCAAAACTGATTTGTTGCTTTTATATTTTGAGTCTCAGAACTGTCTGATTCCAAGTTTTATGGTATTGGTTCAATCCCTAAAACTGTGTTAAACCTGTAATATTGCCCAATATGTATTGATTTTGTATCTGACCCATTCAGGGTCAACAACTGTTTTAAAACCAAGCCCAAGGCACGACTGAGCCAATTCCTCTATAACTATTTTATTATTGTCCAGGTTGGGCAATTCCAAGTGTCATTTATGAATTTCACTGAATGATTATTAAAAAGGTGAAGGGTAAAAGATACAATGTGGAGATGTAGATAAGACATTGACTTTCCTAGGTATTGAATTGCTAGGGGTGATGGCGGGGTATTCATTTTTCATCTTCCCTTGATTCAACACCTAGGATATAAGGGGAGGTTATTCGATGGGCATTTTTGGATATCACCTTTGGTTTTTCATTTTTAGCTGCTTATATAGAAATACAATCTTAGGTATTCAATTGTATGAAATGTAAAGGCCTATAATGTTTTTTTTTTTTTTTTTTTTTTTTATTTCTGTTGAACACAGTTGCCAATCAAAATCAAGCTTCTTGTGACTATATGCTGATATGTAGTGAGGAAGAAGATATCAAAAAACTACGAGATAATCATAAGCAGCAAATTTTGCTAGAGTAGCATCCACAGTGTTAGCCGTCCTACTAAACGAACTGTATGTTTCAAGAATGAAAGTAAGACAGCTCTTTTAAAATCTTCTTCCACCAATTCCCCCCATATATTTTAGGGGACTCGACCAATGTCGAGTACACTTTCAGTTTTGATATTTTTAAACCCCAGAGATCTACTTAGCAGATAAACCACTAGGTACCAAACTTATTCATAAACACAAAAGACAAATTTTTTGTCTAGTGCGTGATGCATTCGGTACACAACTACAATATACATTACTTTTTAAAGTGTCCCTAAAAAAACAAACCAGGACTTTAAAACATAAAAATGAAATAAAAAAAAAACAAGTTTTTCAGTGTTTAAAAACACTGAAATTGGGTAGAGAAGTTACAATTTGAGCCATTCAATTTAGGTTGTACCACAAGCCCACTAGGCCGCCCAACCCACCTGAGTTGCATAACAACAACTAGGGACAGACGATACAGTTTTGCTCTTGTTTTTTAAGTTTATTACTGGTGATGAGTGGAAGCCATGGGCCTGAAAACCAACCCAAACTTGGATGGCTGCTGCTGAACTAAAAATTTGATTGTCTTGTAAAGGAAGGGACAACCATGGATCAATTCTGGTAGCCTTTACATCTAGGCTGTCAAATATCTTTGGGGTGTTCATGGGCCAGGTCGGGTCAAGCTCCGGCTATCCAGGGCTGGCATAGCTTCTGTCTGATACATAGGCCCATTCTGGCCCAAGCTCAACACAGGCCGATCAGTGCCTGACCTGAGCCTTGGACACCTCAAACAGGTCAAGCCGAGTCCACCCATTTTTAATCAATCAGGCCAGGACAGGGCTTCTATCACTTCTTTGGGACTTCACCACTCGCTTGGGCAAATCAGTCTCTAAATTACAACCGGGCCAAGCCAGGCCTTGGGCTTTCTATTACTTTTCCAAGTCCAGCCCAAATACTAAATGGACCTAAATTATAAATCCAGGCCCATCCCGAGAAGCAGAACCCAAGGTCCAAAGCGGGCTGGGCAAGGATCGGTCCTAATAAGCTGGCCCATCCCATGAGCACCCTTAACCTAATACCTATCATGCATGCACAACTAATCAAACAGATCTAGCTGAAAGCCTTAAAGGCAATAACACAATAGTTTTTAAGGTATCTGCAGGATGGAGTGGCCTATTGAACACAGCAGTAACATGGCAAAAGATGGCATTACAGCAGATCAACACTTCCACAGATCCTTTTCTAACAGACACTTCCTCCGACCAGCAAATAGCACCGCATATCAACTCACCCGAGGCCGGTCTCTTTTATCTCATTTCAACTTGGTACAAAAACAAAAATTGCACTTTGGCTACAGTGGACCCAAGTAATCTCCTTACGAGTTCTGGCACCTGTAGCTGTTTGCCCAGCTAACAAGGATCAGTGAACTTACAGATACCCTTTAGGACTAATTCTGCATGCTTCACTCTAGGGTCTCTTTTCTGCTGAAATGATGATTCCTTTCATTTTGGTTGCTTTCTTTTGTAGGCTGCTTTTTAAGCCTGTTAGTGGGAGTTTAAGCTGTCGTTATAGACTGTTAAATGGGAGTTTTTTCTACCAACAAAACAGAAAAAAGGGCCATCTGTGTCGAACTTGAGAACCAACATCAAAGATTATACAAAAATGAAGCACTAGTCTATAGATTAATGCTAATGATGCTGCATTTCATCCACCATTTACTAAAATCCCAAATTCAAGAAGCGGTCATTGTTTGCAATGAAGACAGGAAAAAAATGTATGCTACAAGGTGATACGAGATTTCCAGCCTTCAACAAGCTCCTCCATGTCATTAAAGAGAGCACTTTCCAAAGCCAGAAAAAACCCGTTCTTCTATTTTCCTGCACCGTTCTGTTTGATCTGTGTGCAAAAGACTAGTTTGTCAAATTGCTGTAGCTGAATTCCTTCATTCTTGTACATGGGCCTTAACATCTCCTAAGACTTTAAAGTGCTCCTTGAATATCTCCACAAGCTAACTGCTAAAACCACAAGACCGGCAGCTCCTGCCAAAATCTGCCCAAAACCCGGATGAAGTTAAGATCTGAAGCTTAGAGAAATAAAATGATCGGTACAGAGTTTACTGAAGGAAATCCAAAAGAAAAATGCATGTGATGATCTATCATGGGTCCATGCCATCATTGTGAATCATCCATACAAATGGATCAATATAACAAAAGGTTGTATGTAGAAATAAATAAAGAAAAGATTAAAAATAACATCCTGAATGAGAAAAATAGTCCAAGGGCCCAAAACAACACTATAGTTTAAGACAAGTGCATGGCCCAAACAAACACTAAAGGTCAAGACAGACTGCATGGCCCAAACAAACACTAAAGGTCAAGACAGACTGCATGGCCAATAACACAGTTAGCATGTTGATAAGGCACTTCCCCATTAGGAGAGCAGGTCATGGATCGATTTCTTGAGGAAAGTAAAGGTTTTAGTCTTGCCTCAGCCAATCATGCAGTGACAAAAGGATAAAATTAGAAAAACAAGTGTAGGGCTCAGAAGAAACAAAAACTCATTGCTCAGACACACATGTAACATTCTGCTTGCTACGTGATGAAAACCTGGTCCAAATTCTCTCTATACATACACAACACACATACATGCATACATAAACAAACATGCATGCTTGCTTGCTTTTAAGGTAGAGATATATATAAAATAATAAGCATTTATATAGCTATTTATATATATATATATATGGGAGATGCTCCTATGAGAGATATCTCTCACCTTATATGAGAGATAGGATGGGTGCCCTTACATCCATATCCAATGCCAATAACTTAAATGTGAGGGCCCCCACCCTTATCTCTCATATAAGGTGAGAGATATCTCTCATAGGAGCATCTCCCTATATATATATATATAATATAATAATAAACAAATAATTTGTTTTAGCTCCCCAATAATAGTGCTTGACAATAAATAAGCTCCCATCCTATACGAAGATCCAAAAAATATGACTACTTCTCTAATGAATTATAAAGGAAAATGGCCCTCAACCTCAGAGGAAGACAGCTGTATATCTCATTGCCATGACGAAAAAGGAATAAAGATTGATTTGAGAACTGCATCAGAAGTAGAAGAATTGACACACTAAATGTATCTGATGAGTCAGTCTGACCTTTGGATTGTGGCCATATTGTTCGATGTTGACTGAAGGAATGACTTAAGCAACCTTAAGCGAGACAACTGAGGCATAAGAATGACAACAGTATATTGCTTTCTGCATGGAAAAGGCAGTATCCTTTGCAATGCCATCTGAGCGGTAGAAGGTGTTAAAGATTCTCTTACTCTGTTGCGTCCCTCATCTTGAGCCTGTATAGGAGAGAGAAAGACAATATAACTTGCAAGAAGTCATCTACATCATGCCCAATAAGGAGAGAAGAACAAGTTTTCAGTGTTTTGGTCCTGACCAGTGACCACTCTGACAGTGGTAGCTTGGAATTTGGCATATCATTATTATTTTGAAAGCTTAAACTTAGACATCTATCCAATTTTAATTGTTTGAAATTGAATTGACTGATTGTAAGGAGTCCTAGGGATGAATATCAATATAGCGAGAGACAACTGTACGCCCACAGTAGTCTATTTTTTTAATTTTTTTAATTTGCATTTGGTGCAGTTCCACCAACTGTGGATGTCTCAAGGTTTAAGCAGGTTAATTTATTGAATGACTTGTTTTCTTTCATCTTTATCCATTATTTGTTGTTGGCGGTGTGTTGTGAGACATTATCTTTGGGCTAATGGCCCAGGGTGTCTCTTCTTACACTATGAGCTTCAGTTCTAAAGCTTGCACTGAATCACAAAGGAACAGATGGAGTATACTGTTTTGTAATAAACCAATTCACTATTCATCTCACAGGCACCATCATTTGGCTCATGATGCCAAGGTATCTCCCAAAATTATTCTTGAATAGTGACTTGCAATGGACAATGGAATCCAGTGGTTCAAAGAAGAATTGGATAGTCAGGATCATCCTAAGGGGATTTTGGGGGAAATTGCGATCCACAATTAATATATGAACGTTTGGATTACTACCTATATTAGACCCAATTACAGCTATGTACCGAAGAAGTGGCTCAACCCATATTTTTCTCACAATATAAACTAACTTCATTTGCGGTGCTATTGCTAAATCATACCCAAAGGCTTACCTGAAAAGAAGCACTAACATCACCAATATAGACGCGTGACTGGTAGCTGCGCAGAATTCGATCCAGCCAATAATAGTTTTCCTGTAAGAGAACTCCGCAACTGAGATGCAGTCTGTAACAGGCAAAAAAATCTTCTCTTTTCTTTTCTTTTTATTTGGAAGGTGAAATTTTATTGAGTGATTTGTACACACGACATCAGAATAAAATCAGAAGCACGGAAAACAAAACTATGCAGGATTAAGAAGAGGACAAAACAAAGATGCAAAAAAATTGGTAAAAGACTTTTAATTGCCAACCCACTGTTGGATCAATGAAAAGACACGCCAGTGTATGACTAATGGCATGTCAAGCTGAAACAAAAGGTAATTTTGATCTTTCTTTGAACAACCATAACAAGTAAATAAATTAAATAAGGGCAAGGCTATAAAATTCACCTGCAGCCCATTTTCATGGGCTCGTTGCTCAATTTCGAGGATAGCTGAAACATCCTGATCTGAAGGGCCTTGTTCCTGAAGATACATGATCTCATCCAAGGCAAGTTCGACCTGAAGAAAAGAACTTTCTAATGGATAAAATAGGTAACATAGTTGATATTATGTGGAGAAATTGCTGGAAAAATAAATAGGTAAATGAGTGCATTTAGAGGCATAGTTGCAAATATCACCGATTTTTTAATTTAGCTTGAAAATATTGCGATATGTTCTTGAAATGTCTTGTCGCAATATTATCAGCTTAAAAGATATTACCCTGTTTTAATGGGTTTCTGCATTTCAGAATTATTAGGAAAACCATTTTTTCCACCTTTTTCACTGAACCAACAAATGGATGATGTTATATTGTCACCAAGAATAATATATAAACCTAGTGAAAATAACCTAATCTAAACCATCTTCATCATCATTCTAAATCCCTAAATCAGATTTGTTACTTCATAAAACACATTAGAAAATTTTTTCATGTATTATATTTATAAACAAAATTGAGGTGACCCAATCCAGATGACATCCCGATTGAGGCTTGGAAATGCTTAAGAGAAGTTGGGGAGATTTGTTTAACTATACTCTTCAATAAGATATTAATGACAGAGAAAATGTCGGATGAATGGAGAAGAAGTGTTGTAAAACTATATATAAGAATAAATGAGATAACAAAACTGTACCAACTATCGTGTGATTAAACTTATGAGCCATACTTTGAAGCTATGGGAGAGAGTAATAGAGCAAAGACTTAAGACAGAAGACAAAGATATCTGAAAATCAATTTAGTTTTATGCCAAGGAGGTTACAGAAGACAAAGATATCTGAAAATCAATTTAGTTTTATGCCAAGGAGGTCAACAATGGAAACTATCTTCTCACTTAGGCAATTAACAGAAAAATATCGAGTGAAGAGGAAAAACTTGCATATGGTCTTCATCGATTTAGAAAAAGCCTACGATAGGGTACCTAAAGATTTAATTTGGCGGGTATTAAATAAAAATAATGTTCCAAGAGGTTATAATGATATTATTAAAGACATGTATGAAGGAGCAGTAACGAGTGTGAGAACTACTTGTGGAGAGATGGGAGTTCCCAATGACCACGGGTTTGCATCAAGGGTAAGCCATAAGCCCTTATCTCCTTGCGCTGATTACGGATGAGTTAACTAACTGCTTATATTCAAGAAGAGGTACCTTGGTGCATGCTGTTCACAGATGATATTGTGTTGGTAAATGAATCAAAAGATGGTGTGAATGCAAAACTCGAGAGATGGCGGAACACTTTAGAATCTAAAGGTTTTAAAATAAGTCGCACAAATACAAAATATATGAATTGTAACTTCAACAGGCATATAGAAAGAGCTGAAACTACTGTGAGAACTGAAGACCATGAGATACCACAAAGTGATTCTTTCCGCTACCTTAGCTCTATAATTAGTAAGGATGGGGAGATTGATGAAGATGCCAAACATAGGATAAAAGCGGATGGTTGAAGTGAAGACTTGCTTCTGGAGTGCTTTATGACCGTTGAATGCCAACAAGATTAAAGGAAAGATTTTATAGGAAAACAATTAGACCAGCTATGACCTATGGAGCAGAATTTGGCCAATTAAGAAGCAACATATGTACAAAATAGATGTAGCAAAGATAAGAATGTTGAGGTGGATGTGTGGTAAACCTAGGAAGGATAAAATTAGAAATGAGTGCTTTGGAGAACATTCAAGGGTAGAAACAACAGGGGATAAAATTAGAGAAACCCGTTTGAGATGGTTTGGGCATGTCCAACCTAGGCCCGCAACGGCACCGATAAGGAAAAGTTTGACTATGAAGGTTGATGGCCAACCAAGGGGAAGGGTTAGGCTAAAGAGGACGGGGATGAATGTAGTAAAAATAGATATGAAGAAATGTAACTTATGTGAGGATTTGGCTCAAGATAGGTCGGAATGGAGAAACAAAATTCTTGTAGCTGAACCCAACCTAGTTGGGACAAGGTTTTGATGATGATGAGGTGACCCCCAAGTCACAAAGTTGATTCAACTCCTTGGCCTGCCGAGTCAAGTCCAAGCCGAGAGTTGGCATAGTTATGGTAAAATTTATGCCTCCGCATTAAAAGATGAGGAAACAGTTAATCATTTGATGATTCATTGTTTTTTTTCTCGCAAAATTTGGGCATTCTTTCTTCATATGTTTGAGGTGCAAATGCAGCAATGGGTCATGCCACGGTCTGTTGGTGATCTCTTCTGTCAATGGCATTTGGGGTGCAAGCTTATGCGTGGGAAAATTTTGTTGAAATCTATTTTATATGCAACTCTTTGAAAATTGTGGTTGGAGAGGAATAATAGACTATTCAGAAATCTGTGGAGGGAGTGGTAGAGTCTATTGTTTGGTCTGTTTTAGAATGGGTGAGTAGGAAAAAGGAATTTGATGGGGTCATGCTAAAATTAAGCGCCAAGCTACTTGGTTGTCTCCTCCTACGGGGCTCCTTAAGCTTAATGTTGATGGAAGTTATGTCCGGCCAAATCAAGGAGGTATTGGAGGTGTTATAAGGGATTGTAGTGGTACTGTGTTGAGGAGTTTTTCAGGGCCTATGTTTTGCTTAGATGCTAATGAAGCAGAGGTTTATGCTCTTCTAGTAGGATGTCGTGAGTTACAAAGCTTGGGAGGATGTAAAGCAATTATTGAAGGTGATTCTTTTTCAGCTATTCGGTGGGGTTCTGGGAAGATTTCTCATCCTTGGAGATTGGCGGATTGGGTGGAGGAGATTCAAGATATTTCCACACAGTTAAGAGGCTATTTTTCGTCATGTTCTAAGCTTAATAGCACGAAGCGGGAGCGGGAGTGGGAGCGGATGATCACAGAAGTGTGGGAGCGCCGTCGAGAGCGTTCAGGAAAAATTATGAGTATTTTTATGTTTTTTTAATATAGTTAAATGTCAAACAGAAAATATCATTCTACCACTTAAATTGCAAAACATCAAAAATTTTATAATTTTTATATGTGATTCTAGCTGTTCTCTATATCTTAGTTGCACGAAGGGGGGCAGGAGCGGTATCGGTGCTGGTGGATTATAGGAGCTCCTCTTTCGGGACAGGAAACGTTTAGGAATAATACATGAAAATATGTAATACAAGTAAACATTATTATGCGTCATTCATATCAATTGCAAAGATTGTCATAGTGACTAAGTAATATTATGGTTATATTAAGTAATTGAGCAAATTTAAGTTGATATTTTTCTAATGTCTTATCATTACTTAATTTTTTCTCTTACTTGGTATCTTCTATATTTGTTTCTTTTGGGATTTATATGCCTAAGAGTTTCTATCTTAGTTGGGAGCGGGTTCCTTTCTCAATGGGAGCGAGGTTCCTAGGATGGGAGCGCCGGAGCGAGGTTCCGAGGTGGGAGCGCCACCCATATAGGAGTTTCCTGCAACTAAGGTTCTAAGAGAAGCAAATATAGAGGCGGATGTCCTAGCAAAGGAGGGAGTTTTTTTATCTTCTATTATTTTTTATGTTTAATCTGTTTGTATATTAGTTGTTGCATTTTTGTTTTTTTTACTTCGTGTTTGTAAGCTGGTTTTGGCTTTGTTATTGTTTCTCTTTTTGGTAGTAATAAAATTTACCATTATCAAAAAAAATATATATATATATATGCCTCCTCATTAATAAGTATATCCAATACTTTTTGCTTCTCCTAGAGTACTTTCTTCCCATGGTCCTTTATTTTCTTTCCCTCAAAATTCAAATCATTTATACAATATTTTCCTTTGATTTTTATTTTTGGATTTAAACTTTTTTATTTTTAACAATATTTCCCCATCATATTTTCATAAAGCACACAATTAATATATATTTTTTTGAATGGTGCACACAATTTAAAATTATCACGATATTACCTTCCACCAATATTATTCCGATAACAATATTTGTAACATTGCTTAGAGATACTATATGAAGCTTGTGAATGTGTTTTCTTGTTAAACCATCACTTGCACAGCTAGGGCCTAGAGCTGTATGCTGTTTTCACCAGGTAGAACTCATCCTGTGGTAAGCCTCATCATGTGATGGATATGCCCAAATATATCCCATTCAGATACAACTACACCCACCGGTCAATGGCATGCTGATGCAAATTCCAGCCAATTGCTGTCCATGTTTAAAGAGGGCAAAATCAAGCTGTCATGATTTTTTCTTCTCTTTCATTTTTGGTATGGCATTACCCACTATGAGCCCATTCACATAAATGGCATGCAGTGTTTGTGTGACCAAGAAAAAAGAATAAATGAATATATAAAAAAAAAATTACATTGTATAACTCCTTAACATTTATGTGGTGCAGAAATGCAGCACAAGATGTGTGTGTTAAATAGAAAGTCTTACCAGGTTCCATGAAATATCTGGATCACATGAGAAATTTACACTGATATCACCACGTATATCCCCTGTTCTTGAAGGTTTATTACCACCTAAGAAAACAGATACAGCCACAGAGTATATCTGAAACGTATATTTATTAGAAAGTTGAATTAGGTGAATGAAAATCATTAGTTCATAGTCTGAAATTAAACGCTTTGAGAGAATAAAGGAATACAACCTGCCCAAGCTTGAAACGAAGAACTTGCATTATTTTTGTTTCAAGAAGTTTGCTCAGAAATCCAATGAAGTGTATCTCTTCCATCTTGCATTTTGGAAAACCAGAAACCAGATCAAAACAACAATTCATTAGTGCAGTGGAAATAATCGTGGAGCCTTCTCAATGCTCGATTTTATTAGCTTGTTTCAGCAAGAATTTATATACCAAAAGGATTAAAACATACCATGGAAATATTCTTCAGCTCCACAGGAAAGGCTAGCTGGACTGAACATTGTGCTTCCACCATGGGGCTCCGCACTACTTCTCTACATTCATAATATTTAAATGATTGAAGCACTACTAGAGAGAGAGAGAGAGAGAGAGAGAGAGAGAGAGATTCAATGGCCATCCATGGAGACATTTACTTTGCAAGATGCAAACCCAGGTTCAGATCGGAATCAGATCCAATCCAATATCCAAATCGATCTGATGAGAAATAATCAAGCCTGGGTCTGACCTTTCAAGATCTGAATCAAGAATTAGATTTAAGCTCGAAACAAAATTATAAACAGGCCAGTTAGAGTCACAACCCAAATTATAATTAGGCCTATTTAGTATTAGTCCAAACCCAATAAACAGGCTCATGAGTCAAATAGATGCGAGTGCCATAATCCGGATCTGATTAGGGACCCAGAGATCACACACATTGGATATAAATCAATCCCAAATACACCAAATAATAGTCTGACACACTAGGTGTGCCCATTAGATTCAACTTCTTGATTACCAAATAATAGGCTGCACTTGTATAGTTGTACATAATTTGTAAATCAGGACCGCCTACTTCTGAATCCTATAATTCCTCTTACCAAAGATTTGACAAAAAAATTATAAGAATTTACATACCTAACGATGGATGCAGGAAAAGTGAAAGGCAAGCCCTTTAAGTCATCACGATTGAAATGCAAAACTGGTTCAGAAGATTTTGGTATTCCACCCTGCATTGAGAAGCCAGAAACAAGTCAACAGAAATTCTTAGTGCCTTGAGGGTTGAAAAAGGCCAGAGACGTCGAACCTTACCAAATACTGCAAAATCAAAGGAATGGCCATTTTTGGATCAATATTCCCAACAATTACAACAGTAAATGTGGAAGGATCCTTAAAACAGCTGTTAAAATATTCACAAGCTCTTATTGGATCCACCTTCTGAAGGTCACTAATTCTAATTGGCTGCACCAGGAGAAGAACAAGGAATTGTACATAAGTTGCAGCAATGGGATGTAAGCAGTTCGCTAAAATCAAAAGATTAGACATACCCTAAAAAAATAGGAGTTCCCATAGTTCAACTCTCGCACACGGTTCGCAAATGCAGTGTATGGGTCTCTCTCTTGTGCTCTAACTGCTTCTTCTGCCATTTGCATTACAATCTTGACTTCTTCTTCTCCCGGTACAACATTTGTTGTGAATAGCTGATAGACAAGCTGTCAATGAAAAACCACTAAAAGGTAAAAATAATAGATATAAACAAACTTTAATCTGTTTAAAAATATGAACATAAATGAATTTAAAAATAAAAAAGTACAAGTTAATCCATACCTAAAATTTTAAAATCAGAATTGCTATTTGAATGGGAAAATATTATCCTTGTTGCATGAAGCCAAACAGAAGCAGAAGAAAAAGGGAATTCTCATGCTAAGAACTGGGAAGTGGGAGTTCTCAATTGTCAGTAACTAACGTACGAATGTGGGAAAAGTTATGCAAACTCGAGGGGGAGTTCTTCCCAACCCAGGGAGAATGATGGCAATTTGGATGAAGATCACATTATAAGCCTTGTGAAAGAAATTTTTTTTATCATTTTTTAGAGCACCTGAAGGACTGCAAGGATTGGATTAAACATTGAGCGGTTCAGATCAATAATCAGGTCCTAGGATTGAACTAAATCACAAATTCAGATCTCTCTCTCTCTCTCTCTCTCTCTCTCTCTCTCTCTCTCTCTCTCTCTCATAAAATTATTTCAGGAACTTTCGTGGGAAACCTAGAAATTTTTAGTACTTAATTCCATCCATTTCTTTCCATTTCAACAATAGCGGATTTTTCATGTAATTGTGTTTTGGCTAACAAGGGTATTCCCATGGTATTTGACCGGACAAAACTAATCCTACGGGCGCACGCACGACCCCGCAACACACATGCACCAGGTAAATCTGGCAGGGGTCGAACACACGACATGGGGAGCAAACCCACCGCTTATGACAACAAAACAACACCTAGGCAGGTATTTTTCATATAAATGTTAAATGTGGAAACACAGTTCCTCCAAAAGTACAAACCTGCAGGGCAGTTTCCAGGTCAGAAGGCGAACAATCACCAGAAAAAGTTCTCATGTATGCTCCAATTTTTGTACCAACTTCAGCTCTCTTACCAGCAAGCATATCCATGAGAACAGATGGCCTGTAACCAAATACACCAATTTCTCCAGCAATAGTAGTGCCCATTGAGCATGAAAAATAATCATTTTCTGAAAGTTCGGATAGACCACCATATGCAAAGCCGGTGAAAAGAACCTGATTGAAACAAACAAAGAATATGAATCAATTTTCAGCTGAAAATCATTATTAAACTTCACTAAGATCCATAAAAATATTATTTATGAGCTCATTAAATCTCAAGTTATTTTGATACACCAAGAAAAATAGGATAGAAGTAATGACAGTACTATAAATCAGAACCTGATCATCAAGGAAATCCGTGCACCTATAGCACACCTTCATGCCATTTGAAAGAAGTAATTCTGTGACACCAACATTTGGAAACTCACACTGCTGTATAATGCTCCTGAAACAAATGATCATCCAACAAGGAAAAGAGTTGAAACTCAAAACAGATGAGAGTTCAGATCCACCGATCATAATGTAGGAGAGTAACGCATATTTGCCAGCAAAAGGTAAAATCACAGAACAATTTATACAATTGTTTAATCGGTCAATATTAGTCATATAAAAAGCAGGGAAATTCTTCTGGAGAATGCTAGAACAACATCCATGTAGTACATGTTTGCCTTAAAAAGTGACAAAGAAAAAAAATTATATCCCAAAAAAATAGTGACTCGGCAGGCCAACAGTATATGTTTGCTGTTTTCAGCCAAAAGAAATACAAGAAAAACAAATTATACACCCCCCCCCCCCCCCCCCCCCCCCCCCCAAAAAAAAAAAATAATAATAATAATAATAATAATAATACAAAAACTCTCCACTTTTAAAATAATGACTCGGGTCATTAGACAGATTATTCTTTTCCTTGGCAGCTAGAAGAAATAGTGGGGACTCAAGGGGGGATTTTATTTCGAGCATATTCTGCGTGAGCGAATGATATAAAAATTGATTGGCTAAAGATGGTGCCACTCGATCTGCTATGTGGTAGGATGTGGGATCTTGTTTGTGAATTTTTGCTCATCTTCTAAAACGGGGAAAATAGTTTAGTAATCAGTTTGCAACTAATTGAGGACTTCATTTAGTATTTAATTTTCACTAGAAGTCACATTAGGAAGTTTGAAGTCATCAAATGTTAAGAGGAAACTCCAGCAAATAGATCAGCATCACATTTGCCCAATCTAAAGGGCCCCACACTTGGGGCTCAAGTCAAAAGGCAAGCCTAGGCTTGCATCACTAATGCTACAATACTGTATGTATAGAATAGTTTTGTAAGACAAGATTGGAACGGCTTCAGATTAAGTGAAGATTCTTCATTGAAGAGCTTACCCTGGATCTGGCATACTGATGACAATTTCTTCAGGTATGTGTTCATCATCCCAAGGTGGGATGTTTCTTTCTTCCTCGAGAGAATTAATTTTCAAGACGGCAGCTTTAAGGTCTTCTATCGCAGCACGAGCTCGAGGTTCAACAATCTTAATTACACAGCTGCAAGCTGTATGGAAGTTCTCAGCAAACCTGGATACCTCTGCCGCTGAAATATCTGTCGCAAAGATTTCATGGAGCAGCTTTAATATAATTAGCAAGAATCCATAACAAGGGTATGGGCCGTATGGCAAAACAAAAAATAGCAAATGCAGGATTTTTGCAGATAAAAAGATAATGAATGTTGTAAGTTGGGATGCTTCAAGTCTAGTCTAATTCTTATCAGAGCTGCAGCTATAAGTTTACTACACCTACGCACACATCTTGAGTAGATGAAGCAATTTAATAGCATGATTAGAGAACGATAAATCCATGGAAAAGGTAAATTTGAAATGGTGTAACTAAAAAGCATTTTAGGCAGCCTTATTAGCACGTTTCTTAGCGCTATCTAGTGGGGAGCTGAAGCGTAGCCCAGTTTTAAATAGAACAGAAAACATCATTAACAGAACATTTTCTATGTAAAATGGTCCAGAGCACAGTTTGCTGGAAACAAAGTGGCTTAGATCTAAAACTCTCGTTTAGACAAGATAAAGATTTTAAAAGTCCATTAAAAAAAGTATTTCATGCATTTCTGACTTTCTGTAGATATGAATCAAGCATTTAGAATAAACTAAACAGTATCATGTGACCCAAAAATGGGTTGCGGAAACAATAAAATCTCTCTCCAAAAAAATATATAGGCCAAAGAAGTAGAAAAGCAAATACAACTCACAAGGTAGGATAGTCTTTTGTAGCTGTGCTTCATACTCAATCCCAACAACAGGTTCATTCCGTAAAAAGTGCTGCAAATTTATTCAAATAAAAGTAACATGATACAAAAGCTCACTTTTCCAGTACTCATGTGTTGAAAGTATGGAATCAAATTCAAAGAATTGACAAGAAACGAAATTGTGCCTCAAAAGAAAATGTTAGGATATGAACCAGAACTAAAATAAGAACGAATAGATCATGATATTAAAGTGAAAAGGTTCATGACGTAAAAAGTGCTGCAAATTTATTCAAATAAAAGTAACATGATACAAAAGCTCACTTTTCCATTACTGATGTTTTGAAAGTATGGAATCAAATTCAAAGAATTGACAAGAAAGGAAAATGTGCCTCAAAAGAAAATGTTAGGATATGAACCAGAACTAAAATAAGAACGAATAGATCATGATATTAAAGACCATGATGCACAAAAGAAAAAAAAAAAAAAAAAACTGTGAGTCTGGTTTTAAGAAAACTGCGGTGGCATAAAACATGCACAAGAAAAACTGCAAATGAATTTAGCATAATAGACATACTTGCAGATATGAACCAGAAATAAAACAAGAACAAATAGATTATGATATTTAAGACCATGATTTATAAAAAAAAAAAGGAATCTTTAAGCCGGGTATAAAAAAAAAAAACAGTTGATAGCATGTAAACATACACGAATAAAACTGCAAATGAATTTAGCATAATAGACATACTTGCAGATATTCATCTCGGAGGGTTGTTGATTGCATCTGATCACGCTCCAAATAGGCAGATTCGATTTCTGACATCATTAAAGCACGGACAATACCTATTTCACGTTCTGAAAATCCATGAAGCCGTACCCGAGCAACCTAGAAAAAAGAAAACTACTAAGAATAGAGGAGAAGAAAACAAGCTGCCGTTCCAAGAGGCCAAGATATCACCTCCAATAGCATTGATTCCAGGGCTTCAATAGTTCCCCTTTCTTTGCAAGTTGAAGTCATTATATATGCCTTCACAGGACGAACAAGAACCTCTGCAGCTGAAGAACATGAAAAATAGGGCGGATCTTTTCTGCGAGATATTTTGAAAAATCTCTGGTTCAGGGCACAATGGAACATTGCTTCAGCTAGTGAATCCCTGTAGTCCTTCACAGTTGTCATTGCATCCACTGGCATCTTACAGCTGACCATCACTGCAGACTGTAATGAGCCAATAAGAGAGAGACAGCAATGTCAATATTGAACCATAAACTCACCAGCAGAAAATGCACAGGTCCCACCTTTTCATGGTCAGAACTGTCAAATGATGGGCAAGTCACTTAAGGAACATGCCCAAAAACTCTCGCCTCCACTGTGGACCACATCCATTTGAAAATCACTAACCATGTAAATAGGTTCATCAAATCGAAGGATACAATAGGACCATCACTCCATCAGATATATAATTTTAAACACTAAAAGGTGGGCCCTTTGTAGTTTGATAGTCAAAAGAATAAATATTTTTTCCTCCATAGAACAGCATTCCGCTGAATCATCACATAATAACTCTTCAGTTTAAAACATTGTGACATTGTGTGCAACAGTGGTGGCATCTGTGAATGCACAAGAAGTTGTTTGTTTGTACTCATTTACACAGATATATGATGCACATGTGTAACAGTTATGCATGATCACGCTTGCTTGCACTCATTTGTGAGCCATTTTCAGCCTCTCATTTACATACCTGAGGAGGTGATAAAACAGTTACATATGTAAACGAGGAGAGGCAGTGGGACAGGTTGCAATAGGGTTTCCGCACAGAACAAGTTGTGGGTTTGAACCCTTTCAGCCACATTTTTTTTCACTTTTGTGGGCCCCATAATAGGTAATCCAAGCCATTCATCTTCTTTATAGGGCTAAAAAACCAGAAGACGTTTAACCAAAAGATGTTTACTTCATATCTTAAATCTTCGTAGAGTTTTAGATATTTGTGAAAAAGGTCCAAAAAAATCCCAACCTATAGATCTACTTTTCTGCACCATTGTGGGCCTCCAATGCATGATTCAAACCATCAAATACTCATATTAATAAGCATTAAAACATTTAGTTTCATATCATAAATCTTCAGAGAATTTAGAAACATGTTGAAAACACAAACACATCTAAAATTGCTGGATGTACTCATTTACTCACATGAAATTGGTGCTTTTGACAAACATGGTAATGTACTTTACATATGTAGCATTCACATGTGAAAATGTTACATATGAATCCTTCACATGTGTAATCATTTTCATATCCCATGCGCAAAAGGCAAATGACCCCAAACAGATATGCATATGACATACACATAAAAATACAAGTACATAAACACACATATACAGAATCCGAAGTACTGACCCCGCCAGCTTCAGATTCAACAAAGCATGAAAACCGGGGCTCCTCATGAGACGGGACAGGAAAATCTGGTATAGGAGGAGGAGCAACGGAGAGTGGAACTTTTTGCCCAAAGTGAGTCCTTATCAACTCAACTACACTCTGCCAGAAAAAATAAATAAATAAATAAAATTACAATTTAGAAAGCAGAATGAAAGATTAAGTAGAGAAGAAAGCATCTTGAACATTTTAGAGTCAATCTGAATCTAATCAGTCCAAACCTGTGTATCAGTAAAATCCCCAACTGCAATCACAGCCATATTGTGCAGGTGGTACCACTTTTGATAGAATTGTTTGACCGTGTCAGAAGAGACTGTTCGGATCACCTTTTCTAATCCAATCGGTAGACGCTCAGCATACTGCAATCACCATGTAAGTTCACAATAGGTAACCATGATTGTCATTGCTGCTGAGTAAACAACAACAGCAATGATGATGATGACAACTACAAGTTTTATGCTATTAGAATTCAAATCCATAATATTCTATTCTACCAACAAAAAATCCATAATGTTCAATCATTAGAAATGCAGCATGATTAATGGAAACAATGGTTAGTTATCATTTGCAATTACTAGTTGAGAATGCTTGTTTTCATAAATATTTTTGATTGAAGATGCTTTTTTTTCTCCTTCCCTTTATTAATCAATATCTGATTGCTGACAATGCCAGGAAACCACTTCTTCATTATTCTACATTAAAAAAAAAAAAAAAATCGACAGAAGTGTCATTATAGACTCGTGAAAACTCCAGTTGAGTATAAGTAGTCAGTAAATCTGTGGTTCTTCACCAACTGTATTTCATCCATTGGCATGCAGAGTCTCTCTATTAAAAAGATCAATGAATGTGGTTCATTCCATTAGCATACAGATTTTTCTTTCTATTGGAAGATCGCCCATAGTGCAAGGCAGTTCGTGACAACATCATGCAGAGTTAGTGCTGAAGACCTTTTTTTTTTTTAAATGGTGACTGTATTGATTTAAAAAAAAATGTACAATATAGGAGAGGTATATTGAACATAGAAAAAGAGAAAAACCAGCCAACCCAAAAAAACAGCCTAGGCCTCTAAAAACAATCCAGACTACGAAGATGAAACAAAAGAACCAATAGAAAAGAACAAATCAGAACGAAGGACTCCCTCTTTCGCTAGCTTATCAGCTTTGTCATTGGCGGTGCGCTCTGTGAAGGAAGGAAACATTCAGAGAGCTTGCCCTCTCTTTAACCTCTTGAATGAGATTGAGATCAGCCAGATACCAAGGATAATTACAGGAGGTGGAAGCCCATCGAATGACACAAGGTCTCCTTCCACAATAAGGTTCTGCAGATTGAGATGAAAGGGTTCCAGCAGGCCTATATTCAAAGCCATTAACTCCGCTTTGTTTATGGAGCAAAAACCCGCTGGACCCGAATAGGACAGCAGAACACCACCTTTTTCATTGCGAACTAGCAGGGCCGGCCCTGGGCACAGCCAACACAGGCCACCGGCTGGGGCCCCCAGATTTGGCATCCAATTAGGGGCCCCCAAATCAACAAAAAATCAGGCCAAAATCACGAAAAACTCGTCGAAATCCGGCGGAAAATCCGGTCTGAAATTGCCACACCCAACCAGGCCAAACCCCAGCCGCCCCTGTCTTCCCTTTGTCAAATACCCCTTCATCCCTTCCAGCCTCATCCAAATCTCACCCATCAGTCAGCAGAAGCCAGAAGATAAAAAAAAAAAAAAACCAGACAGAAGGAGGAGAAGGACGTCTGAGCAATTGTCTGTTGCAGCCCACCGCCCACGCCCAGGGCCGGCCTGTTCAGAACATCCAAACAAACGGTCCACATCTCGAATGCACATCTAGGGGTAGGGTAATAAAAGAGGAGATATAAATTAGGAGAAGAAAGATGAGAAATGAAACCGGATTGTTTCGATCAAGAGATTGATGCTTGATGCTCCATCTGGTGCGGTGGTGCCTCTGGTGTTTGCAATCCAGACGTCGAATCCACTGTCAGCCAAGGCCCAAGATGTACCCCAGTGACTGATCAGGAATTCTCCTATCTCCACGACTCCACTAGCCAGCGCCCAGCGGCCAGACCCAGAGTCCATATCTCATATCTGCAATCGCCACTAGCCAGCACCCAGCGGCCGCGGCCAGACTCAGAGTCCAGATCTGCGATCGGCCGATCGCCACTAGCCAGTGCCCAGCGGCCAGACCCAGAGTCCAGATCTGCGATCGCCACTAGCCAGCGCCCAGCGGCCAGACCCAGAGAGTCAGAGACCCAGACAGGCAGACGCAGACCGGCAGACGCTACCAGAGGGCCAGAGGCCTGAGGCCCAGACTGCGGCAGTGGCCGCAGTGCCTTCCAAGCTTCCACCTCGGCACCTCCATCTCTGATCTCCGGTGCAGTGAGAGGACTCTGGGCCAGGGGCTTCCATCTCTGATCTGATCTCTGATGCAGTGAGAGGCTTCCATCGCTGTTCGCCTGTTCGCTGATCTCTGATGCAGTGAGACTGAGAGGACTCCGATGATCCGATCTGGGCCGGCGATGATGGCGATCTCCTCTGACCTCCCGTCCTCTCCGTCCTCTGAAGTCTGAACTCTCTGTTTTCTCTTCTTGGCTTCCAAAGTCCAAGTAGAAACACTGAAACAGGCAACATGCATAAGGCATTAGGCAACAGTCTCTCTCACAGAGCCACAGACTGCATCAGGTAAATAAGTATATCCTTGATCCTTCAGTCCTTCTTATGGCTTTCTTTTGCACTGCACCTGCACGCATTCCAATGGCTTAAGGCATCTCTCCCAGACTCCACACGTGGCTCAAACAGTCAAACCATCACTCCATCAGTGCTGCTGTGCTGCCTTCAGTGCCTTGTCTCCTTGGACAGTTGGACCCGGCCTGCAGGTCCGACCTGGTTTCAGTGCGGGCCCAATCTGAATCCAGCCCACTAGCAAAAAAAAAAAAAATTTTTTTACTTACATCAATACATCATGCCCCCGACTAGAAAATATCCTTCTGGCTCTGAGAAAAGGAAAAAGAAACAAAGATTAGACGATGTTGCTCAATCTCAAAGAGGAGATATACTGAAGTTTTTGGTAAAAATGGACAAGTAGAAAGTTCAAATGAAACTTTGGTTGACGTTGAAGAAAGGAATGACGATGGTAATGAAGAACATGAATTAAATGAAAGTATTGAAGCTTTGGTGAATGAAAGGGTTGAACATTTGGTGAATGAAGATGTTGAGACTTTGGTGAATGAAAACGTGGAACCTTTGGTGAATGAGAATGTTGAACCTTTGCCGATGAATGATAATGTTTTGGCTGTAGACTACTTTGATCCAGCAAATTGGGACAAGATTGGTCAAAATAATAGAGATTTACTTGTCAAAAAGGGTCCTATAAGAATTACTAATATCGATTTTCCCAGAGATCACCTTGGCAGACATTTCTCTTCGAAGCATTACACTCGCATAATGCCAAATGGATTTGAAAATGATAGAACATGGCTCATATATTCTGTTTCTTTGGATAAGGTTTTTTGTTTTTGTTGTAAGTTGTTCAAGCAACATGGGAACACTTCTCAATTGGACAGTGAAGGATATTGCGACTGGCATAACCTAAGTAGAAGGCTTTCAGAGCATCAATCATCTCCAGAGCACCTTCTTCATTGGAATAGTTGGTATGAACTAAAGAAGAGATTTGACAAGAATGAAACAATTGATAAAAAAGTGCAAGAAGAAATCAGCAGAGAGAGGGAACATTGGCGACAAGTGTTACTAAGAATACTTGCTGTAGTGAAAGCACTTGCTAAACAAAATTTGGCTTTTCGTGGAAAAAATGAGAAGATTTATCAAGAGAAGAATGGGATTTTTTTAAGTATAATCGAAATGATTGCTGAATTTGATCCAATACTGAAAGAGCACCTTCGGCGCATTCAAAGTAAGGAAATTCATTATCATTATCTTGGTCACAAGATTCAAAATGAATTGATAGAGTTGTTAGCAAGTGAGGTGAAAAAGGCTATTGTCCAGAAAATCAAAGAAGCCAAGTATTTTTCAATAATACTTGACTGTACACCAGATATTAGTCATGAAGAGCAAATGTCGCTTGTGATTCGATTTGTGGATGTTACATCAAGTGCACCAAAGATTGAAGAGTTCTTTTTAGGATTTTTGATTGTGGATGACACATCAGGACTGGGCCTATTTGACGCACTCAAAAATGTTTTGAACACACTTGAGCTTGATATTGGTGATATAAGAGGGCAGGGGTATGACAATGGATCTAATATGAAAGGAAAACACAAAGGAGTTCAAAGTAGACTACTTGAAATAAATCCTAGAGCCTTGTACACCCCATGTGGTTGTCATAGTTTGAATCTTGCTCTTTGTGATATGGCTAACTCTTGTTCAAGAGCTACATCCTTTTTTGGAGTGGTACAACGGATCTATTCATTGTTTTCGTCTTTTACAAAGAGGTGGAAAGTGTTTAAAGATCATGTCAAAGATGTGAAGCCCAAGTCAGGTCTCTCGCTAAAGTCATTGTCAGCAACACGTTGGGAGAGCCGTGTGGACAGTGTTCGTGCAGTTAGACATCAAGCTCCGAAAATAAGAGATGCTTTGGTTTATTTGGCCGAAAATAGTGACGATCCTAAAACAAAGAGTGAAGCCGAGTCACTAGCGATACATGAAATTGAAAATTTTGAGTTTTTGCTTGCCATGGTAATTTGGCATTATTTACTTTTTGCTGTTAACTCTGTTAGCAAAAACTTTCAAACTGAAGACATGCAAATTGATATGGCCATACATGAATTGAAAAGACTTATTTCTATTTTTGAAAAGTATAGAGAATCTGGATTCGAAGAAGCCATGGCAGAAGCTAAGGATATTGCAACTACGATGGAAATTCAACCTGTTTTTCGTGAAAGGCGGATCATTCGTAGAAAAAAACAGTTCGATGAGAATGTTAGTGAAGAGGTGACACAATCAGCTGAAGAATCTTTTCGAGTTAACTACTTCTTATTTATAGTAGACCAAGCTCTTTCTTCGTTCAAGAGTAGATTTGAGCAGTTCGAAGTGTATGAGAAGATTTTTGGGTTCTTGTTTGATTTGGAGAAGTTAAAGTCTGCAAATCTAGATACTTTAAAGGCTTCTTGCAACAATCTTGAAGAATTTTTTAAACATGATGGTGTTTCTGATATTGATGGGACAGATTTATTTTCGGAGTTAAGAATCATGAGAGATCTTTTACCTGATAACGCAAAGAAAGCAATGGACGTGCTAAATCATTTGAAGTCACGGGATAATTGTTTTCCAAATGCATGGGTTGTATACAGAATTCTACTGACTATACCAGTTACTGTTGCATCTGCAGAAAGAAGCTTTTCAAAGCTAAAGTTGATCAAATCTTACCTTCGATCAACCATGTCCCAAGAAAGATTAAATGGATTAGCTATGTTATCTATTGAAAAGTCTTTGGTAGAAAAGCTTGATTATGAAGACTTAATTAGTGATTTCGCAGCTAGAAATGCAAGAAGACTAGTAGTTTTTCAGTGGTGCTTAGTTTTTGTAATTGAATTTTGGTGTTAATTGGTTAATGTGAAACACAATTCTGATTCGGTAAGAGTAGGTAAGGAGTTTAGACTTAATTTTCGATCAAATAATAAAAAAAAATTGTCTTTTATTTTTTTATCATTTATTGGTGGGTATACGGATAGGGCCACACTTTAAAAACTCGCCTAGGGCCCCCGAAAACTCAGGGCCGCCCCTGCGAACTAGACCTCCCACCCTTGCCATACCTGGATTTCCAGCCGCACTACTGTCAAAGTTAAGTTTCAGGTAGTCTTGTGATGAAAAGACCCTCTTACTAAAAATATCCCTTGTTCAAATAAACAAATAAAAGATAACTGAAAATCTATCCCATGAACAGAAATGACAAAAAATTAATCCACACCCACATGAATAACAGCAAAACAAATAAAAATGTATCCCCTAAAACATGCATAAATTAATCCACACCCCATGCTTATATTTGCAAACATTATAGTCAAAGGGCGCTTGCATTAAAAAAATTATTTTTTTAAGAATCAGCGAAATCACTAGACCACCATGATGCCTGCTGGCAGCAATCACTTACGATTAATTGCATGAAGGATTTTTAAACCTTCTACTGGCATGAAACAACGAACAGCGGTATTGTTACATGTACAGCAGGCCTTCTGGCCACTGCCTATTTCAGATTAGTTACCAATATTGGGACTGGTAACTCTTATGTGCTACAAAACGTAGGGTCACATCCATCATTTCAGCAGAAGTCGTCACCTTGGATCTAAAAGCAGCTTCCAAAGGGCATGATGGCTTGCTTGGATGTCTGCTCAATACCCATGACTTAAGTGTTTTCAAGATCAACAAAAACTATTTTGCCACATTATGGTGCTTCAGACCTCAAAAAACGTGGTAAAAGCTTTTAACGCATGTACATAGATACATATTTGGCACTTGCTCCTGTGCATATGTCTCACACAGAGTTACTGATGCGGGATAGCATGCCAGGGCCACCTTATGATCAATCTGAATGGACCATCTAAACCATCCCCCCAAGGGAAACCCATAGGTGACGGATCCGATGGGGTTTGCACTCAACTGATAATGGACTAGGCTATTGGAAAGAGAGTGGAAATCTTTTTTGATCGAAACTAGTTAAACTTGTAGGCCACAATTCAAGGGGTTAGGATCATTTGATTGACTTGAGATTTCATATATGGGGTGGTCCCACCTGGATCTTTCGATCCCCACCTCCCCCATGATTGATGGGGCCATAGCAGATGTCTCGCATTGTGCTCCTATGCGAGACATATGCACCAGAGCACCACCCTATATATATCGCACTCTCCCAAAGATAGTTCCCATAGACGCCCATGCGGACAGCCTTGTGGGGCCCACCTAGGGTCCCATTAATCATGGGGCCATGGGGGATTGGAAGTTCTTGATGTGACCTACCTATGCACAAAATTATTAGTCTATCAGATCATCCTATGCACAAAATTCTTAAAGGAGTAGTAACGAGTGTTAGAACTACTTGTGAAAAGACAGGGGTGTTCCCAGTGATCATAGAGGTTAGCATTACGGGTCAGCTCCAAGTCCTTATCTCTTTGCACTGATAATGGATGAGTTAAATGCTTATATTCAATAAAAGGTACCTTGGTGCATATTATTTGCAGATGATATTATGTTGGTAGATGAATCAAGAGATGGTGTGAATGCAAAACTTAAGATATGGCGCGAGGCTTTAGAATCCAAAGGCTTTAAAATAATCAGTACAAAGACGGAATATATGAATTGCAACTTCAGTGGGCATATAAAAAAAGTTGAAACTACTGTGAGAATTAAAGACCATGAGATATCACAAAGTGATTCTTTCCGTTACCTTGGCTCTATAATTAGTAAGGATAGGGAGAATAATGAAGATGTCGAACATAGGATAAAAGCGGGATGGTTGAAGTGGAGACTTGCTTCTGGAGTGTTTTATGACCGACGAATGCCAACAAGATTAAAGGAAAATTTTTGCAGGACCACGATTAGACTAGCTATGACCTATAGAGCAGAATATTGGCGAATCAAGAAGCAACATATGCACAAAATGGATGTAGCAAGGATAAGAATGTTAAGGTTGATGTGTGGTAAAACTGAAATGATATGAAATAAGAGAAGGAAGAAAGAGACGAAAGTTTGGAGAGAAACTTGATGCCTCAATGGGAGGATCGTTTGTATATTTATAATTACATTATACCCTAGTCAAGGGCAATCAGAATAATGAATAATCAATCTCCTAATATATACAAGGAAGTAAATAAGAGATAAATCAGCAACATAATCTAAGACGATCGATATACAGCTATGTACAAGCCCTTGATGGGCCGGGTTGGGCCTAGTGGGCCTAAGCCACATTATCTTCTACAAAAACTAGGAAGGATAAAATTAGAAATGAACACTTTCGAGAGCATTTAGGGGTAATAACAATAGGGGATAAAATTAGAGAACCCCGTTTGAGATGGTTTGGGCATGTCCAACATAGGCCAACAACGGCGCCGGTAATGAGAAGTTTGGCTATGAAGGTTGATAGCCCTCCAAGGGGAATGGGTAAGCCAAAGAGGACATGGATGTAGGTAGTATATGAAGAAGTGTAACTTATCTGAGGATTTGGCTCAAGATAGATCTGAATGGAAAAACAAAATTCATGTAGCCGACCCTAACATAGTTGGGACAAGTCTTTGATGATCATGATGATATCAGATCATCCTAACCCATTGATCTATGGCCCGCAGGTTTAATGGCTTTATATAAAAATAAATAAATAAAAAAGACCTTCAATCCAATGATTATATACATTCCCAATCCCTTAGGCGCGGTGTGCATGGGGATTTCCATGTGCACCTTATTGTCAGGCCCACCTGGGGATGGGGCTAGAGGGGATCCAAAGATCCGGTTGGGGCATACCTGTGTACAAAATATCGAGCCAACTTATGATGCTTAGATACACCATGGACAGAACAAGGACACGAATTTAACAAATAAAAAGCAAAGTATTGCAATACGACACGATACGTTGCCCATTTTGAAGTATCCGTGCATCACAGGCCAACCTAAATATCCAAACCCCTTGATCAACGGCCCACAAGTTTTCACCCCTTAAAAAAGTGTACACAATTGATCCAATGATCCACTTCTTTTGGATGGGTGTAAAAAACGGGGAAGGGGGGGGGGGGTGTCCTCTATGTGTGGTCCATTTAGATGGGTGATAAAGTGGGCCCCACTATGAGGTGCACACAACCTTCCCCGTGTGCAGGGTGTGCACTGGATAATTTTTGTATATCAGTCCCAATCCCCTCCGCGAGGTGTGTTTAGGGATTTCCATGCACACCTCATTGTACACACACATAAATATATGAGAAATTCTACAAAATGCTTCTTCGAAAAGAGGGTGTTTCAGCCCTTAATGCAACAACCAGTGAAAAAAAGTTGAGGTGGAGAGCTTTTCTCCATTTTTAAAGGGAACAATTGATTACCTTCTCCTACCTTTTTTCTTCTTTCAAAATGGAGAGGTTGAGAGTTTTTAGCTAAACTCTACATATGACTTGTACCAGCAAACAAACTTCTCACCATGACTCCCAAAATAGAATGGGTCTTATGGCGATTACGAACAACCAGGTCCCATGGTGATTGCAAACATTAGAATTTATTAGTGGGCCCTTCTAATGTCTTGTGCTTTCTTTCTTCCTGACCTATTAAAGAGGCCCATGATGGAGTTTTAGCATTATCATGGAGGAAATGATAAAAAAAAAAAACTTAGTGGGTCCACTTATAAAAAGAGAGAACTGTCCTCACCGAAAATTAGGGAAATGTCCATGGGGCCTACTTTCAAAGAATTCAAACCAACCAAATTAAACCGCTTTATTTTTTATTTCTCATTGCCAAATTTCACTTCAATAAAGAGTTAGTGCCCACTATCCGATTATGAAAATGTCAAGTTTTCCATAGTGCTCATTCAGACAGTGAGCCCAACTCCTATTGAAGTGAAATTTGGAAGGGCCAATAAAAGATTAAGCAATTTATTTTTATCAAATTGGATTTTCCATAAGTGTATCCCACTAATAAGTTCTCCATTAGATTGTAGTTGGGCCCATTTGTGGCTTCAATTTAAAAACCGTAAGTAGCTTGTTTTAGTAGCAAATATTCCTTCTCAAAAAAGAGAAAAAAATAAGGAAACCACCTCATTAACTCCTAAGAGGATAAGAGTGCCACCTCATTAACTCCTCTCCCAACTCATGTTTTCCTATTCGTCATTCCAAGAGGGCATTTTTGTCCTTCAAAACACCCAGGCATTTTCTAGCGCTCATATTTATATAACAGAGCTCCGTAAAACCAGGACTTTCCAGAGGGAGTTTGCCCTTTTGACTGTCGCACTAGTCACAATGTTGGTGGCCTGGAGGCACAGTGGTCTACTTTAAGATCAATGGTCAGAACTAAAAACAAGATGGGAAAACATATAGTATTTATCTCTTATACTGTATTCAGTACTACAGTACCCCTTTAATTTCTTCTAATGAAGTATCTGTATAAACATCCGCTCAGTCTTACTCCATTTTTCCTTGAATTATCAAGTGGTATTGGTGTCAAGATGATTTCGTCCTCATAATCCAATCATCGTTGCTTGCATTATGACACAGTCAATATTATTCCTGACAGAATATCATCAATCTTATAAAAGAAAGATCCTTTAAAAAGGTTGGGAGGTAAATTGATGTTGGAGAAGCCCTACTTAAGCATAGAAGCGTATAAATTCCGATAATAACTGTTTCACACGCATTTTTTTCAGCATATTTTCTGGAGAAAACTCTTCATTCAATGAACCAATGTGTGTGTGTGTGTGTGTGTGTAGAGGAGATGAGAGAGAGAGAGAGAGAGAGAGAGAGAGAGAGAGAGAGAGAGAGAGAGAGAGAGAGAGAGAGAGAGAGAGAGAGCGGAGATTGCTACAAGGTTACACGTGGTGCCAGCCATGAATATTATATCCCTCGAGCATTTTGGGTGGAGTAAATTAGAGATTTGCTCTCTTTTTTTCCTTATGTTCTTTCTCTGCAGATGTCCTCTCCAAGCAAGGAACATCTTATCTACAACATGCAGTTGCCTCACTTTTACCCTTATAACCTATTGTCTCCTTGATAGAACTCTTATTTACCAAATAAAAGATAAAGAATGACTATGACACGGCATGCAAATACAACCAAGTGAATATCAGCCGGTATTCTTAAGACATCACAAAAAATAGCAGATGAAAACATATAAGCAATCTTCTTTAGAAAAAATTTGCATCATTTTACCAAAAAAGTAAAATTTTGTTCACAGTAGAGAATTTACATAGCTAACCTTTTCATAAGCACAGAACAGAGATGAAATAAAGTGTAAAGACAATCTAAATATAACCTTAGAACCTTCCATCATCAGAATCCAATGCGCATCCTGCATCCGCCCGGAAGCATTCCTTCCCCCTCTGTATTCTTCCATAACAGCTCCTCTTTCTTTCTCAAGGTCATCTGCCGATGCTCGAACCTGTGCCACAAAGATGAATTGACATACCAGAAAACTAGAACTTGAAAAGCAATAGGTCAAACAAAAACACAATGGGAAGCTGTAGCTACCTCAGAGCTAAATTCTGCCAAAACTGATATGGCCTGGGATAAGAGCTCAGGCTTGTCAACAGGAACAAACAATTCATACACAGTTTCATCAACAGATGTTGAAGCATTCTGACAAGCACCAAACTCAGCACCAACACTCTCCAAAAACTTAATGATGTCATGATTTGTGTATTTTTGGGTGGCGCTGAAAGCAAGATGTTCGACTATGTGCGCAACCCCCCGCTCCTCCTCCTCTTCCAAAACTGAGCTGCCAAAAACCCATTAAATTGGCTCATTTAATTTTTCCAGTGAGCAAAAATGCAGATGCTAAGTAGGTATGTAACCTGAGAACAGACATAGCTGTTGACACAGAACACAGGTCAGAAGGTGTCTGATATGGCAACTTTGAGAGGCCCAATACATCAGGAAAAAGTACAGTACAGCTATATAATATACAAAAGCTACTAAGATATAAGAATTAAAATAGAATATCAGGTATAGCAAATATCTGTATGAATTTTTTTTTTTTCTATTACTAGAAACACCACACTCTGTTGCATGTCAAATATGGATAAATACCAGATATGGAAAATTCTTTAGAAAAAATGGTTATCCTTGTTTATTAGGTATAATGAAATGTAATAGTCCCCAAACTTTTAGCGTGGTGGTAGGGACATAGATTCCATAGGGAACACCAGGGTTCAAGCATTACTCACCCCATTGGAGACGTTCATGCTAGTGTGAGTGCCCACTGAAAAAAGAAAAAGAAAAAAGAAATGGAAATAAATAGTTCTCAAATAGAGCAAAAGATAACTACCGAGTACTCACACACAAAAATTGTGCAAACATGCCAATGCAGCACACATGAGGGATCAGGCAAGTGCCCTTGCCAAAGGTAGGAAGGCCTGCTTTTCGGATGGGCCACGCGTGTAACAACTACAAAGGAATAGATTATCAAAAATGTTGATAAAAAAAAAAGCATTATGCAATATATGTATGTGATATATGTCGGAGGAGATCAGCCTATTTTTCACAGAGCACAAACAGTGGGCCTATTGGCAAGTAGATACATGTCTCTACTTGTACCATCTACAATAGACCGGTGACACGTGATCCAAATGGGTTGTGCAAATAGAGACATGCAAGTGTCCATTGCATTTCTTTTGTGAGAAGATACAACTTTATTGTAATAGTTGTGTATGGAGAACTTACATGAGCGAACAGGTTCCTCTTTTTTCAAAGGAATTTCTAATGTGGCCCCACCTATGTTCAATTCAATCTCTTTCCCTCCAACTTGCGGCTTGCACTGCTGGGTTTATGTTACAAGAATTGCACTCATCCCGAGTTAAAACTTGAAACCTCTAAATCAAAGGTTAGGACTGGTTGATTGGAACCATGATTTGGTCTTTCAGTAACCCATAGGTAGTCATACCCATCTCTCTTCCCCATGAATGGCATGCATCCATGTGGCCACAGAAAAGTTCCTCAATTTAAAATAAGGTATTGGATCTCTCTCTCACTCTCATAAGAGAATTCAACAATGCTACAGCAACATATGCTGAGAGAATTCAACAGTGCTACAGAAACATACACTAAAGTAGAGACACGATATAATGATAAGTAATTTCACACTGAGACCTGACTTTCTATGAATAATTTATGCCCCACAGCACAATGGGCTTACAAGAAACAAGGTCGACAGAACAGCAAGACACAAGAAAAAAAACCAGATTCTTTCTATGTATAACGTATACACGCACAAAGAACCATTCCAACTTGGTTTTGACTATTCTCATGCTGACCCATGTTCCCACTTGAACAGTACTGAGATAAAGTTAGATAGAAGATCTACAAAAGTATGGCCTTAAAGAAAAGGAATCTTAAGCAGCAAAAAAGAAATGAAAAATATAGCATCTACTTGAGCCGAAAAGGACCAACAGGACCAAAGGGACATCCATTCTACCACCCCAACAGAGAAAGTTCAGTGAGCCCCACTTTTACAAATAAAACCAAAAATAGCAAAAGCAAATGCCCATCTTCAAATCTCAACAGAATTCTAAAGAAAATCACCCAATTTGTATAGTAAATTAAAACCATTCAATCAACGCATACCAATTCAGTACATCGCATGAACTACCACAATCAGTTAAGATTAAAAAAAAAAAGAAGAAAACTCGTGCTAGGGTTCAAAAACCTGAAAATTAAAAATGAACACAAACAATTCACCTACATCCCTGAATCGACAGTATTCCAGAGAAAACCACCTAATTGAATTCCCTGTGATCCGCTATTAACATCTAACAAAGCCAGATCACTTTGTTCTAATATACAAACAACAGAAGAATAAAACTGGAAGACAGAAAGACCCAAGTTTCCGATTCAGCAGAAACAGAATCAGCACTACCAAATAAAACCCAATTCATCAACTTAAAAACACTGAGTGAACTACTATCAACATTAGTCAAAGATAAAACCTCTGCATTCTACCCCGGATGCTTTTATAATTGGAAATAAAACAAACCAAACACGACGAAAGAAAACCCACTCCCTTCATCTGCTTAGAAACCAAATTCCAAGAAACCCAACCCCCAAACCCGATAATAACAATAACCTATCTCCCAGATTCAGCAGAACTGCATCAAAACCGAATCAGTTCGATCCCCAAAGTGAATTACCATCGACATTTCCCACAGTTGCTACATTCTACTCTCGATACTTCAAGAAGGAAAGAAAACAAAACTAACACAGCCCTCAATCTGCAAAAAGAACCCAAATTCCAAGAAACCCAATTACCCAAACCCGAAAAGAACAAAAACCCATCTCCCAAATTCCACAGAATTCAGGAAAAAACCCTTCAGTTTCATCCCAGAGATTCCCACAAACTGCAAGACCAAACA